>OY757546.1:1595798-1610798 GCA_963584105.1 Alviniconcha strummeri
TAATGAGAACAAATTACGGAGGTAAGGGCAGGTAATAATCATAATGACGACACATTACGGAGGTAATGGCAGTTAATAATGATAATGATGACACACTACGGAGGTAAGGGCAGGTAATAATGATAATGATGACACATTACGGAGGTAAGGGCAAATAATGACGATAATGATGACACATTACGGAGGTAAGGGCAGATAATGACGATAATGATGACACATTACGGAGGTAAGGGCAGATAATGACGATAATGAGGAAATATCACGGAGGCAAGGGCAAGTAATAATGATGACCAATTACGGAGGTAAGGGCAGGTAATAATGATAATGACGACACATTATGGAAGTAAGGGCAGGTAATAATGATAATGATGACACATTACGGAGGTAAGGGCAGGTAATAATGATAATGATGACACATTACGGAGGTAAGGGCAGATAATGACGATAATGAGGAAATATTACGGAGGTAAGGGCAAGTAATAATGATGACACATTACGGAAGTAAGGGCAAATAATGATGATAATGATGACAAATTACGGAAGTAAGGGCAGGTAATATTGATAATGATGACACATTACTGAGGTAAGGGCAAGTAATAATGATAATAGTGACAAATTAAGGAGGGAAGGGCAAATAATGATAATGATGACAACAGGTAGTTCTTATCAAATCCCATTTTCTAACACGAGTTGCGGAGGTAAGGACAAATAATAATAGGTAGTTCCTATCAAATCCACTCCTACTCTTACACCCGAGTTAAACTCACTGAGCTGTAGAAACAACTTGACAAAAAACACATCTACATGCATTTCAACCAACAGTATTTTAAGTATTCCGCCATAAACATAACCTTGAGGCTTTAGTGTGTGTGTGTGTGTGTGTGTGTGTGTGTGTGTGTGTGTGTGTGTGTGTGTGTGTGTGTGTGTGTGTGTGTGTGTGTGTGTGAGTGTGTGTGTGTTTAAATGTGTGTGCGTGCGTGTTGCGTGCGTGCGTGCGCGGCGTGTTTTCTTGTGTTATAAACCCCAGATTTATAGTGACTGATAATCGCGGCAATTCCGTTAGACAGCTGGTTGGTGGATGTTAACGTCCCGTCAGCGGCAGAGGGCCACCTGGGGACGGTGGAGTGACGTTGGCTGTAGCCAGTCAAGTCGGCCTGTGTGCAGGTGGAGGCCACCATCAGCAGGCAGCACGCGCTAAACCGACAGCAGCAGCAGTTCAGGCGGGACAACCTCGGGGTGGAGAAGGCACGGAGAGTAGACAAGTTCTCCAGAGTGATCTTCCCTTTCGCCTTCCTCATCTTCAACATCGTCTACTGGCTGATCTATGTGGGGGCACCTATCTGACCCCCCCTCGTTCTGGGTGATGTCCGTTTTTACCCAGCTGCCTTTTCATCGTCAGTGTCCTTCTGATGGACGACCTTCGTCGAAACCAGTCTGAATCCCAGTTCCATCTTCTTTCTCAGCTGTTGTTTTACGGCCCACACCGAGACAGCGTGTGGACTATTAGGGACGTCCACAGAGACCGTGTGGACTATTAGGGACGTCCACAGAGACCGCGTGGACTATTAGGGACGTCCACAGAGACCGTGTGGACTATTAGGGACGTCCACAGAGACCGTGTGGACTATTAGGGACGTCCACAGAGACCGCGTGGACTATTAGGGACGTCCACAGAGACCGTGTGGACTATTAGGGACGTCCACAGACACCGTAGGGACTATTAGGGACGTCCACAGAGACCGTGTGGACTATTAGGGACGTCCACAGAGACCGTGTGGACTATTAGGGACGTCCACAGACACCGTAGGGACTATTAGGGACGTCCACAGACAGCGTGGGGACTATTAGAGACGTCCACAGACACCGTAGGGACTATTAGGGACGTCCACAGACAGCGTGTGGACTATTAGAGACGTCCACAGACACCGTGTGGACTATTAGGGACGTCCACAGACAGCGTGGGGACTATTGGGGACGTCCACAGGGACCGTAGGGACTATGAGGGATGTCCACAGACACCGTGGGGACTATTGGGGACTATACCGTTGATTCACTTGCGTTGTCTGTCAGGGGAAGCAAAGCTCACAGCTCAGCTGCTGTCAGTTGTTCAAGGGAACAGGATTCACCAGCTAGTGTTGTGGCAAGGGAACATTATTCACCTGCACCTACTGTTGTGGTAAAAGAACAGGGTTCACCAGCTCTTGTTGTGACAAGGGAACAGGGTTCACCAGCTACTGTTGTGACAAGGGAACAGGGTTCACCAGCTACTACTGTAACAAGGGAACAGGGTTCACCAGCTACTGTTGTGACAAGGGAACAGGGTTCACCAGCTACTGTTGTGACAAGGGAACAGGGTTCACCAGCTATTGTTGTGACAAGGGAACAGGGTTCACCAGCTACTGTTGTGACAAGGGAACAGGGTTCACCAGCTATACTGTAGTGACAAGGGAACAGGGTTCACCGGCTACCATTGTGACAAGGGAACAGGGTTCACCACTTACTGTTGTGACAAGGGAACAGGGTTCAGCAGCTATACTGTAGTGACAAGGGAACAGGGTTCACAGGGTTCACCGGCTACCATTGTGACAAGGGAACAGAGTTCACCACTTACTGTTGTGACAAGGGAACAGGGTTCAGCAGCTATACTGTAGTGACAAGGGAACAGGGTTCACCAGCTACTCTTGTGGTAAAGGAACATGGCTCACCAGCTACTGTTGGTCAGGGAAACCAGAAAGATTGAACACACTTTGAAGAAAGTGCGAGGTTGAATCAGCGCCCTATTTCCTTAGATGTGCACTCTTTTAAAAGCATGTGTTGAAATTAAAAGTGGCTTATTTGTCTATGGTTCTGTTTGTATAATGTTGTGATAACAGCCAGCAAAATACCCCGGAGTGTAAAAATGTACCACATACCCCCTCCCCTCCCCACCACCACCACATTTTTACACACCCTGAGGCATTATTTACAGGTTGTGTATGTGTGTGTGTATATATATAATGTAAACTTAGCTGTATATATCTAAAAAACAAATCGCCCTGATATAACCGTAATGGTTGAGTGAGTGTAAAACACCAACTTACTTACTTATCTAAAAAACAAAACAAAAAACAGACAGCAGTCCATAGTGAAGAAGATTCAAATGAAAGGATAATGTTCAGATTGTAAAGAAATAAGTCTGTTCTTTGATCCCCCCCCCCCCCTCAGCACAATGACAAACACTTCCACATTTTAAGCATCTTTCATGATTGGTATGGGCTACTGTAGTAAAACAAAACAAAAATCCCAAAGAGAAGAAGGAGCATTGTTTCTTCTTCTTTTTCTAACTTCCTTTGCGAGTTGTATCAATGGTATTTTTCTACAACATTCCTCAACTTTAATAATCTGTGCAACGATTCTGTGTAAATATTGCTCACTCGCTCGCTCTCTCGCTCACATCTCCTTCGGAGTGGCAGGGAGGACAAGGAATTTGTTACTATTGCAAGCCAGCCATGTTCATATGAGAATCCATTCCATAAAGTGGAAGTTGCACTGTTAACTTGAGTTTAAACACCAAGTGACCACGGCTAGGGGGGAGGGAGGGAGGCGGAGGAGGGGGGCATGAGAGCACTGAGGTGCCGGGGGGTCCAGAGGACAGGAAGCAGGATGGAGGGAGGGGAGGGAGAGGTGTAGTGGCGAGTAGAGGATGGGAGGGCTGATAATGGCCGGTTGTTTAGGTGAGGAGGCGGAGAAAACGGGTAAAGGGACAGGCAGGGAGAGAATCTGGCACTCTGCGCAGCGCCAGAAATATTGCTCACTCGCTCGCTCTCTCGCTCACATCTCCTTCGGCAGGGAGGACAAGGAATTTGTTACTATTGCAAGCCAGCCATGTTCATATGAGAATCCATTCCATAAAAAGGAAATGTTGTGAAATTCATTGTATGTGTATTCTTCTTGTACATGATGTAGGTACAAGTTTGTCATCTTGTGTTGTAACAACACTTGTACATGATGTAGGTACAAGTTTGATAGCTTGTGTTGTAACAACACTTTGTAACCTGTGTGTGTCTTTACTCCAGTAAATACACTCACACACATAGGTTGCTGCTGTTTCCCATCTATTTAGCTCACAGGGAGGGGTACTGTGCATGCAGAAATCATGGTTTCCTCTGCAAAGACCCAGAGTTGTCGAGGGCTGTCTCTGTTAAGGTCTGCACTAAGTAAGACTATAGCTTTGCATTCTTTGCCAACTGCATGGGTTTGGCCTAATTTCTTCCTTCCTAGTTCATCCATTTTCTCACTCTTCTTCATGCATGGTGTGTGTCATCATAGCGAATCAGACTTTGACTTGTGATAATGAAGTGGACATCCTCCTCACATCACCTTCATAACATACTGGATTTTTCATTTTTCAAAGCAGTGGAGAGAGCAGCATTTGAGATTAAAAAAATAAAATAAAAAGCAGTGCACCAGAAAGTGCATGATTTCAGAAAAATATTTTCAAGTGGTGCAGCAGAAAGTGCAGTATTCCAGATACAGATTTCCAAGTTGTGCAATGCATCTTGCCCAGCTGATGAAAGACCAAAGTCAAAGACCGCACTGCTGCCCAATCATGCAGCATGCTTGGGTACATATATAACTGGGAATGACCAATGCATATATATGTGAAAGTGTCTGTTTCTAAAATCCTGAAAAATCAATCAGGATCCATAAGCAGAGATACAAGACATTCTGAACCACTGAGTGAAAGATGACAGCATGCATGAAGTGTATCAACAGTGCACAGTTCCACTAGGTTTGCAAAATGCCACACAGTTATTTCCATCAGAGTACTAGCAAGACACAAATCTCTGCATATGTAGAAGTAATATTTTCAGTTCCAAGGCTTAGAAGACCTTCAAATCCCAAACAGACTTGTGTATAAATACTTTAGGAGTGTACAGAGGCTCAAAATATTTTAATTCAGTTTTAAATATTTCTGAGACTTCAGAGTAAATAATGAAACATATATATCCTTGTGAATGGTACTGTATGAGAATGTCTGACTGTAAGATGCTATTGTGTGAATACATCTGACAGCATGAAAGATTTCAAGTTCATGTTTACCTCTTTACTGAAGTGAATAAACTTTTATTTCATCCAACTTGTACAACCTGATTTTTTTTCTAAATGTTTGTGTGCTTGTTCACTAAGTATTCACTCTCATTCACTTCACCAAAAAACAACACACAAGGGTGCACAGAAGCAAATGAAACTTTTACTGTTATTCTGCTGCAAAAGGAAGCACCATCTCTACTGAACAGCTCAGAACAAGTGTGCTGTTGAACTGAAAACTACGAAACCACAGCCCAAAGGACCAGAAAGCCTGTGGGACAATCAAACCTGCCCAACGACGACATGGAAAAATCAACCATGCCAAATGTTGACATGGGAAAATCAAACGTGCCAACATGCCAAATGTTGACATGGGAAATGTGCCAAATGTTGACATCCCTTTGCGAACATCAAACAGGCCAACACAAACATCCCTGTGGGAAACTCCAACACAACATCACTGCTGTCTTTTTCTCAGGGAGTCTGCGCTGATTTGTGGAACCTTGACTTTCAGAGGACTCTGGTGGTCACTCCACTTCCACAATGAGACTTTAACTGTTCTGAATTCTGTTGTTTCTTCCTCTATGCCTCCTTCCTTCTGATGTCTGTTGCTGGTATTTTCCCTGAGGCAACTGTTTGTTTCAACTTTCATCCAGTCTCAATGGCAGAGATTCAAAACACACTTTGGGAGCTTTCTAAATGCACCAACATACCTTTGTTCCTTCTTCCTCAGCACATAGTCTGTCAAACTCGTCCACCAGAGATAAGGCCAATGATCAACCAATCACAGCCATGAATGAATTAGGTGGAAATTGGTTCTATTAGAAAGGCCAGTTAGGCAGGTTAACTATAATCACCCTTCTTCCAGCTTATCCCCCCACCCCCACCCCCCACGTCTTGAGCATGTTCAGCCCCCATTCCCCCATCTGACACCCCCCCCCCCCCCCCCCCACCAACTGGAGCAGATCAGAATGCCCCCACCTCCATCTCCCAGCCCCACCCTACTCTTTCCTCTGCCCCTCCCCTTCCTTGTCCCCTTCCTTGTCCCCTTCCTTGACCCCTTCCTCAGCTGCCTCTTCCGCCTCCACCACACCTCTGTCTTCCTCCTCTGCCACAGGGGTGTCTTCCCCTTTCACCACAGGGGTGTCTTCCCCTTTCACCACAGGGGTGTCTTCCCCTTTCACCACAGGGGTGTCTTCCCCTTTCACCACAGGGGTGTCTTCCCCATCCACCACAGGGGTGTCTTCCCCATCCACCATAGGTGTGTCTTCTCCATCCACCACAGGTGTGTCTTCCGCATCATCTTCCAAGGGTAGGGCACTTTGTTCATCTGCGGGTGTGGCTGCTGCTTTGGCTCGCTCCAGCTCTCGCCTGGCCTTCATCGCTGCCACTTCTGCATCTGAAAGTAAAGCAGATGGGGTTTTCTTCCATTTTTCATCCTTTAAAGCAACTTCAGTCAGTGACAGGCCGCTTGCTAGTTTCTTTGGTTAAAATGAGAGCTAAACACCACACACACACACACACACACACACACACACACACACACACACACACATACACACCCAAACAGACATGCATGCACACTCACACATGCATCAGAACAAACTTACTGAGCTGTGCAAGGTCCTCGCCAAAGAGACGGAGGCAGTGGGAGCGCTCGTAGCGAGGGACAAAGCTGCGGACCGATGTCTTTCCTCGCCAGCCGCAGAATGTCACCTCGCAAGCTGGCTCTGGATTACTGGCAAATCAAGAAACAGGGTACTGGTCAGTCAACAAGACACAGGGTACTGGTCAGTCAACAAGACACAGGGTACTGGTCAGTCAACAAGACACAGGGTACTGGTCAGTCAACAAGACACAGGGTACTGGTCAGTCAACAAGACACAGGGTACTGGTCAATCAACAAGACACAGGGTACTGGTCAATCAACAAGACACAGGGTACTGGTCAGTCAACAAGACACAGGGTACTAGTCAGTCAACAAGACACAGGGTACTGGTCAACAAGGCACAGGGAACTGGTCAACAAAGCACAGGGTACTGGTCAATCAAGAAGAGGGCAGGAACAAGAGGGCAGGGGTACTGGTCAATCAACAAGACACAAGCTACTGGTCAATCAACAAGACACAAGGTACTGGTCAATCAACAAAAGGACAGGCTTACCAGACAATTAACAAGACACAGGATACTAAAAGGCACAGGGTACTGGCCGATCAAAAAGAGGACAGGGTTACTGGTCAATCAAAAAGAGGACATCATTACCAGTCAGTCAAAAAGAGGACATCATTACTGGTCAACCAAAAAGAGGACAGGGTTACTGGTCAATTAACAAGAGGACAGGGTTACTGGCCAATCAAAAAGGCACAGGGTTGCTGACCAATCAACAAGAGAACAAGGTTACTGGCCGATCAACAAGAGGACCGGGTTACTGGCCAATCAACAAGAGGACAGGGTTACTGGCCAATCAACAAGACATGGGGTTACTGGCCAATCAACAAGAGAACAGGGTTACTGGCCAATCAAAAAGGCACAGGTTTACTGGCCAATCAACAAGAGGACAGGGTTACTAGCCAATCAACAAGACAACAGGGTTACTGGCCAATCAACAAAACAGGGTTACTGGCCAAACAAAAAGGCACAGGGTTACTGGCCAATGTACAAGAGGGCAGGGTTACTGGCCAATCAATAAGAGGACAGGTTTACTGGCCAATCAACAAGAGGACGGGGTTACCTGCCAATCAACAAGAGGACAGGGTTACTGACCAATCAACAAGAGGACGGGGTTACTGACTAATCAACAAGAGGACAGGGTTACTGACCAATCAACAAGAGGACAGGGTATATAATGTACATGCATGGGTAGTGGTGAAAGGATTGATTTTCAGAGCAAAGTTAAAATAGCCTCTATTTAATGGAAGGAAAAAGCAACTCCTCAAGCAACTTACCCTTCTGTTGGCTGGTAGACAAAAATAACACTTCCAGGACCTGGGTGAAAAAAAGAAAAAAGAATTCAAATAAACACAGTCAGATTATAATACATCTGCAAGTGCCTACCTGCAGCAGAGGCCTCAAGTTAATCTGCATGTGTGTGTGTGTGTGTGTGTGTGTGTGTGTGTGCGCGTGCGTTTGTGTGTGTGTGTGTGAGTGAATTGCAGAGTGGGGGGGGGGGGCGGGGGTGGCAGATGCTTGATGAGAAATTTGTGAATGTGTTTCATGTTGTTTCAGCTTGGTTGTGAAATGTCCATGGCTGGGGCTGACGTGAGAAAGGTCACTCAAGACCCCACTATGGCCTCCATCATTATTACTGTTATCATTACTATCAGGTCACTCTAAGACCCCACTATGGCCTCCATCATTATTACTGTTATCATTACTATCAGGTCACTCTAAGACCCCACTATGGCCTCCATCATTATTACTGTTATCATTACTATCAGGTCACTCTAAGACCCCACTATGGCCTCCATCATTATTACTGTTATCATTACTATCAGGTCACTCAAGACCCCACTATGGCCTCCATCATTATTATTGTTGTCATTACTATCATTATTGGTATTATTATTGTTATTACCATCATTCTAATCTGAAATAGAACGAGGCTTTGAGCCCTGACCAACAAAGGAGTTGATTTGCCCTGGGAAGCTGTCACAGGAACGCAACAGCAGACCTGAATTACCTACCCTAACACTAACCGGGAGTGTAATGGTAACTGTTATACAGAAACTGGGAGACCCCAAAACGGACATATTCAAAGCACACAGCACAGTGAGACAGGCAGCTGTGACCACACTTACTGATGTCCTCCAGAGCTTTCTGGGTGGTCTCACTCATTTTGGACAGGTAGGGATTCTCCTCCTTGAAGATTGTGATGGCGTCCTCCCTGGTGATGGAAATCTTGCGCTTGGTGAACACCTCCCGCAGCGACCCCATGCACTGCAAGCAGGGAGAAAAGGCACCTCAGCACGACAACGTTGGCCGTTTCACCGCCCACCACACCAGATGGTCAGCTCAAATCAACTCTGAGAGTTTGCATGCACCTCTTTAACTGGGCAGTGCTGATGTGAATGCACCCCTCTCCGGTCTCACTGGCTGGTTTTCAGAGACCACCCAGATGAAAGAACACCCTGATGAAAGACCACCCTGATCACAGTCCACCTTGATCAGAGATCACCCTGATCACAGTCCACCCTGATCAGAGTCCACCTTGATCAGAGACCATCCTGATCAGAGTCCACCCTGATAAGAGACCACCCTGATCAGAGACCACCCTGATCAGAGTCCACCCTGATCAGTCCACCCTGATCAGAGTCCATCTTGATAAGAGACCACCCTGATCACAGTCCACCCTGATCAGAGACCACCCTGATCAGAGTCCACCTTGATCAGAGTCCACCCTGATCAGAATCCATCTTGATAAGAGACCACCCTGATCAGTCCACCCTGATCAGAGTCCATCTTGATAAGAGACCACCCTGATCACAGTCCACCTTGATCAGTGACCACCCTGATCACAGTCCACCTTGATCAGAGATCACCCTGATCACAGTCCACCCTGATCAGAGTCCACCCTGATCAGAGTCCAACTTGATCAGAGACCATCCTGATCAGAGTCCACCCTGATCAGAGTCCATCCTGATCAGAGTCCACCCTGATCAGTCCACCCTGATCAGAGTCCATCTTGATAAGAGACCACCCTGATCACAGTCCTCCCTGATCACAGTCCATCTTGATCAGAGTCCACCCTGATCAGTCCACCTTGATCAGAGACCACCCTGATCAGAGTCCACCTTGATCAGAGTCCACCCTGATCAGAGTCCATCTTGATAAGAGACCACCCTGATCACAGTCCTCCCTGATCAGAGTCCATCTTGATCACAGTCCACCCTGATCAGTCCACCTTGATCACAGTCCACCCTGATCAGTCCACCTTGATCAGAGTCCACCCTGATCACAGTCCACCCTGATCAGAGACCACCCCGATGAAAGGCCACCATAATGAATTATCTCCCTTACAAAAGAATCACCCTGATGCAAAAATTACCCTGATGTGAGAACATCTTGACAGTAGAACCTGATGCAAAAATTACCCTGATGTGAGAACATCTTGACAGTAGAACCTGATGCAAAAATTACCCTGATGTGAGAACATCTTGACAGTAGAACTAGTATGGTGTGGTGTATGAGGAATACAATATATATATGTATTGCTTTTTGAGCTTTCGTCTATACATTATTGTTGATCTCGTAAAGCACAGTGTGCTCACCTTTGTCGGTGAGACATGGTGCTGTAGAAATAACTGTAATTATGACTACTTACTAAACCACTTCCTCTTCTAAAGACCACTGCCTCTGTGTTTCCAGGTCAATTAACCCGTGATGAAGGCCCCTGCCTCTGCTAATATCCCTTTTGCTGCACTTTAAAGATGGTCTTACAAGGGGTTCCACTGTGCTGCACTGTTACCATGTTCAGGTGTATTACCCACTGTGCTGCACTGTTACCATGTTCAGGTGTATTACCCACTGTGCTGCACTGTTCAGGTGTATTACCCACTGTGCTGCACTGTTACCATGTTCAGGTGTATTACCCACTGTGCTGCACTGTTACCATGTTCAGGTGTATTACCCACTGTGCTGCACTGTTACCATGTTCAGGTGTATTACCCACTGTGCTGCACTGTTACCATGTTCAGGTGTATTACCCACTGTGCTGCACTGTTCAGGTGTATTACCCACTGTGCTGCACTGTTCAGGTGTATTACCCACTGTGCTGCACTGTTCAGGTGTATTACCCACTGTGCTGCACTGTTACCATGTTCAGGTGTATTACCCACTGTGCTGCACTGTTACCATGTTCAGGTGTATTACCCACTGTGCTGCACTGTTACCATGTTCAGGTGTATTACCCACTGTGCTGCACTGTTACCATGTTCAGGTGTATTACCCACTGTGCTGCACTGTTACCATGTTCAGGTGTACCCTACAGCAGGCACTCAGACTGTTCTGTACATGAAACATCTCCTGTCCACCCTTCAGTACAGCAAAGTCTAGCAGCCGGCCGCATGGAAACACATGGACAAAGCAAAACAAAACAAAGGAAACAAAGCAAAACAAAACAAAGGAAACAAAGCAAAACAAAACAAAGGAAACAAAGCAAAACAAAACAATGCTTCTCTTTTTTCCTTTCTTATTCAAAGTCCTTTCACATAAGTGACATTATACTTTTCTAACAATTATCAAGGTAATAACATATCTCAGCAAGTAACTTTAGTTACACCAAAACAACAAGAAAAAACAACAACACACACACACTAAAAAACAAGATACTGCAAACACTCATACTCACTTCCTGTGTAACGCGGAAGTCACACTCTGGAACAAGCGGCGAAGGACTGCGGCTGACAAACTTGACCCCCATGTTGATGAACTGTTACACAAGAACCACAACAAATCAACCATCAACCATTAACACAAAACAACCCATCCATGAACCAAGTCCATCCATCCATGAACTAAGTCCACCTATCCACCTCTACATGGCAGCAAAGTGTACTATAGAGCATTTACATGTAGTAATAGTAAACAAAAAGTATGGCCCAAAAAGTCTGATCCAACAGTTTCATGGGATAGGTTTGAGTGGTTCAACGATTCCTCCCGCTGACGTTACATTAAAACGGCGCAATGTGCTGCATGGTCACGTGGGGACTCTCTTCATCCATGTGGAGGGGCAGGAAAAGAAACGGTGACACACGCAGCCCTTCACCTGGGGAATACACCTGTCAGTGTATGACTGCGTACATACACCAGTGACTCCCACAGTGTTGACTTGGGGAAGGCTGCAGCAACAGTCACAGCAGCACCAACAGGCAGAAACAGACAACTTTCTTCCCTCATCCGCAACTGTCCTCATCTATACCTTGGTATACATTTAGACGTCAAAAGTGCTGGCCGATCAGAACTTTGATTTCATTGAAATTTCCCCTCTGTGCACAGGTCTGGTGGGAAGCCAAGGAGTTCAGGTCTGGTGGGAACCCAAGGAGTTCAGGTCTGGTGGGAAGCCAAGGAGTTCAGGTCTGGTGGGAACCCAAGGAGTTCAGGTCTGGTGGGAACCAAGGAGTTCAGTAGCCCATTTCCATCTCCATCTGGGCAATACCGAGGATTCTATGGATTCCTGCCAGTGTAGTAAGTGACTGACAGATGACCTCCCTAAGGAAGACTGATTCTGATTGGTCCAATTTATCTCTACTCCCTAACCATTCTGACATGGCAAATATGAAAAGCAGTTTTGCAAAACCAAAGGTGAAATTATTTTGCAGCCCCAAATACTTGTCACAAAACAGGGAGGCATTTTTGGCACAGCAGCTTGATTTGGCACACACAAGGTTCCAGCATTGCAAAAATAGAGCTGCCATCATAAATGTACAGTTTGTGATGCCAGCTCTACTTTTCCAATGCCAAAATGTTGCATAATAGACCACTCCACAACGCAACCTAAGCTCTGCCCCTTTTTGGGAGTCTGGCAAGCGACCCGAAAAGATGATGCAGCCGAATGCAAAAGTAATCTCGACCTCTTGCCGGAAGACCTGTCACTGTCGTGTTTTGGTGAGGGAAAACTCACACAAAGGTCAAAACAGCAAGGCTACCGTTTTTTGTTGTTGAGCAATGCCATTTTCCTGGTTGCTTTTCTGCCATGTCAAACACCGCCACCTAACCACGTGCACGAAAGCTTGCCAGACCATTTCAGGCCTTGTCCGCAAAACACGTGGGCGCCTTATTATACTGCACGGCTGTTCCACAGGCTTAAAATCGGGCGCTTTAGCGGCTCACTGGCTGAGCTATTTTTAGCTCCCCTGATAGCTGCTCTATCAGTGGAATCTAGGTCAGTACCAGCAGTGGTCAGTACTAGCCGGCTGCTTCTAATTTTTAACTTGTGGGCTGCTGAGTGTACACGGTGCTTTCTGTATTTTAAGTGAGTGTTTCCAGTAGTGAACATATTGATGTTGTGATGCATGTTTGCTGTTTTTCAATGTTGCTTTGTTTTGCACGTTTTATGTGTGTACTGTGCACGTTTTCATAGTTTGCATGAAAGGCCCTCTTGCCAAAATGGTATACTCAGTTTACACCCCCTGTGAGTTTTTCTTTGAGAGTTGGGCCTGATTTTAAATGAGTGCTTCCTGTAGCAGTTATATTAATGTTGTGATGTATATATGCTGTTTTGTTGAGAAAAAAAGCAGCACCTCACAATAATCGCATACGTTTTGTACTTTTTGTGTGTGTACTGTGTGTCTACAATGTGATGTTTTGTGTGATTTTTGCATGAAATGGTTTTGTTGCTGCATGAAAACTAAAACTATTGTACCAAACGTATTTGGTGTCTGTGTAAACTTCAAAATAAGAACTTTTCAATGGTTTGCTGTACAACTCTGTGGTGAGATGGCACTGGGAAAGGGAGGGGGTGAAAGACGGCTGCTATAATTTACTGCTGGCAGCAGTGTGTCCGTGGCCGGACCGCTCAGCTATCGGATATCTCAAGTGGGGCCACCTGTGTAGCTGACCTAGATTCTCGGGCCCTGGCTCTAACTAAAGAGGCGTCTGGGAACAGCTGTGACCGCGGCATGCGATTGGCTAAAACCTAAGGGTGTGTCTGCTTTGACTGACAGGAGTGGAGTCATCTATTGTGGCTGGGCTACCACTAATGACAGGTCTCTGTATTCTGAAGACTGCTGTTTTCCTGATATTAAACACATAAGCAATTTCACCTGATATTAAACACATAAGCAGTTTCACCTGATATTAAACACATAAGCAATTTCACCTGATATTAAACACATAAGCAGTTTCACCTGATATTAAACACATAAGCAGTTTCACCTGATATTAAACACATAAGCAGTTTCACCTGATATTAAACACATAAGCAGTTTCACCTGATATTAAACACATAAGCAGTTTCACCTGATATTAAACACATAAGCAGTTTCACCTGATATTAAACACATAAGCAGTTTCACCTGGCTGCCCTTGCCTCTGCAGAGATATGATCTACTGCATGTCGATATGAGAATCATTGTTCAACTTGAAGTCCCAACAATTTCTTAACTGAACTATGCAATTTACACTTACACACTGCCCCTCAAATCATCAGAACAAGAATGCAGCAGTTCAAAGAGCAACACTCACGCGAACTCTGCCCTCGTTGCAGTTGACGAGCTGTCGAATGGCTTTGGACACGAAGTACAGCGATCGCTTGGCGCCCTGCTCTGACCTATACAGAAGCTGGTTTGAAGGAAACTCATCCGTCAGACCATAGAAATCTCTGCACAACAGGAGCAGATCACATCAGTCAGATGGAAATCCATTACACTGACATCTCCCCACTTTGTCACACCAACCTATCCCCTCACACACATATACACCCTTTCACCCCCCCACCCCTTTGCACACACTCACTCATAACCCACCTCACACACACACACACACACACACACCCTCACATATATCCATCCCTTCACATGCACACACCCTGAAACATACAGAACTACCCTCACACACACACGCACACACACACACACACTCGGACCCCTTTCACCTTGATATAACTAGCACGGTGGGCTGGTTACCTGATGGGAGGCCAAATAGCATGGTTGGCTGGTTACCTGATGGGAGGCCAAATAGCATGGTTGGCTGGTTACCTGATGGGAGGCCAAATAGCATGGTTGGCTGGTTACCTGATGGGAGGCCAAATAGCATGGTTGGCTGGTTACCTGATGGGAGGCCAAATAGCATGGTTGGCTGGTTACCTGATGGGAGGCCAAATAGCATGGTTGGCTGGTTACCTGATGGGAGGCCAAATAGCATGGTTGGCTGGTTACCTGATGGGAGGCCAAATAGCATGGTTGGCTGGTTACCTGATTGGAGGCCAAATCGGGTC
>OY757546.1:1615798-1623298 GCA_963584105.1 Alviniconcha strummeri
GTGCCTGTTCAATCCAGTCTGTACTCTGCAGTACACTACAGCACTGAACAGTGATCGTGCAAAGCTATGGGTCAAAATACACTGTGCTTTTACAGAAATGACTGAAATCTGTGGACCCTTGCTTCTGAAGGGAGTGGGTCGTGACATCAATGTCCTGATTCTTCCCTTCTATTACAGCACAGTGCTGTCTCCTCAGGTTGCTCTTTCATCAGGGTGCTCTCTCCCCACAGTGCTTTTTATCAGGGTGCTCTCTTATTAAGGTGGTCTTTCATCAGTGGTCTTTTATCAGGGTGGTCTTTTATCAAGTGGTCTTTCACTGGGATGGTCTTTCATCAGTGGTCATTTATCAGGGTGGTCTTTCATCGGGGTGCTCTTTCATTGGGGTGGTCTTTCATTGGGGTGGTCTTTCATTGAGGTGGTCTTTCATCAGTGGTCTTTTATCAGGGTGGTCTTTCATTGGGGTGGTCTTTCATTGGGGTGGTCTTTCATTGGGGTGGTCTTTCATTGGGGTGGTCTTTCATTGAGGTGGTCTTTCATCAGTGGTCTTTTATCAGGGTGGTCTTTCATTGGGGTGGTCTTTCATTGGGGTGGTCTTTCATAGGGGTGGTCTTTCATTGGGGTGGTCTTTCATCACAGTGGTCTTTTATTGGAGTGGTCTTTATTTCAGGTTAGTCTTTCATCAGGGTGGTCTTTTATCAGGGAGGTCTTTCATCAGGGTGGTCTTTTATCAGGGAGGTCTTTCATCGGTGTGGTCTCAAAGCAGGGTGGTCTTTTGTCAGGTGTTCTCTGTGCACTGGACAGAAGAAACACGCTCCCTGTGAGCACAACAGAGGCTTACATCCATGGAGCAGCGCAGCTTGGGGAAGATGGCGGCGTCGTGGTTGACGATGGTGCAGCAGGGGCTGGCCAGACGTTTCACCTGGTGGACCATCAGGTAACAGCGCTTGTTCTCCTTGTCGTTGGCCACCACAAAGCCCTCTGAAACAGCAGTTCACTGGGACACTTAACACACTCACAGTGCTCAACACTTAACTTTCCCACCACAAGGCCCTCTGAACCAGCAGTTCACTGGGACACTTAACACACTCACAGTGCTCAACACTTAACTTTCCCACCACAAGGCCCTCTGAACCAGCAGTTTTGTGGACACGTTACACACTCACAGTGCTCAACACTTAACTTTCCCACCACAAGGCCCTCTGAACCAGCAGTTCACTGGGACACTTAACACACTCACAGTGCTCAACACTTAACTTTCCCACCACAAGGCCCTCTGAACCAGCAGTTTTGTGGACACGTTACACACTCACAGTGCTCAACACTTAACTTTCCCACCACAAGGCCCTCTGAAACAGCAGTTCACTGGGACACTTAACACACTCACAGTGCTCAACACTTAACTTTCCCACCACAAGGCCCTCTGAACCAGCAGTTTTGTGGACACGTTACACACTCACAGTGCTCAACACTTAACTTTCCCACCACAAATCCTCTGAAACAGCAGTTCACTGGGGAACATTACACACTCATAGTGCTTAGTGCTTAACTTTCCCAGGCCGGCTGGGGTCAGGGCTGACACTTCTCCTTGCCCTACTCTTTTTTTCAGCTGCAAACTGCCTCAGCACCTACCTGAGTAGTTTATCAGTGACCACCAGTGTATAACAGTGACAGGATGTCAGACCACCAGTGTATAACAGCAAGAGGATGTCAGACCACCAGTGTATAACAGTGAGAGGATGTCAGACCACCAGTGTATAACAGTGAGAGGATGTCAGACCACCAGTGTATAACAGTGAGAGGATGTCAGACCACCAGTGTATAACAGTGAGAGGATGTCAGACCACCAGTGTATAACAGTGACAGGATGTCAGACCACCAGTGTATAACAGTGACAGGATGTCAGACCACCAGTGTATAACAGTGACAGGATGTCAGCCTACCAGTGTATAACAGCCAGAGGATGTCAGCCTACCACTAACAAAAGAGAATCATCATCCAGGTTGTAGTCTCCATCAGCACGGGTCAATAGTCTCGGCTGACACACCCAACAAGCTCTAAATAAAGGGAGACATGTATTCAAAAGAGGTGACTGTTAACAAAACATTCTTTTTTTAAATGCTGAATTTTAAAAAACTTGAGAGTACATTGCAAAGAGCAGTAACTCAGCAAGTACGAACACTGTCCTTGACCTATGGATCCACAGACTATGCTTGAAAATGTTAGCTTTGGAGAGAGAAAAAATCTCAGGTAGCGATAACTACTGGGGGCCAGTTGAGTGTCACATACTGCGGTCAGTCCTCACCTGGCACACTGTTCTCATCTTTGTGCAGATACTCAATCAGCTGAGCTGTCTTGGACCCCGGAGCAGCACACATATCCAGCACCTGGGACAGAAAGCAGCGGACACATCAGTGTGCAGTCATCTGAACCCAAGGTGGAATATTTAAACATCTCCTTTCATTCTACTCTGAAGCAATGATGATGGATGACAACGGCGATGATGATGATGATGATGGCTGTCAACGTGCCTAGCAGAGCCAGGCAGTAGACAGCAAAGACATGACTGATTCTTCATGTTTACTGCCCAGTGAACCCTAAAGGTCGTATCAGGATCAGAGACACATGTCACCAATCCACAAGTCAGATTCTGCTTAACTGTTCACACTGCATGTCACACTGAGTTTCAAAACAAGAAAGGAGAAGGGGGTGCAGCAGGGCAGCAGGGAGGGAGCTGTAGCTGATTACACAAGGCAAACATCTGGAAGACGGACCTTCTGCCAGTAAATCATAAATGACACGTGCCGAGTAAAATACCCTGATCTACTTCAGGCTTTAATCTAATAATAATAGATCACTTATGGGGCCCCACTTATGGAGACAAACACACACCAGCACAGGGCGCTGGGACTGGCTATGCTGCGACCAAGTGCCGTAGCATGGAAAGACAAACAGGCTGGCAATGGCTGTGTGGAGTGTGAACCAGAGGCAGATGTTGCTGCTGCTTACCTTGCTGTCAGGCTGGACGTCCAGAACCAAGGGTGGGATCATGCTGACCGCTTCCTGTCTGCTGATGTTGCCCTGCCCACACACACGACATATCACTGTTTATACACACAGTGACTGCATCACTGTTCACACACACACAATAACACATCACTGTTCACACACACACACAATAACACATCACTGTTCACACACACACACACAATGACTGCATCACTGTTCACACACACACAATAACACATCACTGTTCACACACACACACACACACACAATGACTGCATCGCTGTTCACACACACACACACACACACACACAATAACACATCACTGTTCACACACACACACACACAATGACTGCATCACTGTTCACACACACACAATGACAGCATCACTGTTCACACACACACAATGACAGCATCACTGTTCACACACACACAATGACAGCATCACTGTTCACACACACTCACACAATGACTGCACCACTGTTCACACACACACACACACACAATGACAGCATCACTGTTCACACACACACACAATGACTGCACCACTGTTCACACACACTCACACAATGACTTCACCACTGTTCACACACACACACACACACAATGACAGCATCACTGTTCACACACACACACAATGACTGCACCACTGTTCACACACACTCACACAATGACTGCACCACTGTTCACACACACACACAATGACAGCATCACTGTTCACACACACACACAATGACTGCACCACTGTTCACACACACACACACACACACACACACTCACACACACACACACACACAATGACTGCACCACTGTTCACGCACACACATACACGTGCGCACACACACACACATACAAAATGACTGCATCACTGTTCTCTCTCTCTCTCTCTCACACACACATACACACTATCATTGGCAAACGGACATCATGTTGCCCTGTTCACACACACACACACCATGTTTGTATTACTGGGACATGGATATCATAGCAACATTTTGAAATAATTTGGCAAAACAAGAATACTGCAACAGTCTTGCATTTGTCATGTGTGCATGTGTGTGTGTGTGTGTGTGTGTGTGTGTGTGTGTGTGTGTGTGTGTGTGTGTGCATGGATGTAGGTGTGTAATATCACCTTGCTGTGAACAGACATAACATAAAAGAGTGATTGGACTGATTTAAATACAAAAGAAGTAAATAAAATTAAAATTAAATAATATAAACTGAACACATATAAAAACAATGCAATTCTTGCAGTCATTAAAAAGTATTTCCACCATACCATCAGAAGTACGCGCCCACATCCACACCTATTTATTTTTTATTTTTTATTTTTTATGCTACATTTTCCCCCTGAAACTCACAGTTTCTGTCTCTGAGACCAGAAATTCATGCAGCTTGGACAGGAGTTCCTGGCTGCGCACAGCCTTGCGTGACAAGTCAAGCTGCCAGGCCAGCTCCTCTGGATACCTGAAACAAACGAAAAACAGCATTATTTACAATACCCGAAACAAACGAAAAACAGCACTATTTACAATACCCGAAACAAACGAAAAACAGCGTTATTTACAATACCTCAAACAAACAAAAAACAGCATAATTTACTACTATGTTCAGGTTGATTAGATTCTGGTAGGGATGTTTGGTTTGGTTCAGCTGCCGTAACTGTCACCAGTGAGTAGTGTTTTTCCTCTTTTGTTTGAAGAGGCGCTTTGGATAACAAGATAGTCATAATTACAAATTCAGTAAACATTTACAACAGATATTAAAACTAGCATAAATCAGTAATGAGGCTGGGTGTGGGATGTGTATATTTGTTTGTGTGTGTGTGTTTGCGTGTGCTTCTGTGACAGAGTGTGTGTGTGTGTGTGTGTGTGTGTGTGTGTGTGTGTGTGTGTGTGTGTGTATGTGTGTGTGTGCATGCCTGTGCATGTGTGTGTGTGCATGCCTGTGTGCGCCTGTATGTGTGTGTGCATGTGCATGTGTGTTGTGAGTGCGTGCCTGTGTGCGCCTGTATGTGTGTGTGCATGTGCATGTGTGTGTGTGCATGCCTGTGTGCACCTGTATGTGTGTGTGCATGTGCATGTGTGTGTGTGCCTGTATGTGTGTGCATGTGCATGTGTGTGTGTGTGCGTGCCTGTGTGCACCTGTATGTGTGTGTGCATGTGCATGTGTGTGTGTGTGTGCCTGTGTGTGCCTGTATGTGTGTGTGCATGTGCATGTGTGTGTGTGTGTGCCTGTGTGCACCTGTATGTGTGTGTGCATGTGCATGTGTGTGTGTGCGTGCCTGTGTGTGCCTGTATGTGTGTGTGCATGTGCATGTGTGTGTGCCTGTGTGCACCTGTATGTGTGTGTGCATGTGCATGTGTGTGTGTGCGTGCCTGTGTGCGCCTGTATGTGTGTGTGCATGTGCTTGTGTGCATGTGCTTCAGCTTATTTGTTCATTTGCTCTTCTGCATGTAATGATGACTACATTGACTGTCTGTGAACAGAAACTAGGACAAGCACCCCACCAGGTCAGACACTTTGGCGGCTTGATGTCTTCCTTGGTCAGTCCTTTGCTGACCTCACCGTCCCCCTCTGCCCCCGGTGCTGACTCATCTCCTGTTGCTGCGCCGGTGCCCTCAGCACCGCCTGCAGGACTGGGGCTCTTGCCATCTGTGCCGGGTGCCACCTTGGTGTCTGAGAGGGCATCACCGGCACCATCTGTGCCGGGTGCCACCTTGGTGTCTGAGGGGGCATCACCGGCGCCATCTGCGGAGGAGGTGGTACTGCTGCCGACTGTTGTGGCAGATGCTGAGGCACTCATCAGGTTGTTGAAGAATTGGCTGCGAATGATCTTCAGCAGCTCACTCGCCTGACTGAAAATGGTCAGTAATGGAATTATTTTGAATACATGTAACAATAAATAAATGCATTTTTAGTGCACTGAATCCCTTTGTAATACAGGTGCAGGGCTCAAAGCACTATACTGTAATACATGAAACATTACAATCTTGCTGATCACTGTGTGTGTGACTAACTGCAAGTTACTACAACCTCGCTTGATCACTGTGTGTGTGTGTGACAAACATTACAACCTCACTTGATCACTGTGTGTGTGTGACAAACATTACAACCTCACTTGATCACAGTGTGTAAGACAAACATTACAACTTCACTTGATCACTGTGTATGTAACAAACATTACAACCTCACTTGGTCACAGTGTGTGTCACAAACATTACAACCTCACTTGATCACAGTGTTTGTCATAAACATTACAACCTCATTTGATCACAGTGTGTGTGACAAACATTACAACCTCACTTGTTCAATGTGTGTGACAAACATCACAACATCACTTGATCACAGTGTGTGTGACAAACATTACAACCTCACTTGATCAATGTGTGTGACAAACATTACAACCACACTTGACCACAGTGTGTGTGACAAACATTACCTCACTTGAACACAGTGTGTGTGTGTGTGTGACAAACATTACAACCTCATTTGATCACTGTGTGTGTGACAAACATTACAACCTCACTTGATCACTGCGTGTATGTCAAACATTACAACCTCACTTGATCACAGTGTGTGTGTGTGACAAACATGACAACCTCACTTGATCACAGTGTGTGTGTGTGACAAACATGACAAACATTACAACCACACTTGACCACAGTGTGTGTGACAAACATTACCTCACTTGAACACAGTGTGTGTGTGTGTGACAAACATTACAACCTCATTTGATCACTGTGTGTGTGACAAGCATTACAACCTCACTTGATCACTGCGTGTATGACAAACATTACAACCTCACTTGATCACAGTGTGTGTGTGACAAACATTACCTCACTTGACCACTGTGTGTGTGACAAACATTACCTCACTTGACCAATGTGTGTGTGACAAACATTACAACATCACTTGATCACAGTTTGTGTGACAAACATTACAACCTCACTTGATCAATGTGTGTGACAAACATTACAACCACACTTGATCACAGTGTGTGTGACAAACATTACCTCACTTGAACACAGTGTGTGTGTGTGTGTGTGTGTGTGTGTGTGTGTGTGTGTGTGTGTGTGTGTGTGTGTGTGTGTGTGTGTGTCTCTGTGTCTGTGTGACAAACATTACAACCTCACTTGATCACTGCATGTATGACAAACATTACAACCTCACTTGATCACAGTGTGTGTGTGACAAACATTACCTCACTTGACCACTGTGTGTGTGACAAACATTACCTCACTTGACCAATGTGTGTGTGACAAACATTACAACCTCACTTGATCACTATGTGTGTGACAAACATTACCTCATTTGACCACTATGTGTGTGACAAACATTACAACCTCACCTGACCACTGTGTGTTTTACTAAGACTAGTAAGACTAAGAGAGCTGGGGTGGGGAAGGTGGGATCTGGCTTGACCACTGTGTGTGTAAGTAACGAAGAGTAAGACTAGTATTAGTAGTAAGTAATGGAGGGGTGGAGGGCTGGGGG
>OY757546.1:1625798-1643332 GCA_963584105.1 Alviniconcha strummeri
GTGTGTGTGTGTATCAATCAGTCATATGTGACAGTTTAAGAGTAAGTAAGTTGGTGTCTTACGCCCAGTCAACCCGTGCGGTTATATCAGGGCGACAGTTTAAGAGTGCGCAACAACATATATACAAGATCAGTTCAGTAATACGGCCTGTCAGTAAATACAGCCGTGAATAATTAAGTATAATTATGCTCAGTCATCAGTCACGGAAGTGCCGCTGTAAAAACACGGCATCACACACATGATTTAATATGACTGATGTATCGTAAAAGGCACACGTATAATTAGCACTATTCTCATCCTGTATGTTTCTATTCCATTATACGAAGCTTACAGGTGAAATTACTATTTTATCAGTGCCGCTCCCGGCGAGGACTCGGTGGAGAAAGAGAGAGAGAGAGTCTGCACAGAATCTCGCTCCGGAGACTCTCAGGGCGGACGCAAAGCCTAGCACATAACGGTGACCCATCCATTAAACTGGGTTTTGAGTTCTCCTTCTTTCACTGGACTCAGACTGACTTGGGGGTGGCCGGGACTGTGACGACCCGGTCTCGTGTCGTCTCAGTGGCTCACGCCACATCGGTCCCAGTTTCAGCCGGTACCGACATTTGCATGAACTGCCCCGTGCGGGCCAGTATACTTACGGCTCCGGATCAGTCAAACTGCTGTAGGCGGATTTTTTCCCCCTGGCGGGGCACGCGAGTTTCGCTTCTCGTCAAAACAGGACGGCGTACGGTGTTAATGTTATCTCTTTAGCCTGGCCGGACACACTGCAACAACCCAGGTATTATCTGTTTGGCCCGCTGTCCGGACACACTGCAACAACCCAGGTATTATCTGTTTGGCCCGCTGGCCGGACACACTGCAACAACCCAGGTATTATCTGTTTGGCCCGCTGTCCGGACACACTGCAACAACCCAGGTATTATCTGTTTGGCCCGCTGGCCGGACACACTGCAACTACCCAGGTATTATCTGTTTGGCCCGCTGGCCGGACACACTGCAACAACCCAGGTATTATCTGTTTGGCCCGCTGGCTGGACACAGTGCAACGGCCCAGGCATCACGGTGGGATTCCGCCGTTTCTGGCGCTACATTCAAATCAGACCATGAAAACGTGGGTGCCACACATGAATAACACTAATAGATACTGACAGGGTACACGTATAAAAGATTCACAGCCTTTAAAAGTGTACATGTGCTGTGACTTGTGTGAGAGCGGTTTGGTCCCTGAGTCCCTACGGTCTGTGTGGACGTGAAGCAAGACGGGAAGGAATGGCGCAGCGGTAAAGCAAGACGGGAAGGAATGGTGCAGCGGTAAAGCAAGACGGGAAGGAATGGTGCAGAGGTAAAGCAGGACGGGAAGGAATGGTGCAGCGGTAAAGCAAGACGGGAAGGAATGGCGCAACGGCCGGCTAAAGCAAGACGGGAAGGAATGGTGCAGAGGTAAAGCAGGACGGGAAGGAATGGTGCAGCGGTAAAGCAAGACGGGAAGGAATGGCGCAACGGCCGGCTAAAGCAAGACGGGAAGGAATGGTGCAGCGGTAAAGCAAGACGGGAAGGAATGGTGCAGAGGTAAAGCAAGACGGGAAGGAATGGTGCAGAGGTAAAGCAAGACGGGAAGGAATGGCGCAGCGGTAAAGCAGGACGGGAAGGAATGGTGCAGCGGTAAAGCAAGACGGGAAGGAATGGCGCAACGGTAAAGCAAGACGGGAAGGAATGGCGCAGCGGTAAAGCAGGACGGGAAGGAATGGTGCAGCGGTAAAGCAGGACGGGAAGGAATGGCGCAGCGGTAAAGCAGGACCTCGCTTCTGTTCTGCTCGAGCTCTCGATCTTTCTCTTCACTCAAAATTTGTGATTTGTGGGCTCTGTCTTGTGACTTTGCCGCTCAGATTTAACTTCAACGTTAAAACGGCTCTCATCGCTGCCCACCTTACGTACTGCAGGACCGCCACTGTGGTGGTGACAGTACAGTACGGGTACTATAGTGACAGTCCCCTGTGCCCGTCACTGCCTTGCTTTCATGTTGCTTTACGTCCACGGAGGCGAGATGGCCTATTAGGGACGGGGCCCTCACTGCCTCCTGGCATCTGCTTTGTATTCCAGCTGCACGTCGATGCAAAGAAGCCTTGCGAACTCAGCGAGTGAAAATCTCGTTCGGCAGTCAAAGCCACGATAAAACAGTGGAATAACAGGCACCGTTTCACCAAAAATTATAAACACATGCATTTTTAGTCTGGTTTCACTGACTTCTTTGACAATCATAATCATCATGAAGTGGATTTTTTATAGTCCGCGTACTATACCAACTTTAGTCAGTGCTAACTATAGTCAACTCCAGCTTTAGTCCGGAATACCAACTTTAGTCAACACCAAATACGGTCACTGAATACCAACTATAGTCAATGCCGACTTTAGTCAATACCAGCTATAATCAATAGCAATAGACAATACCAACTTTAGTCAACAAAAACTACGGTCACTGAATACCAACTATAGTCAGCATCAACTTAGTCAATACCAACTGTAATCAATAGCAATAGACAATACCAACTTTAGTCAACAAAAACTACGGTAATTGAATACCAACTATAGTCAGCACCAACTTTAGTCAATACCAACTGTAATCAATAGCAGCTTCAGCCAGTACCAACTGTAGGGCCACTGCTGCACGCCTCAGATTTAAAGAAGCACAACCACACATAATTTACTGCAAGGTGTCGACCGCACTCAGCGCTCGCAACACAAACACATGCTTTCAAGTCAGCCGGCCTGACTGAACTGACGCCTCTTTCAAAAAGGCCCTTTTTCTGCATGATGGAACAATGGGTCTATTTAACCCCTACCCCCACCCCCACCCCCCTCCCACACACACACACTGGCACCCCCCTTACCCCCTTTGACGTTTCTGCTGATGCAGCCTAAAACTGCAAGTTCTTGCGCGTGCAGCGCCAGCTAGTGCACACAGTGACATCGTTGTCGGCACGTTCAGCGTGTAGAGCCGCCTCTGCGGCACTGTAACACAGAGCTAGTGTAAGTACCTTCTCTGCTCTTCTCTGCTTGTTCGTTTTTTTATTTTTTATTTGCTTACTTGCTGTTGTTGTCGCTGCTGTTTTTTGTTTTATGTTTCTCTTTTTTACTGAAGGACTAATCAGCTGGAGCTCTGTCTGAGGCCCGTGTCCCGCTAAAGTGATTGATTCATTTAACCCCTTCACTGCTGGAGCCTGTACACATTCCGTGCTGAAAGATGCGGCATGGACGTGCCTACAAACAGTCTATTTTCCGGTCCTATAACACGTCTACTTTCAATGCTAAGCGTTTGGATGAAAATCCTTTGACATGTCAGTGCCAAAAAGAAGACAAAAGGGCTTACGGATTTAAGATTTTGTACTTTCATTGGTCGTTTTCAAGTGACATCATGGCACTGAAGGGGTTAAATAAGAGACGAGGTCAGTACCTCCAGCCCACACGTAAACCTGACGGTACCTCCAGCCCACAAGTAAACCTGACGGTACCTCCAGGCCACACGTAAACCTGACGGTACCTCCAGGCCACACGTAAACCTGACGGTACCTCCAGGCCACACGTAAACCTGACGGTACCTCCAGGCCACACGTAAACCTGACGGTACCTCCAGGCCACACGTAAACCTGACGGTACCTCCAGGCCACACGTAAACCTGACGGTACCTCCAGGCCACACGTAAACCTGACGGTATGGTGGAAGAAAAGAGAACGACTTAATTTGGTGGAAGGGAAGAGAAAGAGGTAATTTGGTGGAAGGAAAAAGAAAGATGTAAACCTGACGGTATGGTGGAAGGAAAGAGAAAGAAGTAATTTGGTGGAAGGAAAGAGAACGACGTAATTTGGTGGAAGGAAAGAGAACGACGTAATTTGGTGGAAGGAAAGAGAACGACGTAATTTGGTGGAAGGAAAGAGAACGACGTAATTTGGTGGAAGGAAAGAGAAAGAAGTAATTTGGTGGAAGGAAAGAAAAAGACGTAAACCTGACGGTATGGTGGAAGGGAAAAAATACGTCACTTGGTGGAAGGGAAGAGAAAGACGTGACTTGGTGGAAGGGAAGAGAAAGACGTGACTTGGTGGAAGGAAAGAGAAAGACGTGACTTGGTGGAAGGAAAGAGAAGGGGAAAAATTATAATAAGGAGATGGCTCGTAGTCCTGCGGCCTCAGTTGGTACAGGAACTAACAGGTACAGGAAACTAAATCAACTTTCGACTGGCCGCCGTTCCGAGCTGGAGAGGCAGATGTGTAAATGGCCGAACAGGTAAGCGGGCAGGTTGCGACAGGGCTGCCGAGTGGTAACAGTATGGGGGTTTCCTTTTGATGACGACGATGTCTTCTTCTTCTTCTTTTTCTTCTTCTTCGTTCTTTTTTCTTTCTTTCTTCTTAAAACAGAATGACAATTCACTTCCAAAAACTTTAATTATCCCACAAGGGACTAGTGCCTTTTAATAGTTATGTTGTGGTTGTTAATTGTTGCTGCAGTATGTGTTGTTGGGGCTGCCGTTGTTTTGTTGTCGTTGTTGTTGTTCAAGACGGTGCCAGTTGATGATGATGATGATGATGATAATATCGACTAAAGCAGGTGAGCAGTACCAGCGGCCTCAGGCTACATTAGACCGATACAATTCAGCCTTGCATACGGAACATGGTGTGTACAGGCTGCGTGTTTGTTGGCAGTCTCGTTGACGAACGGCGCAGCTCTTTCGCTACCCACGTTGGTCGCTAATCAATAGAGACCGTACACTGCAGCCCTGCCTGTATCGACCTAACACCACAGGCACAATCATCCCGCGTGTCAGAGCTCAGGAGCTGTGCGAAAGTCGAGGTGGCTGTCCTGGGCTCCCGTCCCTAATAAGCCTACGGTTTCTGTGGACGTAAAGCAACACTTCAATCACCCCCCCCCCCAAACCCCCCCCCCCCCCCGACCCCCCTCCACACCCCCACCGCCCCACACGGCACACACTCACACCTCGGCACTTGCTTCAGTCTTCCCCCGTCGCAGTTAAACTGCCGCCAGTCATCACGGTCTCCCTACGCCTGGTGCAATGTGTCTGCATAGGCCTAGCCGACGTGCGCGCGTATGTGTCTTTTCGTTCGTGCGAGTATGTAGGCTCTCTCCCTCTGTGTGTGTGTGTGTGTGTGTGTGTGTGTGTGTGTGTGTGTGTGTGTGTGTGTGTGTGTGTGTGAAAGTGTGAAAGTGTGCTGATAAATGACTACCTGTAAGCCTAGGCTAAATACTGTACTTATATACTTACTCTTTCACGTTTGGCTGCAAGGACGGCAAACCCCTCCGAGGCCCAAATTACATCGTGTGTCATGCATATTTTACACCGGCCTGAACAGCAAGTCTTACAGCCTGCTGACCAATCTCAGAGACATTCTGCTAGGCCTGCAAATCGCTGTGAAACTAGCAAAAAGTTTTTTGCTTCCTTCTTCTTTTCTTCTTTTCGGGGAGGGGGGGGGGGGAGAAGGAGGGGGTGGGGGGAGTTCTCCCGGTGTTACTGTTTTCACGTGCCTGTTCCACGAGCCTACGCTCTGTGCACTGAGGCGGCGCGGCGCTGTGATCGATGCACGAGCGTGAACGCGATTTGCACCCTCCATGGCCACAACAAGTGTAGGCCTCCGGAATGACACACACACACACACACAGTGAGGAGCCATGACTGACCAGATATATATCATGCATAGCCTGCAAATGACCATTGTTCTCACTTAGCTATGATTACCAGAAGCGTCTCTTGTGTGTGGCTTCAGCGTGCGACATGAAAAGCCAGGCCAGTATTGTGCAAAACAAAGTAAACCGAAACAGCAGCATGAATATTGTTATCCATTGACTTCAGCCGTGACAAGACCGGCCGCTGGGATATCGGCTTCCACAAACCGACTGGGCTGATCACAGCGTGTGCTGTGAAATACACGTGTATTCTCTGAGTAGGTCTGTTTATCGGAAAGTGTCTCAGAGATCGTCGGCAGGGTATAGGACTTGTTCAGGCAGGTGTAAAACATGCATGACATACGATGTGATTTCGGTCTCGGAGGGGTTTGCTGTCCTTGCAGCCAGGCGTGAAAGAGTAAGTACTGATATAACTATAGTGTTTAGCCAGGCGTGAAAGAGTAAGTACTGATATAACTATAGTGTTTAGCCAGGCGTGAAAGAGTAAGTCCTGATATAACTATAGTGTTTAGCCAGGCGTGAAAGAGTAAGTACTGATATAACTATAGTGTTTAGCCAGGCGTGAAAGAGTAAGTACTGATATAACTATAGTGTTTAGCCAGGCGTGAAAGAGTAAGTACTGATATAACTATAGTGTTTAGCCTAGGCTTACAGGTAGTCATTTATCAGCACCCTTTCACCCTTTCACACACACACACACACACACACACACACACACACACACACACACACACACACACACCACACACACACACACACACACACACACACAAAGGCAGCGCACTTAAACATCCACCCACGCACGCAAACACACTACACACCCCCACACACACACGAACGAAAACACACATACGCCGACGCGCACGTAGGCCTATGCAGACACACGGCACCAAGGCGTACGGAGAAATAGGGATGAAGAGGGAGGAGGGAGAACTCACGGCCAGTAACTGGGATGGAGCAAGAAGCAAGTGCCGGGGGGGGGGGGGGGGGGATGAGTGTGTGTGTGTGTGTGTGTGTGTGTGTGTGTGTGTGTGTGTGTGTGTGTGTGTGTGGTGTGTGTGTGTGTAAAGTTGAGGAAAAAAGACACCATGAGGAAAAGAACGCCCAGAAAGCGGATAATGCACAAGCGTTTCGTCTACATCTGTTGATTTGTAAGAAGCCTTAGCACGGGTGTCAGAACGCTGAAACCTCACCCGGCACGCTGTCACGCTGGCTAAAGCTATCGGCCCTAAGAACTCGAACTTGTATGTATGTAACTGTCGTCACGGAGCGCAGTGCCGCCATTGTCCCTTACATGTGAGCATGACGTCTGACGACAGTCAGCCCCACAGGAAGCAAAAGAAGAAGCAGTGCTGTTCAAGCCCACGCTCACTAGTTACGTGCTTTTGATGCCAGTATGACGCCATAGAAAACACCAGCCCAGACTGGACTGCACAGCCAGCTGCAGCACACGTCACAGCCAGACTGCACAGCCAGCTGCAGCACACGTCACAGCCAGCTGCAGCACGCGTCACAGCCAGACTGCACAGCCAGCTGCAGCACGCGTCACAGCCAGACTGCCACAGCCAGCTGCAGCACGCGTCACAGCCAGACTGCACAGCCAGCTGCAGCACACGTCACAGCCAGACAGCCAGCGCTCAGCACACGTCACAGCCAGACTGCACAGCCAGCTGCAGCACGCGTCACAGCCAGCTGCAGCACGCGTCACAGCCAGACTGCACAGCCAGCTGCAGCACACGTCACAGCCAGCTGCAGCACACGTCACAGCCAGACAGCCAGCGCTCAGCACACGGACGGCGACAGGACGCAGCGCACGTCAGTCGGACGACAGAGAACGACCAGCTGACTTCCGCCGGCCCTTGCCGTCCGGCCACTGTAAGTACACACTCCAGGCCTCGCTTTCCGGCACCTCGCTTTCCGGTCTACAGGGCTTGGAGGAGTGAAAATATTTTTAGGATGATCTCTGGTGGAGTTTATGTGCTTTGCATTTACACGCATGCCAGGTGAGAGTTACCGTAGGCGACTCAGGTCTTAGTTGTTTGCTTGTGTGACGTCTTTCGAGCACTAATTAACTCCCTTGGGTGTTGATTCTTGGAGTTGTGAGTACAGCTAAGCAGCTCTTCGTCTTTAAATAACTAAACCGACATTACACATTGTTATGGAGACAGGCTTTTTACTTCCTTTGGAAACAAGTTTCAAACTCTAGGAACTAAATTAGTTCAGGTTGTACTTGTAGACAAAAATAATGTGGATTTTGATCGAGGGTTGCTGTAAAAAAATTCCGGACCGAAATAGTTGAAATGTGTAGGGCAGTAGGGCTAGGAGCCGGTCCTCCTTGGACTGTCCCAGCCTTAATGTGGGATGATGGTGAGCTGGGTGAGCCCTTCCACAAAGTACAGACAACAGTCTAGGAACTGGTCACCGGACCTTACCATGGGTGACACACCCGGTCTTAGAACTCCCCTGGGACCAACAGCCGCCAGGAACCTTGACTCCCAGAGGAAGAGGCGGCGGTAGAGTTCCAACGAAAGCTTCTGGTCCACAGCGAGTTGTGTGTAACCCAGTGAACTCCGCCAGGGAGGGCCTGAACCAACCAACATAAGGAAAAAGAGCAAGAAGATGGCACGTCGCAAGGCCAGGAAGGACGCCCAGACACCCGGTGCCTCGACCAGTGTACCACCGACAGACGGTCGGGAGAATGATGAAAACCGTTGGGACCAGTGTATATATATATATATATATATATAGAGAGAGAGAGAGAGAGAGAGAGAGAGAGAGAGAGAGAGAGAGAGAGAGAGAGAGAGAACAACTGTTTCAACAAACTTCACAGTTCAGGAGCTGTGTGAGAGTCGAGGTGGACGTCCTGGGCTGTCCGTCCTAACGAGCCTTCTGGTTTCCGTGGACGTAAAGAATTACTGAACCGTGCTTCGGCATTGGTCACAACTTGTCTCTAATATGTCAACTGACATCTGAGGACATTAAGCATCAATTCATCATCATCAACAACCTTGTGGTTGTGAGCCGGTTTGGCCTAGCAGTAAGGCGTTAGGCTGGTAAGCGGAAGGACCTCGGTTCGAATCCGCTTCGGCTCTCCTTCCTCATCAAAAGTTGTGGTCTGTGGACACTGTCTTATGACTTTGTCCCTCACAATTATGAAACATTAAAATGGCTCTCACCGCTGCCCACCTTAATGCAGAAGTCATTCTGGTGGTGACAGTGTAGCCACAGGTATGTAATCTCCCTCTTCCCCCACCTCCATACCCCTTCCCCCTTTCTCCCCGTCCCTAATAAGCATCATGATTTCTGTGGACGTTAAGCACCATGCTTACTTACTTACGTACAACCTTGTGGTCGTTTGCATCGCGGACCTATATATATATATGGCTTTCATCGTCGGAAGCAAAACCAACCGCCATCTACACTTCTGCAGCACCAGTGATCTTAGAAGCTCTAAAGACAGCCAGGTCCACTTTCCGGGAGAGTGGACCTTTCACCAACAAGCTGTTCGAGAACACAGTAACGTCCGTCTTCTCTCAAAACCTATTACCATCGGGCACGTTTCTGATCGGATGCCGATCCAGAGAACAGCAGAAGGCCATCAAAATCCAGTGCAGCAGGCCAGAGGCTAGCAGTGAAGGGGTTATCAAAACCATCCCGTGCAGAGTAGTCTGATCAGACAACCAAACGTCAGAGGTCCGTCGTGTGACCAACAGGGACGGTACCAAGCCTCAGACTGTGAGACTGACTTTCTGTCTCGCCCAGCTACCAGCCATCCTCAGGGTGGAGTGCCAGGAGTTCTTGGTGCACGGCCTCTGTGTTCCGCGGTCAGGCGGTACACCCAGTGCAACAGGCTAGGACACAGCTGACAGGCTTCCACACAGAAGCCTCTGGTTGCTGTGTGGTCAGTGACGGCGACGTGACGGAGATAACATTAAATGGGTTCCAATCAGGACTACTACAGAAGCCTGTGGTTGCAGAGTAGTCAGTGACGGACACAGTGCTAACAAAATGGGTTCCAGTCCGTTGTGCTCAGAAGCCTGTGGTCACAGAGTGGTCTGTTTTCAAGGGGCTTAATGTTCCCAGAAAACTCTTACGGCTTATTAGGGACGGGGGAAGTGGGGCTACTTATACCTACGTTTGCTCGAGGCAGTCGTCTTCATACACTCAAACAACAACAATAAAAATAACACACACAAAAAGGTGACCGACCACCACCACCAAAATACACATTACGGTGATTTGGAACTCGCAAGTGCAAAGTAACTTGTGTACTCCGCACTAAGAGAGTGGTCAGTGACGGACATAGCACTAAGAGAGTGGCCAGTGACGGACATAGCGGTCAGTGACGGACACAGCACTAACGGAGTGGTCAGTGACGGACATAGCACTAACAGAGTGGTCAGTGACGGACATAGAAGTCAGTGATGGACATAGCACTAACGGTCAGTGACGGACATAGCACTAACAGAGTGGTCAGTGACGGACATAGCACTAACAGAGCGGTCAGTGACGGACATAGCACTAACAGAGTGGTCAGTGACGGACATAGCACTAACAGAGCGGTCAGTGACGGACATAGCACTAACAGAGCGGTCAGTGACGAACATAGCACTAACAGAGCGGTCAGTGACGGACATAGCACTAACAGAGCGGTCACTAACGGAGCGATCAATAACGGAGGTTCATGAGAGCCGGCAGAGGGTGGCTGGGGTCTGATGGCCGTAGTGGCCGTTAGAGCGGCTAACGGTGCTAACTGAGTGAGACCATGTGCTCAGCAAGTAATCGACCGACGTGCTGGACGTTACGATATGGATTATGCGCATTGCCTTGTCTTGCAGGGTCTCTTCTCAACTGACACGGGTGGCTGAATGGGTAGGAGCAGAGGTGTGAGGTCTGAAATCCACTTGTGTCTTGTTTTTTTGTTCTTTAGTTTTTCGACCTCGCTGTGCCGCAGTGTGTGCTTTTTGTTGCTTATTTGGTGGTGTTTTGTTTTGTCATAATTACTGACTTTCCCTATAACTATATTTAGTTTTCTTTTCAAAAGATAGCCTCCTCCCGCCCATTGAGCAATCAAGTAAAAATGGGGTCCGATGTGCTGTAGGTATTTTGTACGGACCCATCGACAGTAGTGATGGATTTGTAGGATTATATCAACATAAAAATAATAATTAATGAACGCTTCTCGATCGTCTCGTCTCGGGAAGAGCCCTAAGCGCTTCGCAGCGGCGACTATAGCGCTATTCTCTGCTTCCGAGCAGTTCCACCGCGCTCTAGTCGATGCAGCGCCTGTGAAGGAGTGAATGTAGCGGCCATAGCGGTTTGTATATTCACCGAAGTGGTTACAGCGCGGTTTGAGTATCCACCGAAGTGGTTACAGCGCGGTTTGAATATCCATCGAAGTGGTTACAGCGCGGTTTGAATATCCACCGAAGTGGTTATAGCGCGGTTTGTGTATCCACCGAAGTGGTTACAGCGCGGTTTGTGTATCCACTGAAGTGGTTACAGCGCGGTTTGTATATCCACCGAAGTGGTTACAGCGCTGTTCAGTCGTTACGTGGCTGATGCCAAGCGAAACTGTTGCCGTCTCGGCGTATGTTTTGTGTACACCAGTGACCATACATCCATGCACCAGTTTACAGTGTCACTTCATTAGAAGCCACATACACTGAGTGCAAGTGTAAGTTTAGCTTCAACATTGCACCTGCACTTCCGGCAGAACTTATGACCGCAATCTTTTACACCTTACTGCCGTAACACGCTGATGGAACGACAACTCTTCAGCTGCATGTTCTTTTCCCTTGACAGCCTCTCTCTCTCTGTGTCTGTCTCCCTATCTGTCTGTCTGTCTGTGTGTGTGTGTGTGTGTGTGTGTGTGTGTGTGTGTGTGTGTGTGTGTGTGTGTGTGTGTGTGTGTGTGTGTGTGTGTGTCTGCCTCTCTCTCTCTCTCTCTCTCTCTCTCTCTCTCTCTCTCTCTCTCTCTCTCTCTCTCTCTCTCTCTCTCTCTCTCTCTCTCCAAAACTATGGAAAACCCCGCGATAATACATTATCACAATGCAATATTAGCTGCCCAACTGAGTGGCATACTACTCAACCTGCTCATGCTAAAACTTCGACACACTATGACAACAATCTCATTTGACTATTTCTCACAAGCACACATAATATCTGTTACAACCCTTGGATATACAACAACCCTGACAAAAAACAGTCAGTGCGACTTAGATGGCAAAACTATATATTAAACTGATGACTTGTAACATAGTGGCAAAAGAGAAAACTGATAAAACAAACAAAAACTAACACGTCCCAGTGATGCTGACGGCTACCCAGCCTGCAGCCTCTTATCTTTAACAGATGGCCCGTGTGCGGTCCACGCTGGCCATGCGGTAGTCAGTGCCAGACACCTCTTACCCAATCCCAAGTGGCCCTAACACTGCCTTGTTGCAGCCTTTGGATAAAGCCGACAACAACATGCCATCTAAAATGTACATGTATAGTGAATGTATACATGAACACGGCCTATTAGTTCTACACTACATTACTTTGCTGGGCCTTAAACCAAAGAAGAAACACTGCACATAAACACTGAAATGGGTCTTCGACTGACTGCTTATGATTTCTCGATTTGTCAGCTGCGGTCCCTTTAAAGTAAAAGTCCAAGGTTTTTAATTATGCAAAATGACCATCGAAATGATTGACAAATGAGTCACTAGTTTCAGATTTAATGAAATAATAAATTAATAAAAATTGTTTAATTGGGTTTTTAATCGATTTTATTTTCTGTTAGAGTCTTCAGTAAACTGTGTATGCGTGCGGTCGGCCAAAAAGTTAACTATGCCGGCCTACTGTGTTGCTGCGAACTGTAACAATTCGCAGACGACCCCAGGTATAACAATGCACGAGCTCCCGCGCTATCGACCCGCAGTGAGGCGAAAGTGGATTAAGTTTATACAATTCAAACGAGCCGACTTTCTTGCTGCGCCGCATCACGCCCATTTGTGTAGCGAGCACTTCAGTGAGTGCGATTTCGCAAACCCCATGGAATACCGCATGTCGAAGCTGACACGATGTTCCGGTACTCTTTCAAAATCCTGCCTGACAGGCTCAAACTGATACGGCTGTATCCTTGTGGGTCTCTCGGGCAAAGTATCAGTTTCGTCTTCGGAGCTCGAGTTGGCCATTTTGCAACGACTCCCCAGAGTGACGTAGTAGGCATATGGTCACGTGATTTGGGGGTCATGGCGACTCTTTCGGTACGACAGAAAATGCCTTTTTTTCCGTGCATTTATAACCCTCAGATCACAGTTTCACCTACATCATCGTTCTCAGCGAGCTTTAACGGAAATCGTGTCAAAAATCACCCCTAACCTTGGACTTGGACTTTAAACCACAGGCACGCAACAGATGAGGCGTCCGTTAAGCCCGTTCTTAACTGGACGAATGTTTGTTCGCCCGAACATACTTCGGACACTTCGACGAACTATGATTCGTTTCTTAATTGAACATTTAGTTCGCCGAATATGGTTCGGACAGTCCAGACTTTACTTCATTCTCAACTGCCGGCTTGTAATGAGATGCAAGCTTCGGCCCGAACTTGCGGCAGACAGCATGATCGAAAACGTAGGCTAAAGTCAAGTCAATATACTTTAATCATCCCTCACAGGGTAAGCAACTAACTACTATCTCATTCTGGGTCTCCGAGACAAGGCTGCGCCTTCCACAAGTCAACAAATAAACAAATTCCCTCTGAAGCGAGTGAAGAATCTAGCGACACCGTCATCCATTTTTATTTTTGTGTTTTCTTCATTCACAGGAGAGCTCTGCTCTCAGCCAGTCAGAGGCAATGATCGTCCAATAGGGCGAATGTTCCCAGAACATGTTGAGCGAAGGTTTTTGGACCCCGAATATAGCTTGGACGAATACTTCCAACTAGGTTCGCGAAGAAAAGTTGGCCCAATTAAGAACCAGCTAGCTTCGCCGAATACTTCCAACTAGCTTCGCGAAGAAACATTCGCCCAATTAAGAACGGGCTTTAGACCTCTAGTCAGCCGCTCACATCTCTGGCTGGCTATGGACCGTTCTGTTCACAGCTACACGCACACTCCGAGCATCGCTTTCCGGCACCTTCCTCCAAACTCTGCCAGATTTGGTTACGCCACTGAAGGGGTACACTTTATCTCCGCGCAGCTGTCCACCGACGCGGTCAGCGCCCTCCGAAAGGTTCGGATACAGTAGCGAGGGTTAGTGGACGGGTGGTAGTGGTAGTGGTAGTGGTTAGGGAACTATTTTCTCTCGTGACCTCAACGATTTGTGTGCGGATCAGAGGTCGAGGTCAGAGGTTACGAAAGATTGTTTGTTTACCACATGACAAGTTTTTCGTCTACTGCTGCGTTCTCACCACAGTAAATTCGTAGGGACCATTTGACTTTATTTTGCTATGTAAATATTAAACTTTTACTTTTCTTTGTAGATTAGCATCGTATGCTTGTATGAGATTGTAATGCGGTTGCTTTTGTTGATTTTATTGCTGTTTGAGCTTTACGATGCAACCCTATCGAGTTCATCCGAAATCAGAATTGTGGACCTTAGCGGTGCAACTGACTGAAGTAACCACTGAGCTGCCGCCGAGTGCGTCTTTGCCTTTTCTGTCAGTTTTACGAGCTTAGCACCTACTTGACCAGTGATGCCGCTAAAGACTGAATTGTAAAGTTTGTCGCTGGATGAACCTTCCCAAGTGACTGTTCCGTGTGTGAAGGGGCAGGTGTTTAGATAGCGAGCATTGTGCGACTTCGGCTCCGTTAGGGCTTGAGACATGCGCACAAATAGGTAGACAGTCGGGTTGCGCCTCTACCACCACCCCTACCACTACCACCCGTGTACTGTTAAGACTGTGGAAGCAACCTAGCGCCCAAGCACGCACGTAAACATGAGACGCATCCACCCCTGGGGCCTTAACTATGAATCGGGCCTAAAGCGGTAGGCCGGCCTAAATCTCAAGGCTATTGACAATGGCCCCAAAATGGTAACCATCGGAACTCTTTTTGTACCAAAATTCGGGAAAATGTTTGACTGAAACTTTGTGTGAGTCAGTATGAGCTGGTTGGGTGCGGGGACGTGACATGACGTTTCAGTGTCGTAACTCTGTTAAACTTCGTCAGTGGGCTGCTGTGGAGACCGAGGTATGGACCTCTTTCATCAGTTTTCATAGTGACAAACTTCATTTAAGAAGATCTCCGACAGAGCTGAATGGAAGAGCTATCCTGTATACATACATGCAAAAAGAAATTATTTCTTTCACTGATCCCCCCCCCCCCCCCCCCCCCCCCCCCCGCGTTGTTCTCTGTAAGTTCGTATTTGTTTCTGGTGTGTGTGTGTGTGTGTGTGTGTAGTCTTTCCGAAAGAGTTATCCTTCTTTGTTTTCGTTTCAGTGTTTTTATTTGTGATCACTGTTCGTTCGGCATGTTTGTACCTGTTACCCAGGCCTATGTAGTATTTCGTGTTTGATTTCATTTCGTATATATAATATATATATATATTCTCTCCCCCCCCCCCCCCCCCCCCCCCATCTCTGTCTGTCTCTCTGTTTGTCTGTCTGTTTATCTGTCTGTGTGTGTCTCTCTCTTTCTCTCTCACTTAGTCTCTCTCTCTCTCTCTCTCTCTCTCTCTCTCTCTCTCTCTCTCTCTCTCTCTCTCTCTCCCCCCCCCCCCCCTCGTTCAGCGCACTTTGAACAGGGTGGTGATTATGGTGTTTTCACTGCGACAGTCTCTGCTCCCCAGCACACTCGACTACTGCACTCCAGTCGCTTGCCACTCCGTCTGTACATACAGTGGACTTCTGTCCGCTCTGTACATAGAGTGGACTTTCTGTCCGCTGTGGTCTGTACATACAGTGGACTTTCTGTCCGCTTTGTACATAGAGTGGACTTTCTGTCCGCTGTGGTCTGTACATAGAGTGAACTTCTGTCCGCTGTGGTCTGTACATAGAGTGGACTTCCTGTCCGCTTTGAACATAGGGTGGACTTTCTGCCTGCTTTGTACATAGAGTGGACTTTCTGTCCGCTGTGGTCTGTACATAGAGTGGACTTTCTGTCCGCTGTGGTCTGTACATAGAGTGGACTTCCTGTCCGCTTTGAACATAGGGTGGACTTTCTGCCTGCTTTGTACATAGAGTGGACTTTCTGTCCGCTGTGGTCTGTACATAGAGTGGACTTTCTGTCCGCTGTGGTCTGTACATAGAGTGAACTTTCTGTCCGCTCTGTACCAGAGTGGACGTTCTGTCCGCTGTGGTCTGTACATAGAGTGGACTTGTCCGCTGTGGTCTGTACATCAGAAGAGTGGACTTTCTGTCCGCTGTGGTCTGTACATCAGAAGAATGGATTTTCTGTTCGCTGTGGTCTGTACATCAGAAGCTTTCTGTCCGCTGTGGTCTGTACATCAGAAGAGTGGATTTTCTGTTCGTTGTGGTCTGTACATCAGTAGAGTTGACTTTCTGTCCGATCTATGGTCTGTACATAGAGTGGACCTTCTGTTTCATCTGTGGTCTGTATAAGCGACTGCAGCTTTGTAGAGCGCGTTTTGAATCTCTACTGAAGTGGTGCACTTAGGCCACAACGCTGTTTTGGTTATGACATGGCCTGGTGCCACGTGAAACTGCTGCCATCTCGGCGCATGTTTGGTGTACACCGTACAACCATGCACCAGTGTACAGTGTCCTTCAAAGCCACATACGGTGTGTGTGTGTGTGTGTGTGTGTGTGTGTGTGTGTGTGTGTGTGTGTGTGTGTGTGTGTGTGTGTGTGTGTGTGTGTGTTTAAGTTTACTGTTAGTAATAATAGCTTATATCAATCTCTATCAATAGATGTTCAACTGCCTTAACATCTGCTGGTCGCACATTTGTATGCATGTGTGCATCTGGCGTTGTGAACACGCACGTTTTTATGCTTCATGCATAAATGTGCACTCATTTATTCATTCATGCTTCGTATATATGTATAATATAAATGATGCCTTGTAGTAGTAGTAGTAGTTTACTCATCGATAGCTTAGAAAGGACTAGTTGTGATGTGAGCAAGTGCTCTTTGTATACGTTTTACAATAATCCCGCCCCGCTTAACGGATCAATGCAATTTCATTACTGTACTGATACTGTGATAGTAACCCGGGAACCGAAGCAGACGCTTTTGTTTTGAAGCGCGGCGTGTGGCGTAACGCCACATGGCCTTCACACAGCCGACCGGCGATAGCCGCCAGTGCGCGCCATTTTCAAATCTGTTTTTCGCCCTTAACATTTTGACCGCTTGTTTGTTTACCTACTCTTTGTTCACCTAGTCCTTTTTATGCACTAAGCCATGTGTAATATATTTTGGCATCTTAAAATGTTTATCTAACGTTTATTTAGACGCAGGATCGAGCTTAATCAGTAGCCGATGCCTCTCTAGGTCCATTCTTTTTATAGCCGTCGTCTGCATGGCGCGCTTTGTTTAGCACTTGTAAATAGTAGTGAAATATTTTGATTCGATTAAAGTAATTCTGTGCCGATCAATGCGTTGTCGTATAGTATTTTGCTTAGCTGACTTCATGTTTAGTGTTTATTTTGGGTGGAAATTAACTTATTAAGTATTGTGTACTGTAGAAGCTAAGTTGTATTCATAGACTACTTAATATCACTATCAGCACTGCTGCGACTAAGATTACGCGCCCCAGGCGAAAGTTCGCACCGACTGTTTTAGTACTAGTCTTTGAGTTTGTCTTGCTTCTCTTACAGAGCGTTGTATTGTAATTGTTATGTACAATTTTAACCGTGGGAGCGTGTTCTTTATTCTGGTGTAAGTTTTAGTAACA
>OY757546.1:1643532-1663532 GCA_963584105.1 Alviniconcha strummeri
TAACTTGGTGTTTTACACACAGCTAACCAGTACAGTCACTGTGACTACAGCTGGACAGCCAAGTTAACTAAGGCTGTAATGCATAGTGATCAAACAGGCACAGCATTTCATTTGCAATATGTAATGATCGAATAGACAGAAAAAAGTCCCCAATGTACAGTAATCAAACGGTAAACAAACCAAAAAAATGTGAGCTTGTAATGTGTTATGATGAGACATAAAAATTCAGTCTGCATTATTCTGTGTCACAAATGGTTTAAAAAACACCCGAGTCTGTAAAGCATGAGGATGATATGGACAGAACAATGTAGTCTGCAATAAACAGTAATAAAAGAAAAAGTCACAGCTCTTGGGCCTGTTCGGTGCCATGATCAAATGGACAGAAAATCTTAAGTCTGCAATAAGCAGGTCTAACATATGCGGACAAAACAGACAAAAATCTGCTAACAGAATGTACAATATAAAATGGACACATGCCAAATGGAGTCTCATGCACTCAACGGCTACACTTCTTTCAAATGGGTGTCATAAGAAGTCTTATTACTATTCATGGTAGCACCTGATACTTCTCAAAAGAAAATCTGTACAAAAATAAAACAAACAATTCCCCAAAGCAAGAAAGGGTTCCGTGGCTCATGGTAAGTTCATGGGCATACCACTTCCTGTGGTTCTCTACCTTTGCTTAGCATCAACACTTGATGCACAGTAACACATGCAACAACAAAAAGGAACAAAGTAAACAATTCTCATAATCAGCAGTTAAAGTCCCTAAGAAGCAATAAGCACCGCGTCAGTCAACATGTAAGCATTGCATCAGTCAACATGTAAACATTGCATCAGTCAACATGTAAGCATTGCATCAGTCAACATGTAAGCATTGCACCAGTCAACATGACATCATTTTTCAAGCCGTCTTCAGCACCATCATGAGTCTGACATGACCGCCCACTGGGAGGTGAGGCAAAGACCTCCAAGTGAAAATGGCGGTGTCTTTTGTCAGCAGGTTACTGAGGGGGAGGAGGAGGGGCAGTCTGCCTGACGTTAGGAGGGAGACCTCTCATCTTGAAGTAGTTCGTCACTTGCTTGGGAATCTCAGCCAGGACATGACGGGCCAGCTGGTCTGCTGTTGTCTGCAAGTCCACAAAACATTTCTGTCAATCTGCTGCAAACCCCACCTCTCTCTAATATAGCACTGATGGCGGGTATGTGTATGTGTGGGTCTGTGAGCATGTATGCATTTGTGCCTCTCTGTGTGCATGTGTGTGTCTGCACACATGAGCACATACGCACACGCGTGTCTGAGAGTATCTGCGTGCATATGTGTGTGTGTGTGTGTGCACGTGCGTGTGTGCATGCATGTGTGTGCGCGTGTGTGCGTGCATGTGTGTGTGTGCACGTGCGCGTGCATGTGTGTGCGCGTGAGTGCGTGCACATGTATGTGTATTTGTGCCATGAGCAGGTTATACATGCTTAACTCAGTATTTTAAAAAAAGAATCACTTGTGTATTTTGTATTGTAAATGCTGTAAATAATAATAAAATGCTAGAAGCATACATATGCACGCACGCACACATGTATGCACACATTCACCAGTCCCAACATGCTTCTCCTCTTCTTATTCTGATTTTTCACTAACGTGGTTCAACAGATATGTTTCTCTTGCTATCCCTACCCCCTCATCCATCTTCCACTCATTCATCTCCAGCCCCCCCCTGCCCCCCCCCCCCCCCACCTCCCCTGCATCCCTAACAGCAACTCACGTGCTTGAAGTCCCTGAAGGGCACAAACTGCACGATGTCCCGCACAACCCGCTGACCAGACGGAGACCTCAGGACCCCATCGTCACCGTCCAGGATGTTCATGAGGGTGAAGTCAGCGCCCCCTACCCCTATGATGATGAGTGACATCGGCAGCGCTGACGCCTGCACTATGGCCTCTATTGTCTCGTCCATGTCTGTCAGGGCGCCATCCGTCAGCAGGAGCAGAACGAAATAGGCCTGCAATAGATTGAGACAGGCAAACATTCTGTCTGTCCTTCAGAAAAGGGGGCCTACAAATGCCTCAATCCAAAATTCACACACTTTCTCTTTTCTTCTTCTGTCCAAAATTCAAAAACTGAAGTCAACAGATGACTCACCTGTTCAACTTCAAGTCCATGTGATGCATGTGTACACATTCACTTTCCAGTGTGGATGCCAGATTACTGCAATTTCGTGATTATAACTGATACAGAATAATAACCAGCCAAAGTATAAAGCTGTCTAGCTAGTCATTCTCAGAGACATTGTGACAAGTCAAAACTCACACACACTTGCAAGGATCCAAATGAAATGACTCATGCTTCACCGACTTTCAAGGCCTTAAAAACAGCAGATCAATTTCCCAACACGTTCAAAACCCTTCAATAACTATAGTTTCTCTGAGGGGTGGGGAGGTGGGGATGGGGATTTCCAGGGGGTGGGGGGAGGATGAATACACAGTTGAAGCTTTGACCTGCGGGCTCACATACAATGGACCCCTGTTGAAGCAGAGAAAGGTGTGTGCGTACTCACAGCAGCCCCCTTTCCGCTCATCTCCTGCTGCTGCGCCTGGGCGGCGAAGCGCGCCACGTGGTGGATGATGGGGGCCACGTTGGTGGGGCCGTACAGCTGTACCTGGCGGATGCAGTTCTGGTAGGCCTGCAGCACCCCCTCGATACCTGCCACCCAACATCCGTTACTGTTGCATTCCACTTTTTTTGGTTGGTGTGTGTGTGTGTGCATCTGTGCGTGCGCGCATGCGTGGGCGTGTATGTGTGTGTGATTGCAAGCATGGGTCTGTGCATGTGATTGTGTGTGAGTGTGTGCGCATGTGTGTGTGTGTGTGCATGTGTTTGCTGGTGCATGTTTGCCAGCATGTATGTACCACTGAATGTCCATGTATTGTGATTTCTACCCTCTATTAGCACAACACGAAAGCACACCAAACAGCAACCCACCAGCACAGAAGGGGTTCTGGGGGTTGAAGTTGACGGCAAACTCAAAGGACACTTGATTGGTGGGGGGCAGAGCAGCCCCAAAGCCCAGCACAGGGAACAACTTGTCACTGAAACAACAACATAACACAGTATTAGCTACTGGAGCAGCCCTGCATAAACACAGACAGCATGAACAAACCACTGTGCAGCAGTCAGTCACCAAACCCAACAGATCTAACCTGTTTTTATGTCTTTGAGGTGCCAACATTCTGTCTCTGAGTCGCTGACATCAGCGCAACAAACATGGAGGACACACACACACACACACACACACACTCACACACACACACTCACGCATTCACACACATACACAAATGCATGCTTGCACACACACACACACACACACACACACACACATACACACACACACACACACCCACACACACACACACACAGAGAGTCACACACACACACACACACACACACATCCACACGCGCGCACACACACACGCATGCACACACGCACGCGCGCACACACACACACTCACGTGCGTGCGCACACACACACACATTCACGCGTGTGCACACACACACACACACACACACACCTGTCATAGTCTTGCACCACATGGCCCACTGCAGTGATGGCCTGCATGTACTCATTGGGGTGTGACGGGTTGATGTAGTGCAGAGAGCCGGGTCGGGCCGGGTTCCCATTGGATGCAGTGAAGTCGATGGCAATCTGGGAGACATGCAGTTACATGTAGTCATTTGCACAGGCATCAAACACATGACCTAATGCACTGAACAAAGAGGCTTATGTGTTGCATCAAGTTCTTTTGCACAAGGGTAAACAAACAAAACAAATAATGTAAGCATGTGCGCACACACACACACACACACACACACACACACACACACACACACACACACACACACACACACACACACACACACCAATCAGTGCTATGTTAAAAAAGGACACTAATTTTGACTTGTAATCTAACAGAAGAATCTGTGTGATAAAATCTGAAGTCTTCTGGAAGTGTCAAAGAAATGCTTGTCAGGAAAAGGTCCGAACTAAACAGACAGCCGAGCAAAACTGAATCACACCAAGGGCATGCTATGTTCAACAAGCTATGCATGTTGACAGCTGGTGTACAGCAGAAAGATTAAAGCTCTTACCGATAAATTCATCTGCAGTCCGCCAAAGACAAAATCCAGGAAAGAGTATTCTTTGGTGATCTGTAACAAACAGTGTAGACACCAACTGCTCAGACCCAACAACATAACATTTGACAAAGATATGATAGTATTAGTCTTTGGTAATCTGGAACAAACAATGTAGACACCAACTGCTCAGACCCAACAACATAACATTTAACAAAGATATGATAGTATTAGTCTTTGGTAATCTGGAACAAACAATGTAGACACCAACTGCTCAGACCCAACAACATAACATTTAACAAAGATATGATAGTATTAGTCTTTGGTAATCTGGAACAAACAATGTAGACACCAACTGCTCAGACCCAACAACATAACATTTAACAAAGATATGATAGTATTAGTCTTTGGTAATCTGGAACAAACAATGTAGACACCAACTGCTCAGACCCGACAAGGAAACATTAACAAAGACCTGATAGTATTAGTACAGTCTACTTATCTTTGTTGGGGGTAGGGTGGGGGTGGGGGTTGGTTTACACAAATACATGAATGAAAGGTGTTTAGAAAAAAACAGGAATGATCTCTGATCTGGGATTCCACTTGGCTTTTTTCTTTTTCTTTTCTTCTTCTTTTTTTGTCTGGTCTTTTTTTCTTTTTTCTTTGTTGTTGTTGTTGTTGTCTTTTTTCTCTCTTTTTCCTTAAACAAAAAAGATCATGCAGCACATCACCTAAATGGGTTGTCAAAAGTGTGACCACTAGCATAAACACAACAGAATATGAGTACCTAACACGAGTTGTCAAAAGCGTGACCACTAGCGTAAACACAACAGAATATGAGTACCTAACACGAGTTGTCAAAAGTGTGACCACTAACATAAACACAACAGAATATGAGTACCTAACACGAGTTGTCAAAAGCGTGACCACTAGCGTAAACACAACAGAATATGAGTACCTAACACGAGTTGTCGAAAGTGTGACCACTAACATAAACACAACAGAATATGAGTACCTAACACGAGTTGTTGAAAGCGTGACCACTAACATAAACACAACAGAATATGAGTACCTAACACGAGTTGTTGAAAGCGTGACCACTAACATAAACACAATAGAACATGCATACCTGATGGGAGTTGTTGAAAGCAAGACCGCTAGCATATACCCAACAGAACATGTGTACCTGACACTTGTTGAAGCGTGACCACTAGCACACACACAACAGAACATGTGTACCTGACACAGGTTGAAGCCTGACCGCCAGCATACACACAACAGAACATGTATACCTGACACTTGTTGAAGCATGACCACTAGCACACACACAACAGAACATGTGTACCTGACACTTGTTGAAGCATGACCACTAGCACACACACAACAGAACATGTGTACCTGACACTTGTTGAAGCGTGACCACTAGCACACACACAACAGAACATGTATACCTGACACTTGTTGAAGCGTGACCACTAGCACACACCCAACAGAACATGTATACCTGACACTTGTTGAAGCGTGACCACTAGCACACACACAACAGAACATGTGTACCTGACACTTGTTGAAGCGTGACCACTAGCACACACTCAACAGAACATGTGTACCTGACACTTGTTGAAGCATGACCACTAGCACACACACAACAGAACATGTGTACCTGACACTTGTTGAAGCATGACCACTAGCACACACACAACAGAACATGTGTACCTGACACTTGTTGAAGCATGACCACTAGCACACACACAACAGAACATGTGTACCTGACACTTGTTGAAGCGTGACCACTAGCACACACACAACAGAACATGTGTACCTGACACTTGGAAAGGATGACTGTGCCCGAGTCAGTGTAGCTCTTCTTCTTGGCCTGCTTCTTTGGGTTGATGCAGGGCCAGGACACCTGCACAGAAGTTTGCAACTACACAATGGATCCAGTACATGCACTCCAAACATAAACACTGACACAACACCATAAAGCACAATGCAAAATACTGGACAACACAAGCACACTTTTTGGGCCAGGACACCTGCACAGAAGTTTGCAACTACACAATGGATCCAGCACGTGCACTCCAAACATAAACACTGACACAACACCATAAAGCGTAATGCAAAATACTGGGCTAACACAAGCACACTCTCTGGGCCAGGACACCTGCACAGAAGTTTGCAACTACACAATGGATCCAGCACATGCACTCCAAACATAAACACTGACACAACACCATAAAGCATAATGCAAAATACTGGGCAACACAAGCACACTTTCTGGGCCAGGACACCTGCACAGAAGTTTGCAACTACACAATGGATCCAGCACATGCACTCCAAACATAAACACTGACACAACAGCATAAAGCGTAATGCAAAATACTGGGCAACACAAGCACACTTTCTGGGCCAGGACACCTCCACAGAAGTTTGCAACTACACAATGGATCCAGCACATGCACTCCAAACATAAACACTGACACAACACCATAAAGCGTAATGCAAAATACTGGGCTAACACAAGCACACTTTTTGGGCCAGGACACCTGCACAGAAGTTTGCAACTACACAATGGATCCAGCACGTGCACTCCAAACATAAACACTGACACAACAGCATAAAGCGTAATGCGAAATACTGGGCAACACAAGCACACTCTCCGGCTCCAAGAAACTCTCAATGCTGGATAAAACAACAGAAATTACTTTTCTGACCCCAGGCCAAGGAACTGACTCTCAGTGTAAACTAACTGCCTGTACACATGCATTCGGTGTATAAATGACTCTCAGTGTAAACTAACTGCCTGTACACATGCATTCGGTGTATAAATGACTCTCAGTGTAAACTAACTGCCTGTACACATGCATTCGGTGTATAAATGACTCTGTGTGTAAACTAACTGCCTGTACACATGCACATTCGGTGTATAAATGACTCTCAGTGTAAACTAACTGCCTGTACACATGCATTCGGTGTATAAATGACTCTCAGTGTAAACTAACTGCCTGTACACATGCATTCGGTGTATAAATGACTCTCAGTGTAAACTAACTGCCTGTACACATGCATTCGGTGTATAAATGACTCTCAGTGTAAACTAACTGCCTGTACACATGCATTCGGTGTATAAATGACTCTCAGTGTAAACTAAATGCCTGTACACATGCATTCGGTGTATAAATGACTCTCAGTGTAAACTAACTGCCTGTACACATGCATTCGGTGTATAAATGACTCTCAGTGTAAACTAACTGCCTGTACACATGCATTCGGTGTATAAATGACTCTCAGTGTAAACTAACTGCCTGTACACATGCATTCGGTGTATAAATGACTCTCAGTGTAAACTAAATGCCTGTACACATGCATTCGGTGTATAAATGACTCTCAGTGTAAACTAACTGCCTGTACACATGCATTCGGTGTATAAATGACTCTCAGTGTAAACTAACTGCCTGTACACATGCATTCGGTGTATAAATGACTCTCAGTGTAAACTAACTGCCTGTACACATGCATTCGGTGTATAAATGACTCTCAGTGTAAACTAACTGCCTGTACACATGCATTCGGTGTATAAATGACTCTCAGTGTAAACTAACTGCCTGTACACATGCACATTCGGTGTATAAATGACTCTCAGTGTAAACTAACTGCCTGTACACATGCATTCGGTGTATAAATGACTCTCAGTGTAAACTAACTGCCTGTACACATGCATTCGGTGTATAAATGACTCTCAGTGTAAACTAACTGCCTGTACACATGCATTCGGTGTATAAATGACTCTCAGTGTAAACTAACTGCCTGTACACATGCATTCGGTGTATAAATGACTCTCAGTGTAAACTAAATGCCTGTACACATGCATTCGGTGTATAAATGACTCTCAGTGTAAACTAACTGCCTGTACACATGCATTCGGTGTATAAATGACTCTCAGTGTAAACTAACTGCCTGTACACATGCATTCGGTGTATAAATGACTCTCAGTGTAAACTAACTGCCTGTACACATGCATTCGGTGTATAAATGACTCTCAGTGTAAACTAACTGCCTGTACACATGCATTCGGTGTATAAATGTTATTCTACTTCTGTCAGCTCTTTTAAATCTTCCTTGAAAAACTTTCTCTTTTTTAAAACCTTTTTTTTTAAAGTCTCATTGCCCTGATATATGACTCGGGGGGGGGGGTGTGTGTGTGCATGCGTGCATGCATGTGTGTGCAAGTGTGTGTGCACACGCATGTGTGTGTGTGCATTCACATTGTACGCATTTAATTTTGACCGTATGTATTTGTAAATGAATGTGTAAGAGCTTAGGGCCTGTGTGGGTTAGGCACTCTAAGTATTCATCATTATTATTATGAATGTACAGTGGAGAAGAAGAAAATACAAGTTAACTCATTAAAAGCTTTCCATGTTAAATGATGCATCATTCCAACGCACAATTGCTGGAAGACAGCATCAACTGATGTGGTGATAATTAGACCTAATTAATGTTCTGGGTAAAAATGCTGTCATTATGCAATCCCTGGGTAATTTTTCTGCACTTAAAATGAGTTAATTTCAACTCACCTCTCCATCTCTGGCCTTGAGCATCTCCTCCACTGTTGTTGTGAATCCACCAATGAGGTCATGAGAGCCATCCCCATCCCAGTCAAACACATCCACCTAAAAGAGCATCAAAGTTCTCAGTCTACAACTCCACAGCTGTCCACCTAAAACAGCACCAGAGCTCTCTGTCTACAACTCCACAACTGTCCACCGAAAACAGCACCAGAGTTCTCTGTCTACAACTCCACAACTGTCCACCTAAAACAGCACCAGAGTTCTCTGTCTACAACTCCACAACTGTCCACCGAAAACAGCACCAGAGTTCTCAGTCTACAACTCCACAACTGTCCACCGAAAACAGCACCAGAGTTCTCTGTCTACAACTCCACAACTGTCCACCTAAAACAGCACCAGAGCTCTCTGTCTACAACTCCACAACTGTCCACCTAAAACAGCACCAGAGCTCTCTGTCTACAACTCCACTGCTTTTAACGAACTGGCCAGTTCATCAAGGCCATCAATGCAAATGTCATTATTGGTCATCCATTATGACCAGCAGTTATTCTCTTATACATACTTGACAGTCACCCATTCAAGCCCCACCATAATAACATGCCAGAGACTGCCAAAATCACTTAACAGAAATCCCCCCTCCCCCCTCTTTTTCTTCTTCTTTTTTTTGTGGGGGGGGGGGGCAACTATTCTCATATTTATGTCTGACAGTCACTCAGCAGTGTCAATGGAACTCCTTTAAAATAAAATGCCAGACATCACCAAACTATTTAACAGACCCCCCCCACACACACACACCCAACACACCTCCATTTTTTTAAGAAGGTGAAGAAGGGAAGTAAGTATTCTATACATTATCTGTTTGTTAAATTAATAACAGTCTTTATCTCATTCTCAATGTACATTATGTGTTATCTGTTTGTTAATAACAGTCGCTGTCTCATTCTCAATGTACATTATGTGCTATCTGTTTGTTAAATTAATAACTGTCTCTATGATGACAAGTTGATGCTTAATGTCCTCAGATGTCAGTTGACATATTAGGGACAAGTTGTGACCAATGCCGAAGCACGGTTCAATAATTCTTTACATCCACGGAAACCAGAAGGCTCGTTAGGACGGACAGCCCAGGACGTCCACCTCGACTCTCACACAGCTCCTGAACTATGACAGTCTCTATCTCATCCTCACTGTATATCGTGTGTTCTGTTATGTTTGTGTTGTTTGGTGTTTTGCATTGCAGTGTAGACACTTTCGAAATGTCCATTATCATTCTTCTGCTCCTACTCTTGTCTGATACATCGCAGAGCAGTGCCACTGTCACTGCTCTGGAATGCAGTGCAGGACAATGTCAAAACAATTCACAGAAAGCTGTCTTGAAGAAAGCAAACAATTCATGGAAGGTGTACCACAGGGATATGTTTAAATCACTTTCAAGCAGCATCCTAACCTACAGGAGTTCTTACAAGTAGAGTTCCACTGAATGTAATGGTTAAAATCCAGCTTGTACCAGAGCAAATAACATTATGACTGTGTATGTGTGGGGGGAGGGGGTTAGTATATATGCATGTGTGCATGCTTGTGTGTGTGCATGATGTAAAAGAGGTTGACTGAAGAGTTTAGTGGGGGGTTTCCATAATTAGTAGGGTTTACTTGTTCTCTTCCTTCTGTACACTTTTGTCGACTCTGTGGTTTTATATTTCATGCTTCACACACGCGTTAGGAGAAGATGCTTTATAAATAATCGTGTAGTTTTACATTATTTCCATCTGTGCCTACCTGTATGGGTCTTGTGAGGTCACCCCCACAGAGGGTGTTCATGCGTATGGAGAACATCTGCCACTCCGGACTCAGACAGTTCTTCACCACCTGTTCAAACACAAATTGGTCAAACAAGGGATCAAACATGCAAGATTCTGATGCACAATGTTAATCGCCAAGAAGCAGCAACAGGCACAATTCTACAATTTTTTATTTGTTCATTTTGTTCTTTAATGTGAGCACTGTAATGATTGGTTGGAGCCTACCTTTTTTCTTCTTCTCCAAGACACTGCATATGCTCTATGCAAATTTTGGAAAGTGTTTGCACTGTGTTGCAGCCCCAGTATTATAGTATTCTCTTTGCTTTTTCTGCTTCTAAAGAATTACTTCCTGATGATTACGAATTAGTGATGCATACATGTATGTTAGCAGAGCATTACCTCAGTCTTCCAGATCACCTGCAATGTTCCGTCATTTGTCCTGCCAGACACTTGGAGAAAAGGGTCTGACTTTCCCATGAAGTCCTGCACAGACACAGGGACACACACACAGGCGCACACACACACACAGGCGCACACACACACACACACACACACACACACACACACACACACACACACACACACACACACACACACACTCTTTAATAAAAAATAAAATAAAATAAAAATCCTCAAAAATCAACATGTAAACAAAGGGAAAAACAGCCATTTTCAATCATGCAGTCTCACTGTCAGCAACATGTCTCACCAACAATGCCCAAGAATTCTGCATTTATTACTACCTTATTGTATTATCTGACCCCAGTACATTCAGGTCAGATCATCTCATCAATATTTTTCTTATTTTATTTAAAATTAATTGCCATGATAATTTCATGCATATTTCTGTCATGGCACCATATTTCAGAATTCACTGAAAGTGTATCAACCATGCCAGTCAAAAATGTATGACTTGTACAGAATTGCTTAATTGTTCTATAATGTGTTTGTATTACAGCACAGTATAACTAACACACTAAGCTGTTTCAATCTTACTCTCTTAGCTTTTCACTGAAACAGTGACTTCTATTCACATTATCAGAGAAACTAAAATATTTCAGTAATAAAAAATGGAAAAAGCACTAAAAAGAAATTGAAAACTACATACACACATCCATACACACACAGACAAGCACACAGGCACACAAACACTCTCTCTCTCTCTCTCTCTCTCTCACACACACACACACACACACACACACACACACACAGATGAAGTACCTTATTCTCCAGTTTCTTGGCTTTGAAAAGCATCTCCACTAGCTCGCTGCCTTCCTTGATCTCCTCGGTGCGAATCTGTTGCCATGGAAATCACCAGAATCAGAAGATTCTCAAGAATTGCTCACATGCGACAACTCAACCTGGAGACTGATCAGTTTGTTGATAAACATACCATTTTACTGCTGTTATCATCACAGCATACAGCTGGAGCAAATGTGCGTGTGAATGGATGGGTGGGTGGCTGGGTGGGTAGGTGGCTGGGTGACTGGATGAGTGGGTGGGTGACAGATGGATGGGTGAAAATGGCTGGATGGATGGATGAGTGGGTGGCTGGCTGGCTGGCTGGCTGGATGGGTGGGTGGATATGGGAGTCAGTCGATGGATGACTAGGTTGATGGATGAATGGCTGGTTGGCTGGCCCACTGCATGACTGGGTGGATGGATAGGTGGGTCAGTGGATGGGTGGGTGTATGGACAGGTGGGTGGGTGGTGGGTGGGTGGGAAGTGGCTGGCTGGCTGGATGGGTGGGTGGGTGCATGGATGGATAGGTGGGTGGGTGGATATGGGAGTCAGTGGATGGATAACTAGGTTGATGGATGACTGGGTGGGTGGATGGATGGGTGGGTGTTTGGCTAGATTTCTGGATGGCTGGGTGGATGGATGGATGAATGAACAGATGATGGGTGGATGGGTGGGTAGGTGCTGGATGGATGGGTGGATCATATACATGACTGATCATTTTATTCTACCATACCAGTACCCAAGTGAGCTGGTGCCGTTTTGTACCCTAATAAAAAAATTTAAAAATGTACCTTTGGTAGAGTTTATGTACCTTGTATTTACTTTACTTTCATGCCAGGTAAAAATTACCATAGATGATTCAGGTCTTTGTTGTTGTGTTCGTGTGATGTCCTTCAAAACTGCTAATGAGCTCCCTCCATCTGTTGTTCTGCACCCTCTCCCAGACCAAGATAAACAATACAATACCAAAATTAAAACAAAAGGAAACTCACCGTGATGCTGCTGTCTCCTTCTCTGTCTCCATTTTTCTTCAGCAGCGGGCGCTTGAATGGGCTGCTAGACACCAGCTGGGATTGAAAAAGGCAAAGAACCATTCAGTATAAACAGCACAAAAAAAAAACAGGAAACCTTGGAAGAAATAGGTATGTCTCCTTTAATTCAAAACAACAGGGTACCTCAGAAGAAACATGTATGTCTCCTTTAATTCAAATAGCAGCTATTTAAATGTCTGTCACACCAGACCAGTTCGTGCAGTGCCTGGGTTATATTAACAACAACAGTTAGAATTACAATAATAACGGGTACTTAGAGTGCCTAACTCATACTGCCCCTAAGCGCTTACAAATTCTTTAAACGTGCAATAGCTTAACAACAAAAATTCAATGCATATCCACACTCTCACATGCATATATCTCAGGGCAATGGGACTGAAGAAATGGGTTTTGAAAAGACAGGGTTTTGAAAAGACAAAGGTTTTCAAGGCAGATATGAAAGAGCTGATGGAGGCAGCATAATGGAGGCAGCAACAGGGAGCTGGTTGCAGGCAGCTGGAGCTGTAGCTGTAGCTTGGTAAGAGAAAGAGGGCCAACTGATGAACTTTAGGGCAGTATTGTCAAACCTTTTCCTATAGAATCATTTCCCCAGATTAAAAAAATGGGTCCACAGCGCTCTGAAATCCCCCCCCCCCCCCCCCCCAACATTCCTCCACCCCCACCCCCAAATGCACACACATGCATGTGTGCATAAACTGAGAGGCATATGATAAAGTCTGAAATTGGCATACTGGAAGACAAATCATAATCTGCTGTCATGTATGGAAAGTGGCGTTCATTTTTATGTTTGCCTGGAGTGCACGTGACATTCTCTGGCTGCAGTTTGTTTCCATTGAGCATTTGAGGGACATTCTGGGTTGTATGGTAAACCAACAACACCCTACACCCCAAACCAACTGCAGGTGATTGTCGTACCACAGCAGGATGGGAATGCCATCCTGATGTTTACAATGTCCAGTGAGGTCCATAAATAACATGTATGCAATGGACAGAACATAAAGTGCCCTAATGTTGGCCCATGTGACGTCCCCATCATGTTTTGTAATCAGTTTCAGTGTTAGCATTGCTGGTCTCTTGTGAAATGGTTGCTGAATGAAATACCAAAGTTTCACCACATTTCATGAAAAGTTTGAGTGTGTGATGTTATTTGTATGAAGTTATGGAATTTCTACATCTATAATATATATATATACATGTAGAGAGAGAGAGAGAGAGAGAGAGAGACTTATATAAAATGTTGAACGAGACATATTGCAATGTAATGTAAAAGAGTATTTGTAAGGCGCTTACACCTATCATGAGCCTGAAGTGCACAAGACAAAAACAATAAGATCAACAAAATATTCATTTAAGCAGCCTAGAGCACAATGAACCCTATTAATTACATCAGCAAACACACTATGACACTTCATTCAACGTATTTCTGACCATATTCCTAATTATCATCAGACAGTGTCCAGACTGGGCACCAGTCGTTCAGCCTGCAGGCGCTGCATCCACACACCTGTCCCAGCGTGCACTCCACCTGCCCCAGAAAGTCATCATCCTTCAGTGAATCTGTGCTGTTGTCCATGTCATACACAGCCACCTTCACCTTCTGCACCGTCTCAAAGTAGTAATCCAAGGTGAAGGCCCGAACGAAGCGAGGATCCAGCTCATTCTTTATGCTCTCTGTCCGCCCCTCCTGAAAAAACAACAACAGCAATGTGTCTTTGAAACCAGGCACAAGACATCAGAGGTATACAGACCTGTACAACTCATTCTTCCACTATCAACAAACAAGGGAGTTAATTAGCACTCAAAAGACATCAAAGGTATACAGACCTGTAAAACTCATCCTTCCACTATCAACAAACAAGGGAGTTAATTAGCACTCAAAAGACATCAAACAAACACAACAAAGTCCCAAATCGCCTATGGTAACTCTCACCTGGCAGGTGAGTAAATACAAGGTACATAAACTCCACCACAGGTACATTTGTGTGAATGTTATGGGCACCATTGTGTTTGCAGCTGGTACTTGATTTTATTAAGTTTTTATTCTAATTAAGTGAGTAAAACTGTACAGTATTTACTTACTTCTGTACTTTTTACTGTGTGTCAAAGGCAGACAACAAAATTTCCTTTTAAGGATGAATAAAGTATTATTGTATTGCATTGTACATCCTCTAACATTCATCATTGTTCCATTAACTGCAGTTTTAACATCACCCTTAAAGGAGAAGAAGCAAACTGTAGAAGCCTCAAAGGCCCCATCAACAGAAATGCATTAAAAAAATACACACACAGAACTTTTTTTTTTTTTTTTTTTTTTTTTAACAGGATTTCTCATCCTGTTTGTTAAAAATCAATGTCTGAAACTTGTCAAAGACATGACTGTGAGTGCTGCCATTTTGCACTGAACAGTCTGTATATATAATCAGTATCAGTGCCATTATAACTTATAAACAAGGCCAGACTGTGAGGCAGAAGTCTTGAATACATCACCAGCCAGTCTTTTTCAGCTCTTCATTGGTGAAGAGCAAACCAACATGGTTACGCCCTGAGGAACTCAAATTCATTTGATTTTTTCTTCTTCTCCAGTTACGGAGCATATATTTTTGGTGTATGCTAATTTTAACAAAACAAAACAAAAACATGCAAATTTTCAAGCAACAGACACTAGCAAAGTAGCAGGGTTTTTTTTCTGCTTCAGGTTTGACTGCCCCCATGAAATCAGTTTCAGGTCCTCTAAATTTACATTGCACATGACATGTACAGCATTTCGTAAATTTATAAAAATCACAAATCACTGACTGACTCCGTGACCATCAGATCCTTGCATCAGATAATCCATACTGTACATGTATAGCATTTAGCAAAATAATATAAATTGACTCAGTGACCATCAGATCCTTACATCAGATTTTTCATATTGTACATGTATGTATGTATAGCATTTAGTAAAATTATAAAATCACAAATTGTCTCAGTGACACACAGATCCTTGCATCTGATTTTCCATATTGTACATGTATGTACAGCACTTAGTAAAATTACAAAATCACAAATCACTGACTGACTCAGTGACCATACATCCTTGCATCCGATTTTCCGCACCTCACGCCACTTGTGTCCGTCATGCAGGAAGAGCACAGCGCAGGGGTCTGACTTGGACATGGAGTCGCGGTTGCGCAGGTTGAGGCACTCGATGCGCAGTTCCACCTTGGACACGCACTGCATCGCTCCCCCTCCCCCGCCACCAGGGTAACCCATCCCGGCCATGACAGTTGCAAACTACCGCAGGACTGCTAGAATTAGAAATAAAATGAAAAGTAAACTTCATGGAAATAAAACTAATGTGGGCCAAGCATGTGAGAATATTAGCCAGAGGAAAGCTCCAAGTAAGACCACCCTTAAGATCAAACAAGGGTGTTCTCAACACTAAAATGCTGAGAGACCTTGGACTGCAGTCACTTCAAAATAGATGAAAACAGCTATGACCCTCTTCTTCAACTGTTCAAGATAGTCAAAGGGCTGACCATTTTAAATGAGTTTTTGACACCCTAACTTTCAAAAGACTGACAAAACCCCAAAACCCAACAGACTTCAAGATAATAAATATATAATTTATAGTGATACTGATAAACCATGCAAGAAACAGTTTGCAGTGTTATAGAACAGGTTTAACAAAAACTGCTGTCTACAGATCTATACTCTTTTTTTCCCCAGGACTACCATTAAATGGAACACTCTTGAACAGTTACTGTCAGCAGCAAGACAGTCGAATACTTTCAGGCGAAATCTCTCACTGCCCCTAAAACACTGAGTGCTCCCCCCTTGTCCAAGATGAGGCCCTGTTGAAGTATCGCACTTGTTACAAGTTACAGTGTGCATCAAGATCAATACTAACAGAGGGGTGGCCTTCACTGGTCTTTTTTCACATGGAACTGTGTTCATCTTCTTCTTTCTTTCTTTCATTTTATTTTTTTATTTTATTATCACCCTAATATAACTGTACTGGCTGACTGGACATGAAACACCAAGTTATTTATTTACTCCTTTCTTTATCTAGTCTTTTCACATGAGTGATATTAGTATTTATACTGATCTTAAAATTATCATGCTAACATTGTAACAACATACATACAATACATGTATCAGCAAGATGCACCAATACAAATTGGGGGGGGGGGGGGGGAGAGGCAGGGATGGAATTGTGTAAAAGAAAAGTTTTCAGCAAAAGTGGTCTTAATCTAATAAAAGAGGACAGGTCTCTCCTCAGGGTGGTCTTTTATCAAGGGTTCCACTAAGCCTCAACCAGTAAACCACCAGAATAACCCATCAACCATTCGAAGCAACAGAAACAGCAGACTACCAAAGGACTGCTAAAAATGAAATGAAAAATGAAACTTTATGGAGAAAAAAAGTTTAATATTCAGACCAAGAGTCTGATAGTGATATGTAATCCAGTGGACTTTTCCTTGTTAGAGTAATAAGACCACCCTTACGATCACACAAAGGATAAGGTGTTCCTTACAGTGGGATGGTCAGTTTTACTACAGGGTTCCACTGTGTACTGTGAATCCGCTAAACCTGCCTCAACCAGGCAATGAATGCTGCATGGTAGCACAGGTATGTGCACATGTATGATTGTACATGCATGTGTTGCCGGGTTTGGTGCATGCATATATATGCACATGTATGATTGTACATATATATATGCATGTGTTGCTGGGTTTGGTGCATGCATATATGCACATGTATGATTGTACATGCATGTGTTGCCGGGTTTGGTGCATGCATATATATGCACATGTATGATTGTACATGCATGTGTTGCCGGGTTTGGTGCATGCATATATATGCACATGTATGATTGTACATGCATGTGTTGCCGGGTTTGGTGCATGCATATATATATATGCACATGTATGATTGTACATGCATGTGTTGCCGGGTTTGGTGCATGCATATATATGCACATGTATGATTGTACATATGCATGTGTTGCTGGGTTTGGTGCATGCATATATGCACATGTATGATTGTACATGCATGTGTTGCCGGGTTTGGTGCATGCATATATGCACATGTATGATTGTACATGCATGTGTTGCCGGGTTTGGTGCATGCATATATGCACATGTATAATTGTACATGCATGTGTTGCCAGGTTTGGTGCATGCATATGTGCACATTATAATTGTGCATGCATGTGTTGCCGGGTTTGGTGCATGCACTTAGTTATCATGCCCCAGGCATGTTGTCTAGTAAGTAGTATACAAGAGATTTCTTAGTTTGACAAAAGTCTGCTATACTTTCCATTCCACAATAAATAAATTCTGCAAGTAAAAACTAAACCTGTTACTAAGTAACTAAATCAAATATATATTATATATAGTGAGCTGTGAGCTCAGAACTTCTAAAATAGTAGAACCCACTAAACATGAAATGCATGCTTTCCTCTTGTTAGGTATATTTCAATTTTCATGCAACAACAAAACAAACTCTGAACTTGATAAAAGTCATAAACTACACATGGGACAGAACTCTGTTACAATATTACTAAAATACAAAATATTATAATTGCCACGTTAAATGAACAAAATCCATCCACTCATTTTCAAGACAATGTTTATCATTAACTGACAGTACACTAATATTGTAATAACCAAGACTGCATCTAAATCCACATTTTTTTTAATCCAATAAAAACAGCATATTAAAATTTAAATACAATTAATTTCTAGTTATCAGATCAATTTTTGATCAAATCAAAATGATACCAGGTTAAAAAATGTACACATGCATGTATAACTTCAGCATGACATGTGAGGATATTAATCATAGTTCAGGAGCTGTGTGAGAGTCGAGGTGGACGTCCTGGGCTGTCCGTCCTAACGAGCCTTCTGGTTTCCGTGGACGTAAAGATTTATTGAACCATGCTTTGGCATTGGTCACAACTTGTCCCTAATATGTCAACTGACATCTGAGGACATTAAGCATCAACTCATCATCATCGAGGATATTAAGCCCCACAAAATAAACATCACCCACAGTCAAAATACAGTCTGCTACACATGCATGTTCACACACATGCACACACACATGCACACACTCACATCACACACATCTGTGCACGCCTACACACCATAATTATGACTGCTACCTTGCAGCATTCAGCACCTGCTGGTGCAGATATAATGAAAACCACCTGTGACTCAGACATCCCCAAAGCACTGATACTAATGGTGTCAGTGTGTACTGTTAAACCAACTCCACATCAGACATAGTAGTAAGAGATTATGCTTTTGCCACCTCTGTTGCCATCATTATACCATAGAGAAGTGTGGATCTCTTTTTACTGTCTCTGTCCACATCAGTCATGGCTCTGCAGTGACACCAATTACACACAGTGCATGCATACTGAACTGTGCACAATGCTCCATGGTCAACTGGCTCATAATTAAACTGTATTGGCATCATCTTAAGTTCTTACTCTTAAGTCCATCCTCTGCTGTTGCTAATTAAGTAATTAGCTTTCTTGTGTTTTTGACAATCCACTTTTAGCCCCTTCAGTCCATGGTCCTCAGTTTATATGAGAATGTGTGTGTGTGTGTGTGTGTGTGTGTGTGTGTGTGTGTGTGTGTGTGTGTGTGTGTGTGTGTGTGTGTGTGGACAGAATGAACCCGAAGTGTGCACTACATTGGCATATCAGTTAATTCTATACTAAGCCAGCACACACACACACACACACACACACACACACACACACACACACACACACACACACTAATACAAATTCAGGACTGTAGACAGACAGGGCTAAAAGTGGATTTTGACATATTTTTATATATTTATATATTATACATATTTGCATACAGTTCATCAACTCTGTCAGTATGTGTTGCCACCACACATTACTTTTGCTGTTTACAGAATACCTCATCCATCTTATTAAATAAGTAAATCAGTCAATGCTTCATCCATTTTGCAGCAAATCTCAAAGCCCTATATGGATCTATATGTAACTGAACATATATTTTATAACCTCTACAATCTGACAGTTTTTCGCCCAGTCAATGAGTCATACAAATAAACTGTGTTTTGTTTTTGGATTTTACCCTTTAGGGGGCTAAAGGGTAAAATCCAAGGAGTGCCGGAATAATCATCAACATGACTGTGAGTATCTAAGGAAAGAAGAAGTCAGTGTTATTTACTACTCCTC
>OY757546.1:1668532-1685508 GCA_963584105.1 Alviniconcha strummeri
ACACACACACACACTACCACACAACACCCACCCGCTCTCTCCAGTGTAACAGCCCTATAATGATGGAGATGAAGACACAGGTTCCCAGTAGAGAGATGCCAGTCAGCAGAACCATGCGACTGGGGGTCACGTACAGCTTCATGCGCCAGCTACACATCAAAACAAATGTCTTAAACTCTTTCTAGGCATAGTCTGTCTCAGGGTCTGACTCTCTTCTCTAACCTACCAGGGCCACCTCACAATCTAGGTCACCCCACACAGACAGAACGTGGCTGAACACCAAAATACCACAGAATACCATAATGGCATAGCATAACCTGAACACCAAAATGCCACGGAACCCCATAGCATCACCTGAACACCAAAATACCATGGAACCCCATAGCATCACCTGAACACCAAAATACCATGGAACCCCATAGCATCACATGTACACCAAAATACAGCACACACGAGGTCAACCCTCACAGACAGAATATGGCTGCCCAAGTGGCAAAGGCGTTCAATAGTCACTTAAGCAGTAATCTTTTCTCTCTTTTTTTAAACATTGGTTTTGAATAGTCACATAAGCAGTTCATCTATAAAAATAGACTAAAACTTGAAAAATGGGTGTGCTATGTCCAGAAAAAAGAGAACTACAGAGGAAGAAGCCTGCCACAGACAGTGGAGCATGGACTGACCTTGACGGGTAGTTAGTGGGGTGTGGAATGATGACAACCTGAGCATTTGGAATGATGGAAGGCCAAGACCTCTCTTGCTTGGGCTGAAAGCATACCAGCGCCATCATACAGTTCTCACGCTGGGAGTGTTTCAAAAGTGTACAGTATTACTGTACAAAGCACTGAAGCAAAACAGATATATGCTGTACAACAACAAAAAACTCAAAAAGACCTAACAACGTCATGCGCATATGACTACACGCAAGCAAGAACAATAACCAAGCAAAAAACAAACTTTCCAAAACAAAACAAACAAAACAGTAAAAACAAGTAATACTTTTTTCTTTTCTTTATATAATGAAAGTATAAACATAAGTCTAACGCAAAAACAGAGCTTGGTATGGTGTACAGCATCCAAGTAAAAACTACATCCAAGTTCAAACAGCTGAAGCGGAAAACGACAATAGAAAAGTGCTTTGTAATAGTAGGTTCTAAACAGATGGGTCTACAGAGTGCTCTTCAAATCTAGTACATGTATACAGAGACACACACATGACCTCCGGGTCAGGGCACAACATAGTTGTGACCAAAATGCACACATGTATCTAGTGTAACCCCTTGACTGCCATGATGTCACTTGAAAACAAGCAACAAAAGTGTAAAATTTTAAACCATTAAGCCTTTCTGTCTTCTTTTTTTGCACTGGCATGTGAAAAGATTTTCATCAAAATGCACAGCATTGAAAACAGATGTTATAGGACCAAAAGATATACTGTTTGCAGGCATGTCCGTGCAGCTTTCTGCCCAGAAATATAACAGGCTGTGGCAGTGAAGAGGTTACTGTTACACAATGTGCAGGCAAGAGACAAATTTCCATGTATGTTTCTAGCATTGACAATGAACAATCTTACTTGATCGACATGCATAACATGAACAAATTACAGACTACTGACTGTTGTGAGGGTTCTGGATGCCCACTTCCATGTCGACGAAGTTGGGGGTCTGTCCTACGCCAAACACATACATATATAATATAAAGAAATAAAAGACTACTGACAGTGTTGCGAGGGTTCTGGATGCCCACTTCCAGCAGGTCGACGAAGTTGGGGGTCTGTCCCAAGCCAAACACCTCGAAGGGCAGCTGCAGGGAGTAGTAGGCTGACTGCGACAGCTGGGAGGCTGGGGCAGGCACAGACAGGCAAAATATCATCAATAAACTATTAATTATTATCCTATTATTATTACTGATCACGTTTATATAGCTACTCTCTGCTCTTAGAGCAGACTCACTGAGCTCATGTGGTGGGTCTGAAAGGTCTCCTTTTACAGCACATTTAAAAAAAAAAATCCACTGAAGTAGTTACTAACAGCACTATTTCGTTGTTGCATGACTGGTGCAATATGAAACTGCTGCCATCTCAGCACAGGTTCTGTGTACACCATACAACCATGCACCAGTTTACAGTGTCACTTCATTCAAAGCCATGTATGTAGGGTGCATGTGTGTTTAGCCGTAACCTGCCACCTGCACTTTTGGCAGAATGACCAGGATCTGTTACATGCTATTGTGGTGCCAGGGGATGGAACAAATACTAAAATAAGAGTCAGCACAGAAAATTACCCTGAAAAAATAATAATCCTGCCGCTCCTCTGGGCATTCAAACCCGGGACCTTTTGGGAGGGAGAAAAAAAAGGTGTCTATATCTGATGTTGGTCATGCAGCAGCTGAATCCAAAAAAAGAAAAAGGGTGGGGGCGGGGGGGGGGGGGGTGGGTGGGGGGGGGGAGATTGGGAGAACATTATTTTAGGTTGCACCAAGATTTGAACTTGCAATTGCTGGCATGACAGTCCAGAGTGCTAACCACTGGACCACAGAGCTACCTGAGAAATGGGGCTGCAGTTAGGTTTCTCTCCCCTTCCCTTTGTTTGCCTGAGTTATCTTTAGCATTGTTGCATTACTTAGTGAAAGAGATGCTACCCACAGATACTAAAGGTACACAGGACCCTCATGTCCCAAGGAATCTTCACACCAACTTCTATCTCATTAGGTTAAGCTGGTTAATCACCAAATCATTCATGGCACTGACACAGAGAGACTCCTCTTTATTTACAAGATGAGCATACAGCCATCACAAAATGACAAGGGGCCAACAACAAATACCAACATGAAGACTGGTTAAGAGTGTTCACGCAAAGCATCAAGCTGGCTCTTTTGCACAGCTGGTACATTATGTGCTCAAGGTGGTGATGGTGCACCCTATTCTACCAATGTCTATCATAAATATGTCACTACAATGGATGGATATAATGATTTAGTAGGTGAGAAAAATATGGCCTTAGAAAAAGAAGTATGAATGACGGTGTGAAAGAATCACTGTAGAAGATGGATACATGTTACGTGAATAAATTCCCCACAATGATGTGCTGGGCAAAAAAACAAGTTAGTGATAGCGGTGACTTTTTCCTCGCCTGAAAGAAGCATGGGAAAGGTGCAATGAATCGTTCCCTGCTTGGGCATTTGCTTTTTTTTCAGGTCAAGCTCAGCTGGAGTGCCGCAGAGGTCAAGAGGAACAGTCGACAAAGACACAGCTAGCTCAGATGGCTATGGATGATGTTGTGATGGCTGTGGATGATGTTGTGATGGCTGTGGATGATGTTGTGATGGCCGTTGATGTTGTGATGGCTGTGGATGATGTTGTGATGGCCGTTGATGTTGTGATGGCTGTGGATGATGTTGTGATGGCCGTTGGTGTTATGATGGCTGTGGATGATGTTGTGATGGCTGTGGATGATGTTGTGACAGCTGTGGATGATGTTGTGACGGCTGTGGATGATGTTGTGATGGCTGTGGATGATGTTGTGATGGCTGTGGATGATGTTGTGATGGCTGTGGATGATGTTGTGATGGCTGTGGATGATGTTGTGATGGCTGTGGATGATGTTGTGATGGCTGCTGATGTTGTGATGGCTGTGGATATGTTGTGATGGCTGTGGATGATGTTGTGATGGCTGTGGATGATGTTGTGATGGCTGTGGATGATGTAGTGATGGCCGTTGATGTTGTGATGGCTGTGGATGATGTTGTGATGGCCGTTGATGTTATGATGCTTGTGGATATGTTGTGATGGCTGTGGATGATGTTGTGATGGCCGTTGATGTTGTGATGGCTGTGGATGATGTTGTGATGGCTGTGGATGATGTTGTGATGGCCGTTGATGTTATGATGGCTGTGGATATGTTGTGATGGCTGTGGATGATGTTGTGATGGCTGTGGATGATGTTGTGATGGCCGTTGATGTTGTGATGGCTGTGGATGATGTTGTGATGGCCGTTGATGTTATGATGGCTGTGGATATGTTGTGATGGCTGTGGATGATGTTGTGATGGCCGTGGATGATGTTGTGATGGCTGTGGATGATGTTGTGACGGCCGCTGATGTTGTGATGGCTGTGGATGATGTTGTGATGGCTGCTGATGTTGTGATGGCTGCTGATGTTGTGATGGCTGTGGATGATGTTGTGATGGCCGTTGATGTAGTGATGGCTGTGGATGATGTAGTGATGGCTGTGGATGATGTTGTGATGGCTGTGGATGATGTTGTGATGGCTGTGAATGACGTGATGGCCATGGACAATGTTGTGATGGCTGTGGATGATGTCAATGTCACTGGTTGAAATACTGCACTACAACCAGCTGCAGTCCTATTGTTGTTACCATTACTAGTATCAACAATGAAGAACAAGTAGAGAAATCTACTTCACTATTCTTTTTCTTATTTTTATCATCATCAATGATTATGATCCTGTTAAGACAGCCCTTGGTGACAGTTTTCTGAGCCCAGGTTGACATAGTTATCAAATACTCACAGACTCCTATTTCAGTGTCCCCCTTGGAGGTTGTGGTTCGGAATCGGATCACAGGACCCACTTGATTCACACCATATGGCTGCAACACACAGGTGGACGTGCTTCTCACCACAGAACAGACCTCCCCAGACCCTCATGGCAGCTATGGGGGCTGTGTTAAATTGTCCGGTATACAATACTGATTGTCAGACCGGTTGTCGGAAGAGGGGTAGGGGTGGGATGGGTGTCTCTGGCTACTTCAGTCTGCTCACCTGATAAGGTTAAAGTCTGCTCACCTGATAAGGTTAAAGTCTGTTCACTTGTGCTTTCTTCTTCACACACACACTCATTCACTCACACATACAGACACACACATGTACACACACACACACACACACACACACACACACACACACACACACACACACACACACACACACACATGTACACACATGCACACACACACATACACCCACACACGCACCACACACACACATGTACACCCACACCCACCGACCCACCCACATGTACACACACACACACACACACACACACACACACACACACACACACACACACACACACACACACACACACACTGGCAGTCAGCAAACTGCGTCAGCTCAAACTAATTAACACAGTTAAAAAGTAAGGGAGAAGATTTTGAGAGAAAAAAATGAAGGTGAATGGACATGGGATGTAGAAATTAGGACATGGAAGAAATTCCTGGCAGTGAGCAAAGCATACATGGCTATTTTCTGACCTACTCCAGGCTTTAAAGGGAAAACATTTATCAGTTCTGGGTTCTCAACAGAGGGGACCTTCATTTCTGCATCCACAGTCCCCCACTGCGGGTCATTAGCACTACAAGACAAAGCATAAAGAAAAGACGATGGGCGGCAGCTGCTCACCTCGTGATCATTGGGACAGTTGTCTGTGCAGAGACCGCTCACCACTGCACACAAAACATTGGTAGTAATAATAATAACATCACTTGACTGAGTGTAAATGTACTGCAGAAACACTGCCTGCCACCCCCACACCCCATTCACCTAAGACAACACACCTCAAGGAATACACTAGTAAATGGCATAAATATACTGTAGAAGCATCATACACACACACGCGCACGCACACACGCACGCACGCACGCACACACACACACACACACACCCTCTCTCTCTCCCTGTCTCTGATGTATGCACTGTATGTGTGCATCTGGTACTGTGAACACACAAGTTTCTGTGTGGAATATTTTATGCTCTGAGTATAAATTTTGACTGACATGCATATATACCTATAAATGATGCCATGTCATTTTTTACTCATCAGAAGCTTAGCAAGGACTAGACGTCAGACATGTTTGACTGAACCTAAAATACCATCCTTGTGAAATGAAGCACTCAAGTTTGAGTACCCTCTTGAAAGGAATATAGAAAGAAAAGAGTGCAGTAAAACAGACCAACCCACTCACCCATGACTTTCAAAAAGTAGGCATCAGCAGTAAAGTCTTGTTCCAGAGCTCTCAGCTCTGGCGCGTCATTGGAATACACCGTCAGCAGCACATCCAAAATTCCCTGCAGTGCACAAGGTTATTATTGGATGACAGAGAATTTTCATAAACATCTTAACTACTGCTACTGCTGATTAATGTTCAAAAGACGTCACACAAACACAACAAAGACCTGAGTCTCCTACCGTAACTTGCACCTGGCATACAAGAAAATACAAGGTATATAAAATATTAATATTTTGGTAAATAACAGGTGAGAGTATGGCACTTATGACTGTCCTTTATTCTGATTTAACTCCAATAACAAAGTTTAAAAAAAATTGTCATTTGCTTGTATTTGCTTGTATTTGCTTTATTTCCTTCTGTTTGGTATCTGTGTTAGTACTGTTACGTGGGACATCTGTAGATTTATGCAACTTTAACACCATATTACACAAACACAAAATTAAAACTCATTTTTTCTTTTAGCGTAACATGATACTTTAGGTACCTGTCTGTCAGAAAATGCCCCCAAATTATGGTTTATAAAGAGTTTTAATTTTTGCCCCACATGTCACACTTTGGTACCCAGCTTTGGAGAACAACCCATATAAACTTCACCAGCAGTACATACATCACCAGCAGTACATACACAGGTGCTCTGGGCCCCACCCTGTCTCATATTGCTATTGCTGCTGTCATTATTACTATTGCTTACCAACCATTACACACTGCCATAAGTGCAACACAAAAACTAAGAACTACAGAGATCAAAACACACAGGAGCATAAAAAATGCTTTCATGCTTGGTTATGCTAAGCTTTCACTTAAACTCAAAAGTACCTTAAAACGTTACAAGAAATGTAAATGCTCAGTTAATTCACCATCAAAATGGCAGAGAAACCCTTTTTTCAACTCTTTAAGTCCTGGAAGCTTTGCTTCTACAGCCTTTGCAACCTCAGTGCTTTTAGCCTTGCTGCTCAAAAATAACAGCTGCTGTGTTCAGAGCCTATTATGTCCGCCTCTGCGTAAGACAGAGCCACCAAAAGCTGCACACATGACTAAAAATGAACAGAAAACACTGTGCTAGATTTTCAATAAATTTCATAAATTCACAATCTTTCTACAGTCAGGTAAATACAAAGAATGGAACATCTCAGGTGCAACTATTGTATTGTACTTCAAATAAGTGTGAGTACAGACTATACCAACACACGCATGCATGCACGCATGCACACACACACACGTACATACACACAGTGAAGAAAATGTAAACCAACCAATTTTGCTCATTTGCTTGCTTTACTTTGATAAAGAATCAGCAATATCAAGGTGAAAATCACTGTCTTTATCAACAAACACCTCAACTGATACCTCCCTGATTAGGCAAAACACCTCAACTGATACCTTGCTGATTAAGCATTGTCTGTGCTTGCTCATTATGTTGCAAAATTTGTAAAATACAAAGAAGTTTTGAAAAACTGCTCCAAAAGTGACACAAGAAGTCCTCACATTTGGCAAGAAATCATAGGATGCAGGAGTATTTACATTTGCCAAGAAATCATGGAAGTACGCACATTTACCAAGTCATCACAGAAGTACTCACATTTGCCAAGCAGTCATAGAAGTACTCACATTTGCCAGGAGATGATAGAAGTACTCACATTTGCCAAGAAATCATAGAAAGCCGCCACCTGAGGATGCTTAGAGACCTCGGACAAAGGGTGACTCAGATCTATGTGGAATGTCCTGGAGAAGTTGGCAGTGCTCGGCACATTCACCATCAGGAATGCTGCATACGAGTCATTGCTGAAGACAAAAGGACAAAACATTGCTGAAAATATTAAGGCAAAACATGCTGAAGACAACAGGGCAAAACACTGCTGAAGACATTAGGTCAAAACACTGCCAAAGACAACAGGGCAGAGTACTGCCAAAGACAACAGGGCAAAACACTGCTGAAGACAAGACAACAGGGCAAATGTTGCTAAAGGCATTAGGGCAAAACACTGCCAAAGAAAACAGGGCAAACATTTCTAAAGACATCAGGGCAAAACACTGCTGAAGACAACAGGGCAAACATTTCTAAAGACATCAGGGCAAAACACTGCTGAAGACAACAGGGCAAACAGTTCTAAAGACATCAGGGCAAAACAATGCTGAAGACAACAGGGCAAAACAATGCTGACAACAACAGGGCAAACATTTCTAAAGACATCAGGGCAAAACAATACTGAAGACAACAGGGCAACCCATTGCTGAAGACAACAGGGCAAACATTGCTGAAGACAAGACAACAGGGCATGTGTTGCTGAAGACACTGGAGCAGAACACTGCCGAAGACAACAGGGCAATACACTGCTGAAGACAACAGGGCAAACATTTCTAAAGACATCAGGGCAAAATACTGCCGAAGGCAACAGGGCAAAACCTTATTGAAAACATTAGGGCAAAACACTACCAAAGAAAACAAGGCAACACATAGCTGAATGGACTAGGGATTCACTGACACTGTTTACACTGAAACATGAAGCAATGGTTTCACTAAAAGCGTTCCTAAAACCAAATGAGGTGTATCTACCATCAGGGGAGTCCTTGGTCAGAAAATTCTTAGTTTCCTTGCACTATGTGGGATGGGGACAGCTCAGCGGTTAGAGCGCCAAACTTGTAATTGAAAGGTCACAGGTTTGAGTCCTGCAGGAGTGGCAGAAGAATTTTCTTATCCTGGGTCAACTTCCTGTGCCAGCTCTTATTTTGATAGCCGTTCCATCCCTGTGTTACCACAGTAGCATTTAAAAGATCCCAGTCATTCTGCCAAAAATTCAGGTGGCAGGTTACAGCTAAACATGCATGCACCTTACGTATGTGGATTTGCATGAAGTGACATGGTGCACAGTTGTGTGGTGTACACAGAACGCATCAAGACAGCAGCAGTTTCACGTGGCACCAGCCATGTTAGCGCTGTAAGCGTACCATTTCAGTGGATATTGAGAAACACGTTATAAACAGCTAGTCACTCATACAGAATCACATGCGAGCACAGTGAGTCCGCTCAAGAGCAGAGAATAGCACTATAAAAAAGCGATCAACAGTAACAACTAAGTTCCCATCCCCAATAAGCCTTATGGTTTCTGCGGACATTAAGCACCATGTTTACTAACAACAACTATACCTCAGCCAAGTTCCTCTGACATAAACTCTGGATGAGGAGCAGCTAGCTAAAACATGCAGCATCCATACCTGCTGGACTTCAGAACTGCCAATGCATCAGGATAGCCGTCAAGGTTGAAGTCCCCAAAACGCAGCGTCATCGGAACATCAAGCCACGACACTGGCAGGTTGTCTGTTGATAACCGCCAGGCTTCTGATCCATGCCCAAAGTTGACGTGCAGGTCATGCCACTGTGCACCCAAAGAAACAGATGTGGTGACCACATGTTAATCATAATAAACTGCAATAGCTGTATATATATATTCATGATTCAGAACAAAACTTTGACATCAGCTGAAAGACAAGTAGATCAAATTTTATTCCTGTCATCGTTTTGGTAGCATCTCTGTGTATTCATTGCTTGAAAAAGGGACTTTACCCTAAAAACTTGCACAGGTTTTGTTTCCCCTGATTAAAATAAGTGTTCTTTTCGACCTTTTCAGTGTTCTGATCTTTGACCAATGCTGGCAGTCAACTTTGTTTCCAATTTCTTTTTTGTTTTGGTCATAGGCACACTACACAATAAAACTTGAGTTCCCTCCAATCATAGAGAGAAAGTACTTCAGTGCTACTTTTAAGAAGAAGAAGATCCTGTGAGTGCTGGTGCCAGCCTCAGATGTATCCAGAACAGTGGGCTTAAAGGAACTAGCCTTCTGAACACCAGAGATGAAAGAAAATAACCAAAAACTTAAAAATCAAGGTAAAAACCAGAGATAACAAAGGAGATAAAACAAAATTTTTACAATCATGTTAAAAACCAAAGATCCAAACACAACAAGGTTCAAACGAATGCTTATTTAACACAGACACACAGTATGCAATTTTGGGGGGAAATCCCCTTTATCAAGCCACAAAATGACACTTAAACAGCAAATAAATGGTCCAAAATGATGAAAAATTAAAGAAAAAGGCTTATCTTGTTATGGTTGAGTTTTAACAGCTTGTTCAGTGCTTGGAAGATTGTGGCCATTTAAAAAAATGTAAATTAAATCAGAGACCAAAAATCATAAAGATTCCCCAGGATTTTTTTTTTTTTATTTTTTTTTTTTCAGCACATCATTGTGGGGCGTTTATTCAGAAACATTCATCCATCATTACAATATTCCTCTCACTCATGCATTCACACGTCTTTGTATGATTTTTTTCCTCAGGATTCTAATTTCTTAGATATCTACCAAGATTCTTCTTTTCTAATTTTGTTGTTGTTGGGGGTGTGCTTTTTTAAGGGTGGGGGGTGGAGTGGGCGGTGGAGTTGTGACCGGATAAGGGAGAGGGAGGCTGTTGTATGTCATCTTAATGCAAACAACATAAAGACAGAAATCATGTCAACTGACCGTTCCTCTTCCCCAAACGTACACAACACTCTGAGCACAGTCTCCTTCTTTGTTCAGGCAGCCTGGTAAGATGATGTTTATTTCCTGGTTATCATCTGCAATGGACAGAAACACAAGTTTACACATACACATATACACACATGTATACACACGTGCATATATAAATACATACATGGACACATGCAAACACACAAAGCATGAAACAGAAAATTTCAATTAATTTCCCACATTTTTTTCTTCTAAAAATTAATCACAAATGATGTGCACATGCCAAGACTGCTAGTTTAAACATTTGTTACCTTTAATAGTTTAAATAGATGAAAATATTGAAAGAGCATACTATATAATTATACATAAAATAAATGTACAACAGTAAAAAAAAAAAAAAATTGTCAATGACTAAATCTATAATTACATGCAGAAAAAAGAAAAGACAATTTTTAATTTTTTAACAAATGAAGCAAATGAAATCAAACAGAAGTAAAAACAAATTATGTGAATAGATTTAGTGAAAAAAACAAGGCCAAAACCACAGTTATATATAGCACATCAACTGCAATGAGCATAGCCATATACATGAGCACAAATCACAAGTACAATATTAAATAAAAAGGGGTAGGGGGTAGGTACAATTACAACATAGATAGAAGTGATAAAATACATCACTTTCAATAATAACAATACATGCCTATAATTACGTACTGTTGTCATTTACATAATGGTCAAAATATTGCATGCACACACTTTTGTAATCCATGCGAACACAGGTTCGGCCATACATGAACTGCACACATAAAGCAGTCACCACTTACTGAGATCGTAAAAAGATGCTCGACCAAACTGCTTCATCTGGGGAGGAGAGACGATTGTTTCTGTCCAAGTCAACACCCCATCCTGTATTGACCAAAAAAAATAAAAAAAATAGATGCATTATTTCTAGCACCTTAGAACATCCCAGGTCCATGTGTATCTTTAATTGTTCAACTGCATTACAGATGCAACAGCAATTTAACCACCCTACACACAAGGCACAATTCCATGGCTGTACAAAAAACAATAGAAAAACAAATAAAACAAGCTTAGACACGGGCACAACCCACAGAGGTCAGTACTGCTAGTATAAGTTGTATGCTTTTATGTACGTACCCTTTAATACGTTACACAATGGACACTGCACTGATTTTTATGTCCATACCCTTTAATATGTTATACAATGCACACTGCACTGAAAAACTAGTTTTCTGTATGGACCCCATTAAAAACTGAAGCTGTCAACATCATGGGGGTTGAAACAATGTTTAGCCACAATCAGAAAAAATTCAAACGTCATCTAAGAAAGATTTTCCCCTGCCTATCTTTTGTTAGTCAACATGTCCTTACCACGTTTAACCAGATCTCAAACTGAAGGCGCCCATCTTTTTCTGATACCATACAGAGATCTGAAACACAAAAGCACAACATAAAAGAAAGGAACAACCAGTGATTATGGATGAACACTCTCTCCTAGCAACTGAAGAAAAATTTAACACACATCTCTCCTGACAACTGAAGTAAAATTCAATACACATCTTTCCTAAAAACTGAAGTAAAATCCAACACACATCTCTCCTAAAAACTGAAGTAAAATTCAGCCCACATCTCTCCTAACAAGTGAAGTAAAATTCAACACACATCTCTCCTAACTGAAGTAAACTTTAACACACATCTCACCTAACTGAAGTAAACTTTAACACATCTCACCTAACAACTGAAGTAAACATTAACACACATCTCTCCTCACAACAGAAGAAAAACTGAACACATCTCTCCTAACAGCTGAAGTAAAATTTAACCCACATTTCTCCTAACTAAAGCAAAATTCAACACAAAACACCTCTACATGGGAAGGACGGGGAGGGGGGGGGGGGATATCTATATTTTCAGTTGTCATCACTTTGTTCACAAAATACATCCAACTAAAACATGTTCAGCCAGTTTAAGCAGTAGAGGCTGGTGCAAGAGGCTGTCAGCAGAACAGGCTTGGGCCAGTACAAAGTGCTGGGCACAAAATGGCAGCACTCACAGCCATGATTCATGACTTTCAAAATTGGTCTTTAAAAACAGGATGAGAAATGAAGTAAAAACAACAACTGCTGCATGTCTGTTTCTTTGTCCATTCCTGTGAATAGCGCCCATGCTTCTTCTTTGCTTTGGCCGCAATCGCACTAGACATTTTTCGAACCAGTGTGACATATATAAGGTGGTGAAATTGGTTCACAGAAACCATCAGATAATCACTATAACCAGTCAGATACATGGCCGCCCACACTACTACAAGAACTCTATTAGCAAACACACTACCCTCTTCCCCATCTAAATCACACACACACACACACACACACACACACACACACACGCATCACACACACACACACACACACACATCACACACACACACACACACACACACACACACACACATACACACTCACACACACACACACACACACACACACACACACACACACACACACACACACACATGCATGCACACCACAAGCACTCTCACTAAGCTACAGGGTTTTTGTTTGTTTTCTTGTGCGTTATTTTTCTTCTTCTTTTGTTGTTGTTCTTTGAGAACAGGTCAAACAAAATAACAGCCAGAACATTTAACTGATGGCCAATTTTTCCTGCGGTATATGCTGGTCTTAACTGTCAAATACCAGAAAGTAGCGGTTCATGCAAACCTGTTTCGTTCACACACACACACACACACACACACACACACACACTCACACACACACACACACACACACACACACACACACACACACTCACACACACACACACACACACACACACACACACACACACTCACACACACACACACACACACACACACACACACACACACACACACACACACACACACACTCACACACACACACACACACACACACACACACACACACACACACACACTCACACACACACACACACACACACACACACACACACACACACACACACACACACACACACACTCACACACACACACACACACACACACACACTCACACACACACACACACACACACACACACACACACACATACTCTCTTAACATCTGTGGCAAATGAATCCATCATATCCAGACAGTGGCTTGTAATACCTACAGCCTTGACCCAAGCCTAGTTCTGGGCTGGCTGTCATTTAGACCTGCTGACTAACCACCTGCTGCTCTAACCTCCGACCACAGCCCCCTCAATTTTTTTCTTTTCTTTTTCTTTTGACTAACCTGGCACCAGATCCCCATTGAAGTCAAAGAAGGCACTGGACTGCGGAACTCGCAGTGGATCCAGGGCAACAGCGGACGTTCCGTTGGTCACCGTCTCTGCCACGTAACTCCTGTTGTTTCTGAAAAATAATATACATTTTTTTAATGAAAATAAGGCAAATGCCCCATCTACTTAGGAGCTCATGTTCACCTTTCTGAGGTTGTTGTGACCTTGAAATTGGGTCAAGAACTCCAAAGCTGTAATTGCAGGAAAACAGAGTTAACAAACATGCAAGGTTTGAGAAACTTTACTGAAAGCTGCCTGAAAAATAATGTTACCTGAATTTGGTACAGCAAAAACATTTAAACAAATGAACAAATGAATGATTATTGAACTAGGCCGTCTGCCCATGTTAAAGAGGGAGGTGGGGGATAAGAGGAACATTTTACGTGTATAAACAATCATAAATCACCAAAAGATTCTCTCCCTACACACACACACACACACACACACACACAGTGAACAAAATCAATGTAAAGATAACCATTACAGGACATCAGATTTAGCGTGTCTTGGTCTTTGCTTTAGATTCTTTTTAAAACCTCTTCATTAAGGCTGGACATATGATAAAACACAAAATGCGTGCTAAAAAGGTACCTGAAGATGAAGTATGTCCGTTTTCCTTCACTAGTCTCTCCTATCAAATCAGGAATCATGTCTCCGTTTACGCTGGATGAAAGAGAAAGTTAAAAAATAAAATCAAAACACATCACGTATTCAAAACACAATAAAGGCTAAAAAGAATGCTGAATCAGACAATACAAAACAAATATGAAAATGTTCTGGGTAAACCCCTTTATTCCAAACAGCAAACCGACATTTTAGAGGAGAACCTGTGCACACGACTGACAGGTCTGTGAAATGTGTGTGACATGAAGCAATGCCATGCAAAATACATAAAGTATTCAATTACAAAAACAATTATACTAGCCCTAAATAAAGACGAAAGTGGGGGAAGCAGGCCCATGGCAGTGATGGTACACAGATTTATCCATGTAACATTTCAGCACTGTTTGGTTTGTATCAAAGGCAGATGACAAACTGGCAGCCAACACCCATGGACACACTGTAGCACAGCTGAGTGGTTTTGCACAACAAAAACACCTGGGTTTAGAAATGACCATTACAATGATCAAGAATGCATGTTTATGATACATGTATGATAACACCACTTTCAAAAAGTCCACAGCAAGCTCATTCATTCATTATCCTTGTCAACTGCCCATGAAAACTCACAAATTGCAAGTGAAAATGATGACAAAGCTTTCAGTCAATATTAGGACAGTGGATTTAATTTTGTTGAAGTACCATCATCTCGTGTTGTTCACACTGGTCAGTATGATATCCATAATATTGTGAGCAGGGTTCCACTTCCAGGAAGTGATTGCTTATTTTTTACATGTATACATTATATAAAATGTAGAAGCATTATTTAGTCAAGCAAACTACAGAGCTGCTTGTTTAGCATCTGAAAATTTGTTATGCCGTGAGAGGAGGCATGGCAAAGTATGCAAGAATGGTGGTTGGGAAATGCAGCTTTAACTTTAGTAATATGATAAAACTACAGATGGAAATAAAATTTCAAAACATAAAAGAAGGATGCTGTTCTCAGCAAAACATACTCACTCAATGATAGAAGGTTGATCTTTCAAAGTGACATTTAGTTCTAGTGCAGTATCGGTTTCTGAAAACAGATAAGGCAATAAATTTTATAAACCTGCAAAAATATTCGGGAGGGGGGGAGGGGGTGTCATATTCTTCTTTCAGACAAATTTCTCCCAGACACTTGTTTCCCTTCTATTTGGACACAAAACAATGTCAGCCGGGTTAACCATAAAACAAACTGTTTATCTGGCCACATTTTGCTAAAGAAGTCATGCTTTAGTTAGAACCTTACTCTTACTGTCTTCGTAACACTAACACAGTAACAGAGTCTTAGTGTCTAGATCTATGCTTTGGTTAGAATCTTAGAGTTCTTACCCAGACTGTTGTGCATGAAACCGGCTATATTTTGCTAAGGAAGTCACACTTTAGTTAGAATCTTACTCTTACTGTCTTAGCGTTCTTACCCAGACTGTTGTGCATTGGCCATATTTTGCTAAGGGAGTCACCCTTTAGTTAGAATCTTACTCTTACTGTCTTAGCGTTCTTACCCAGACTGTTGCGCATTGGCCATATTTTGCTAAGGGAGTCACCCTTTAGTTAGAATCTTACTCTTACTGTCTTAGCGTTCTTACACAGACTGTTGTGCATTGGCCATATTTTGCTAAGGGAGTCTTGCTTTAGTTAGACTCTTCTTCTGACTTAGTGTTCTTACCCAGACTGTTGTGCAGACTGCTGCCCCAGTAGACCTGCACAGTGACTGGGCTGTCTGTGCCGGATCCATCCTTTTTCCTGGTGACCAGAATGTCCATCTGGGCATCCCCATTGAAGTCGCCAGGAGCCAGGCTGCTGATGTAGGTGTCACCAGCATCCTTGCTGCTTATCAGAGCCTTGGGTGTAAAGCCCGTTCTCTTCTTCGTCACATCCTGCTCCGCCTGCAGGATACGCAGGGTCTTGCCTACCAAACCAACACACAGGATAACATAATACATCAAATAAAGGTTTTACATTATAATTTACATCAGGATACATGAAATTAAGATTTTACATTACAATTTATATCATGATACAGTGATACATCATGGATAAGATTCTGTAGTGCTTACATACACACACACAGATACATATATACACTGAACAATGTTTCATCCCAAAGTTCAAAAGCTTAGGACATGTATACATGTTATGTGTCCTAACAGTAACACAAAGGAAATCAACAGGTCATTTTAGAAATCAATAGGACATGATTACAGAAAACACAAGCAGTTATTTGAGTTAAATATTTTTTCTTTCATTCACTAACAATAACATCATATATTCATGGCTGTCAGGAAATTGAATACTTGTCAGATAGGTTTAGTTGTCAGAAAACTGAATATTTGATATTAATCTTAATGATAACTTGTCAATGTCAGATACGCATAGGGCAAGTCACTCTTTTATATTTCCAAAGTCAGTTTATGTTTGCATCATGATTAGCACCAAAGACCTCCAAAATTACATTCCCTATGGCATTT
>OY757546.1:1685708-1745340 GCA_963584105.1 Alviniconcha strummeri
TCCATGCAAAAATTACAGCGGGCACCTGACAGCACAAGACACAGGGGTCATTTCTGCAGACAGATGGCAAATATAAGTGGTGCCCTTTTCACAGTGTAACTAGTTATGGCAGAGTTATTATTTCACATCGTAACCAGTTATAGCAGAGGTATTGTTTCACAGCGTAACCAGCTATGGCATAGTTGTTATTTCACAGCGTAACCAGCTAAGGCAGACTTCTTATTTCACAGCGTAACCAGTTATGGCAGAGTTAGGATGAAGGGTGCTGCAAAGCGTGGCTTGGAGTGTGAGTAGATTCTTTCCCAGAATTGATGGACATTTTACAAGGGAATAAGCAGTTGCTGACTGTTTTGTTTCATTCAGCGGTATGGAGCAGTTTGTAAGTTGAGTAAAGCACAACACCAATGACCAACAGAAATGCTACATAAAAAAAATTAAAAAAGCTTTTTGCTTTTTTACTTCAACAAAATATATTTGCTGTAATTACATGTGTATGTTATATCATAATCTCAAATGTTGATGACTAAAAGTACATTATTGCAGACAGTAAAAGCATTTGCATTGTACTCACTTTTTATATTAATAAAACTGAAATGCTTGAGGCAAAGAGTGCTTTTTTCTTTCTTTTTCAGTTGCATTTCTTTCAGTCATTGGTACAGTACTACTGACTGTGCAGGACACAGCAGAATCACCATAAGAATCACGGTGAGCGATCACCGCTTGCTGCCTTCAATCTGAAGCTGAAGAGACAATTGCTCATTCTTTCGCACTGAACCTGAAGGTAATGTTAACCACTGCACAGATACTGTACATAGTGGCTCATGCACTCTTTTTGATCTTCAACTAGTTTTCACAAGAATTGATTCAAGAGACAAAAAAATCATGGATCAAAGTTGACATTCCATTCATTCTAACGGCTGTAAATACGTATGCAAAATATGGCATCGCAACAAAGACAACCTCATACCACGTTCTTAGCAATTCAAAGAGACCTTGAGCATAAGATGTTGCATAACACATTTCAACAGATATTTAATTTGGACTGCACATTATCTCCAGGAATAAATACTACCATCGCGCAAGCTTTTAACACGATTAATACCCGACACCCTGCAGAGCAAGCTCAAGAATACCAAGAGAAACAACGCTTGACGTGGGATGATGAACGCAGCACATAGGGTAGTCCTTAATTGATGGAAATGTTGACTATTTACACAGTCACCCTGTCTGGGGTCAGTTTCGGAGCACCAGGAAATCAGCTGTGTGGATATTTACAGCGAAACACGTAACCAATACACGTACACGTGCATGAACAACAGTTTCTCTTCTCCCGGGCATTTGGCCACTGAGAAACTAAGATAGTGAATGCCTCTTGGGTGCATTAATCAACAAGAGAATGGAGCATGTCTCTTTGGGTGCATTTAACAGGCAGTGAATCTGATGGAGACATCTTGGGTGTTGCAACAATGAGTGACACTGTTCTTCAGTCGAGCGGGATTAAAATGTGTTGCTTTGTGATTAATTCAATGTGCACTACTGTATGCCACAGAATGTTCCCTAACACATCATGATCAATTTAAATACACATTAATGTGCATGATGGCATAACTAACAAGCATGTCTACAAGTGTGCAATAAAACTGATAGCAGTCCATGAATGCCCTGTCCAGTGAATTATTTTTTAGGGTAAAAATCGACATGTAGAGGTTGATTCCTTTTGGGCATGCCTCTAATGGACCACTCTGTCAATCAAAACACACCTCAGCCAATCAACGGTTGTATATTAATGAGGCTAACCTGGCAAAACACTCCTTTTCCACTTGTTTGACAAACTTGAGGGCAGAGCATCTGGGGAGAGTTGACTGGTGGATTTTAATATTAGGTTTGTGGGTTGCATCTAGTGCTTCAACTGAAATATGCATTATTGTTAGCATGTTACAGAATAGAAGCAGTGGAAAAGCCATGGTAACATCCTGCATGTCGGCACCAAAAAACCAGCTGGTGGTGGCGGTGGGGGGGAGGGGGGGCATAAAGTGACATGATCTGAGTTCATTTAGTAGAATTAAGTTGTATTTATTGAGTTGCTTGATGCTTTCAAACAGCATAATTGTCTGATGTACATGGTAATGCCAGAGTGCATGGGAAACTGACCATGATGAGAGGTATGGACGGTGAACTGGAACAAGATTCCAGAAAACAAGTTCAAACACTTTAACTCACCGCGAGCCTTAGTCACTGAGACTAAACACAGTTACACGCAGGTTTCAACCAGTTTAAACCTATTCACAGATCTAGTACTATCATACAAATGTACAGGAAACCAACCAGAGCCAGAATAACGTACATATACAACTGTACTGTACATATACCAGTATTACAAACGCAGAAATATGTAAAAAGGGCAGTCCACATTTACACAAATTAATTTACACACAAAAGTCCAAATTCTAAGAATCTGAACAGCACAGAAAATATAGACACATAAGATAATATAGACATGTACGAGGGTGATTTTTTTCTCTTTTTTAAATGCACTAAATATGAACAACGAAGTGTGAACCCATTTTAACATATTCTGGGCAAAAAGGTTAAACTGTTATGCTATGCTGACAATGGATTCTGAAAGTATACCACAAGTCCATGTCCACGATACAGGCAAGATATATTAGACAACAATGGTATAAATTTTTAAAAGAAACACAATAAACCATTTCCATCAAAAGAAACTGATAAATTAATAACCAGCATCATTACAAACACAAAAGAAACACTTTTGTTCACTACATTCTACAGGTAACTAACAGAATGAAAACATTGCAAAAGACATCGTGGGGGATGATACTCCACGACACAAAACCTGGGACCAGAAAAAGGAAGCAGAAAAAAAGTTGCCTGGCACTGTTAGCGATACAGAGGCAAAAAAGTTACACACTAACAGAACCGCTAACGTGAGATCAATGTCCTTAGAGGGTGCGCTGGGAGCGACGGCCGTTGATGCAGCCAGAGGGCCGAAGGACGCGGCTGCGGGCAGACACCTGCTTGTGGCAGGAGCTCTGCACCATTCGCGCCATGTTGCTGCGGTTAAGGCTTTTTCGACCCAGCTGTTTGCCGACCACTGCCTGCTGCTGCCGCTGCTGAAAGCGGGTGACTTTCATCTGCTCCGCAACGGCTGTGCACGCCCGGATGGGCCTGGCATGGCGCGGCGCTCGGCGCGCCGCGTACTGCCCCTGCTGGTACTCCACTACGCGCTGCTCCACCATGTCCCTCGCCCTCTGGAGAGTCGCCTCCCTGTTCTCACTCTCCTCATCCTCCATGTCATCCTCCTCCCTCCTCCTCAGCAGCCGAGTGCGCTCGGCGCGACGGTAGACGGACATGGAGGGGTGCTCGATGAGCAGGTTCTCCAGAGGGCTGGCCTCCAGCTCCCCCTCGTTCCCCGTGCCTGTAAAACAAGGCGGTGGGGTTACAATCCAGCTCTCCCCCAGCAGGCTGGCCAGCCGTGGCCCGCAGCTGCTGCGCTCATACATCACAAGGTCCCCCAAGCCGTCCTGCTCCTTCCCACAGTCTGAAGGGCTCTCTTCCAGAGCCTCCATGGCATCGGGGCCGCACGAACATGACGCTGGCGGTGCTGCAGATGATGGAAGGTTAGCAGAGTCTCTCACACAACAACATGCGTCGGGGTGCGGTGATCTCCTCCCGCTCTCCTCCTCAGGGTTGGAAGGACTGCCATTCCCTATGAGAGAACACAAACAGGCTTAGTGTATGTATATATATATACATGTATCAATGCACACTTTGATGACTTCACAACAGATGAGCGTTAATACTGTTTTCACTACTACTACTACTGTTATCCTCACTGTTTAAATAGCATTTTTCTATGCTTTAGATAGTTTTTAAGTTTCTTAAAGACATTTTTTGTTATCCCTAACCCTTAAATCCCACCCCAACCTTTAACATAAACATCGCCAGTACATAGACTGACCCCACTAATTTAACAGAGCATTTCCCAGTTGGTCGTACTACACAGTATGCCCATTCATTCATCTACATTAAAATCTGATGGATAGCTCTATAAAAGCAAGCAGTAACATAAACATAATGCAACACTCACAGCTGGAAGAAAAAACTAATTACTGTGTGAGTAAATTATTCATCATCTGCTGAGCAAATGGAAACATGAACTTTGTGTCAGTGTTGTCATTCCACCAGCTCATTAGAACTATAATATATACAATCTCTAATATTCTTCTGTGTAATCTGTCACTATTTATATGCCATTGTGTAATACCAGTGGTTATCATTACGACAATCAGCTGTTTGCATACACAGACAGTCCATATCAGGATTGTAACAATTTTGATTTGCATGTGTTATGACTTTCACTGGCTAAAAAATGCCAAGCATGATTTAGAACAGCTAAACTAAGGAATACATCAGCCCTAAACCTGGGCAGTTAATATTACATCATCTATAAATTTAGAATTTTAACCTGAAGATAATGCAAACTCTCCCACCCCAAACCTTTGCCAAGTTTGTTTATCCAGGGTCAAATGACTTGGTGTTACTGACATTTTGGAGTATATCACACAGTGATAAAGTAGTGGCTGGATTTTCCGGTCCCAAACAGTGGTAAGACTTTAGTGCCCAGTGCTGATAATGTGACCAGGAGCAGCAGCAGCACATGTAACAGCACTGGACCTATCAGCAATGCTGCAGGCTGTACCTTTGAGCTGACACACAAGGCAAGTCCACAAAACTGTGCCGCTTTGTTGTTACCTACAGTGCTGCTGGTGTGCAGTGCACCAGCCCTAAAGTAGTGCTGAACCTCCTACATCCGCAAGTACTAATCCCACGTCCCCAACAGTACAACAGTGTCATACCTGCTACATCTGGAAGTACCCATCCCATGTCCCAAACTGTACAATAGTACCATACCTCCTACATCCACAAGTACCCATCCTATGTCCCAAATAGTACAACTGCCATACCTCCTACATCCACAAGTACCTATCCCATGTCCCCAACAGTAAAAGTACTAAAACAGTGCTGTACACATGGACACAGTGGTTCCAATATCCCTTGCAACTTCATTACAGAGGGTATAAAGAAAGGATAGACTGTGTGTCAACTGCACAATCAGCATTGCTTATCCACTATGTTATGGAGGGTATAAAGAAAGGACAGACTGTGTGTCAATTGCACAGTGAGCATTGCTGACCCACTACATTATGGAGGGTATAATTATAAAGAAAGGATAGACTGTGTGTCAGCTGCACAGTTACTGAGTTAGCATTGCTGACCCACTACATTATGGAGGGTATAAAGAAAGGATGACTGTGTGTCAACAGCACAATCAGCATTGCTGACCCACTACATTATGGAGGGTATAATTATAAAGAAAGGACAGACTGTGTCAACTGCACAATCAGCACTGCTGACCCACTACATTATGGAGAGTATAATTATAAAGAAAGGACAGACTGTGTGTCAACTGCACAATCAGCATTGCTGACCCACTACATTATGGAGAGTATAATTATAAAGAAAGGACAGACTGTGTGTCAACTGCACAATCAGCATTGCTGACCCACTACATTATGGAGAGTATAATTATAAAGAAAGGACAGACTGTGTGTCAACTGCACAATCAGCATTGCTGACCCACTACATTATGGAGGGTATAAAGAAAGGACAGACTGTGTGTCAACTGCACAATCAGCATTGCTGACCCACTACATTATGGAGGGTATAAAGAAAGGACAGACTGTGTGTCAACTGCACAATCAGCATTGCTGACCCACTACATTATGGAGGGTATAGAGAAAGGATAGACTGTCAGCTGCACAATCAGCATTGCTGACCCACTACATTATGGAGGGTATAGAGAAAGGATAGACTGTCAGCTGCACAATCAGCATTGTTGACCCACTACATTATGGAGGGTATAGAGAAAGGATAGACTGTCAGTTGCACAATCAGCATTGTTGACCCACTACATTATGGAAGGTATAAAGAAAGAAAGACTGTAAAAGATAGACTGTGTGTGTGTCAACTGCACAATCAGCATTGTTGAGCCACTATTCTGTGTGTAAAATCATGGATTAAAAAACAAAACTGATTCCATGCTTATCTTTGCATGTGTATACATGTACATGTATTTAAAGTGTGTATACTGCATGTTTAAGTTATATGTGTCTGTAAGTGTAAGTGTGTGTGGTTTACTGATTTTTTTGGGTAAAATATGAACTATACAACTTTCTTGCCAAGGGCAAGGGTCAATGTACCTGCACAAGGAAGATTTTATGGCGCCACATACACTCACTGCCTATTCATGCCAGTCATAAAAAATATATCTATTACAACAACAGCAAACATTGGGGTAAAAAGCCACTGACAAATAAACACACACAAAATCCAACCAACATTAAAGCTTTACGTATCACATCAAAACTGCCCTGCTACAAAGTGCACCTCATAAAAATGACTGTCCTACTAAAAGCAGTTACAAAAATGATCCACAGCAGACTAACTCGACCGACCTCACCCCCCCCCCCACCCCCCACCCCCATCCCCCACCAGCTATCACAATATCATTATCACCCCTTTTTACTCCAATCTATCACAATATCATTATCACCCCTTTTTACTCCAATCTATCACAATATCATTATCACCCCGTTTTACTCCAGTCAGGACCCTGATCCCCTACTCCAATGCTCCTACGCAGCACAGATCATCCCTGCCTAGACTCAGCTGACACAGGAGTGGGTCTCATGTAGCCTGGTGGATAATGTCACTAGCCTGTTACACCCCACCCCATGCAACAAAAACACACACGGTTCAGTAAAACCACTCTGGACAAAATGCCAGAGAGGAAAGCAGACTGTATTCGAGGAAGGAATTAAAAAAGCCAGGGTCTGAATACCCTTAGTACCAAATGTTTGTTTATACACATGTATTTCTTAGCATGTGAGTCTGATGTGACACTGTACTGTGCTTGGAGCTCATTTTTCAAACTGGGACAGGTGCATTATAAACAAACTTGATTATTATTAACATTATGGAGACAGCGAGTGTTCCATGTATAGCCATGAATAAAGAAGTCACTGCAAAGGAAGAGGAAGCACTGGAATTCAGAATCAGGGTAAGACTGTATGTAAATAAAGGGATACACTACATTTAGTACAGGGATACACTACGTGCAAATAATTATAAATATGTATCTCTGTACTACCTTCATTCTTCACCTTCCATTTTGAGACAGGCAGAAGACCTAGGTAAGTAAACCATCCATTTGTTTGTTCGTTCCTTCATTCTCCCTCTCCCCCCCCCCCCCCCCGACACTAAAGGTAAAGCAGCACTGTACCTGCCACATCCACAAGCACCCATCCCATGTCCCCCTCTTTGGTCTCCAGCTCCCCCTGCTGGCTGGCTTGGGTCTGATCAACTGCCGCATCGCCTGTCGTTCCACTTCCAAACAAGAAGTTGTTCAGGCTGTTCAGCATCTTGAACTGAATACAGCACAACACAGCATGTGCAGGCACACACACACACACACACACAAATTAATTAACAATGCTGTAGTTTCCAATATACATCAAAACATTATCAGAATTTTTCATTTCAGTGCCCCCCTGGATTTACTTGGTGGGAGGGGTGGGGTGGGGTGTATGCTAAAAATGAACACTTGTAGTCGTAACAAATTCACATCATGCGGCTCTTCATATGACTTGAAATATGAAATTTCAAGTTAATCAAACATTGCTATTAAAGTATTATATCTTCAAATTTGAGGATAACTTTCAAACATGTGTACCAGTAAAATCTAGACTATATGTTCAAATATGGCAGGCTTCTGTGATGAGATTTTGGAAGAAACAAATCATTCACACTTCCACCCATTCTGAATGACCATTTTTTTTTAATCATATCTTAAAGAAGCACCACCCACACAGCATGAAAGTTGCCAGATGCTGACACATTATCAAAAATAATATCCACAGTACAACCAGTCATAATTTCTTTTCTTATTGAATATCCATATCCGGCTATATCACCCCAACGCTAACAATTATACAGCATCAAATTTGGTGGTTAGTCTCATAACAAAGAACACCATAAATTACACATAAATATATGTGATTGGATCCATACACAAAGTTTTTTTGTTTGTTTTTTATAATTACTATTATATAATATACACACAACCACTTGCAACTTTCAGATGTAACACTACTAACAGCACCATTCAGGTATTTATGTTGTCACTGTTGTGGCTTTGTAAAACACCAAGTTACTTACTTACTCGTTGCTGCTTGTTGATTGCTCTTGTTGTTGTTTTTCTGGGGGGTGGGGAGGGGCACTAATAACAATTAATCCACTCAAGAGTTCATAGGTGACCCCACCCATACTGACTGACTGAAGCATAGTAATAGAATACCCAACCTAAACTGTTTATTAAATTGATCCAATCAACAAAGACTGTCTGAACATTTAACTTTTTAATAGCGTTATTATCTAAGCTAAAGACTGTTCTTTTTGGTGATGATAACTGCATGATATATATATACCTTGGTTACTAACTTAATACAAGGCCATTTTGTTGTTGTGACGCTGTGTCTCCCGATCTTTCAACTAGCATAACAAAACATATTCAGCAAACTTGGAAACATCCATCTTTTCCCTGATAGTACTATTCATGCATACGTTTCAGCTTCCAGTCTCAAATCAATTTATAAAGCAAAAAGGTATCTAATCACTTTATAAAGCAAAAAAAAAACAATAACAATGAAAACACACACACCTCCACAACAAAATGCTGAATAATGCCCAAACTTATTCAAAGAAGATAAAACCATGAATGGCACAGCAAAACAACAACATTCACAACACAAGACTTTAACTCCATGTACTATACAGTGACACAATGTGGTGCAATCCTTGCCTAGAATATATATTTTATAATTAAGAAAACTGAGCACATGTTGATATATTGCCCCCTGTTTACCTGTTAACAACCAGCTGAACACAACAAATGATTTTACTGCACAAAGTTCAAATCAACACAGGCCGACCACAGAAGGTTGTAAACAAAGCCTCGGCTCCACCCAAGACCATGCAATTTCACCACACTGACAAGGCTACATTATCTCCACGGCGTTCCAGTTGCTGACGTCACCCTGTTCTATTTACCGCATTGCATCAGCTGGTGCTAAGCGGACAGCTGAGAGTCCCATTTGGGGCCCGCGCAACTGGCCAATGTTGGTGCAACGCTGTAACTTGTATAAGCAACAGCAAGGAGCAAAGGTCATTCACTCACTGCGTGTGCTGCTTGTTGTTCCAAACTTTCCCTACCACGGTCTTTGACCGCGCTGGCCAGCACAAAACGATCGAAGCGCAACGGACACACCCACAACGGCAAACAGGGATTGCGGGCCAAAACGTTCTCAGTCTTTCTTGTTCCAAATACAAAAGAGAAACGTACGGTGCATCAAAAACATATACCGACTTACATGTCAACACACGCTGGGAGGCGAAATAAATACAAAGTTGCTTTTCGTCCGATCAGTGGTGACGGGTTAGCCTATATACAGTCGACCGTGTTTGCCGTTCTCGAGCACTGAACTTGATGAAGCAGACGAACTCTTCCTAGAGCCAGTCGGTCAACAAACCCTGAGAGAGAAAATAAAAATGAAGGGTGAAAATGTTTTCAAACGTTTGATTATTCCACTGCCGATTGATAAGTTATACTGACAACAAAATGTTCCCAGACGATCTAATATCAAAGTGCACACGAGAGATCACAATTCCAAACGAAGAGTCAAACAGGGCCACTGCGTTTACAGCAAAAATAATGGCAGCCATTGATTCAACCATTTTTCTCCGAAAGCGACGGCTCAGTAGAATCATTTGAATGAAAGGGCTGCGTGTAAAACGACCTCGTTCTCTAAAAATTAGCTGACAACTTACTTTCAAAACAAATGAGTCGCATAAACTAAACTGAGCGATACTAATGAAACAATACTTATGAGGTTGGCAAGCGTCACAACGAAATGTCTCTGTGTTGTGTCCTTTCGGCATAACCGATCGCGGGTTATTTGCAAAATATGCAAAATCCGTTTCATCAACAGCACCCAAAACTTGCACTCACCTTGTACAGTTATCAAGTTTAAAACTGCAATCAACTTTAGATCAAAATCGAGTCACAAAATGAGCAAATCCTAGTTTTTTTGAAAGACGTATTGGACTGACAGTGAAACAGCTGATCGAAACCCAAGCAAGCCAGTCGTCAGCAAAAGCGTCATCTTTTGTTTACGTATTCAAGTACGCTCGCTGCTCATTGGTTGTAGTCGAGCACATGGGTACTAAAAATAGAATAACGATTAATATTCATGTCCCGTTTTCCATTTATGGCAATCACAGCGCATGGCAATGTTTACGTCACGTGTACTGCGCATGAAAACTGTGTCAGCAGAGGTGACCCAGCGGCCACGGCACTGACTTTGACCATTCCCATCACTTATGCTCCCGCAAATTTGCATGCTGAGTACATTCACTGTTCTATCCGCATAAAACTAATCAGCTGTTAAAAAACTGCTGGGCCAGAACCCATGAACTGAAACAAAATAGAGTGCAAGCAGCTCGCGTCCAGTAGCTCAGAACGAAACGTGCTAAATATAACCCAGCAAACGAAAGGCTTTGACTAGTTTGAGCACGGGTGTTTGACATATAATTATGCATAAAATTACTCAGCTTCTTCAATACAAAAGATCAGTTTAGTTTTGTTATTCCAACAAAAAGCTCTGCTGAGATGTGAAAAATGATAATTATGTGCTGTATGACTGCTTTTTGCTTCTTTTAAAAAAATCTGGTGAGTTCAATTGACCCTATAAAAAGCATAAATGCTGTCCCATTTCCTGTGAATGAACAAAGTACATATATATATAGACAGAAAAACAAGGCTCTCTATGACTCCTGTGCATCACACCGTGCAGGAAGGACTTAATATGGTGTCATGTAGAGAAGGTATAACAAAGTCCAAGCATCCACATAGTTCAGGAGCTGTGTGAGAGTCGAGGTGGACATCCTGGGCTGTCCGTCCTAACAAGCCTTCTGGTTTCCGTGGACGTAAAGATTTATTGAACTGTGCTTTGGCATTGGTCACAACTTGTCCCTAATACGTCAACTGACATCTGAGGACATTAAGCATCAACTCATCATCATCATCATCAGTCCAAGCATGTTTTTTAGTGGAAACTTTTTACTCTGAATTTTCTCCCTTGAGGACTTCGTCAAGGCCCGGTTGATTTGACTGATTCCTACAAAACATAATTAGATTATAAAATACGTCATATTTTTTATACGTCGCGCTCTCTTGCACACGACATACATTCCAGATGACTAGGGAACACACACACAAATAACTCCTCTCTCTCCCTCTCATTTACACACACACACAGAGATATTTAAAACATTCCCCTCCCACCCCCACTCGCTCTCTCTGTGCTGTTGCAGCAGACCTACAACGTCCATTTTTTCAACAATGAAACTGAAACCAAATTCACTTCATATTATCATGTCCTATGACCTAAGAGATAAATATATACCACACAAATATGTCAGCTGTCTATCACTTTTTTAACTGTCAATGTTGTTTGCTTCTGAGTTGGAGACACTAGTTTTTCAGAAGCAAACAACACTGACAGTTAAAAAAAGTGATAGACATCTGACATATCTGCGTGGTATATATTTATCTCTTAGGTCATAGTACACAGGACATGATAATATGAAGTGAATTTGGTTTCAGTATAATTGTTGAAAATAAATGGACATTCTAGGTCTGCCTCAACAGCACAGAGAGAGAGAGAGAGAGAGAGAGAGAGAGAGAGAGAGAGAGAGTGGGGGTGGGAGAGAAATGTTTTAAATATCTCTGTGTGCGCGTGTGTGAATGAGAGAGAGAGAGAGGAGTTATGTGTGTGTGTGTGTGTTCCCTAGTCTGGAATGTATGCCGTGTGCAAGAGAGCGTGACGTATACAAATTTGACGTATTTTATAATCTAACTACGTTTTGTAGGAATCAGTCAAGCTAACCGGGCCTTGATGAAGCCCTCAAGGGCAAAAATTCAGAGTAAAAAGTTTCCACTAAAAAACAAGCTTGGACTTTGTTATACCTCTCTCTCTCTCTCTCTATATTAGTATATATATATACAGTGAACCTATGAGTATGAATGCCCAAACACCACCAGGTGTGCACAGGGGAGGGGCGGGATCACTCAATGTTCTTCTACTGCAAATATTTTATGTGTTTGTAGCATGTTTGTCCAACTGATTATTACATTCTTGAGAGTTTGAGATTTACTATCATTTAGACACGGAGATTTAACATTGAAAAAAAATACATATATTTATGTATATATATGAATTAACTCATTTGCTCCTTCCCTATATCATAATATGCAATAGTCTGTGTCCATTCAGTACCTTCATTCTCAGTCAAAAGCAGTTAAACACAATGGAAACAATTATACTGCCATATACTTCTTTTGACAGGTCCCAATCTCTTGGTTTTACATCAATTTATACTGCCTTATATATACATATTTCTTTTGAAAGGGTAGTGATCTTTCAGTTTCAGTTACATCAGTGTAAATCACAGCTTAGACACACAACACAAAGAAAACAATTACACTGCCATATATATTGCTTTCGACAGGGTCTTGATCTCTAGGTTTTATGTCAGTGTAAATAAAAGTTTAGACACACAACATAGTAAAAACAGTTATACTGCCATATTTCTTTTGACAGGGTTCCATCTCTTGGTTTTATGTCAGTGTAAATAACAGCTTAGAGTTAGACACACAACACAATTATACTGCCATATATTAATAATATTATTATATATTTCTTTTGACAGAGTCCCAACTCTCTTGGTTTTACGTCAGTGTAAATAAAGGCTTGGACACACAATACAATGGAAACAATTCTACTGCCATAATTTCTTTCTACAGTTTCAAGCCAACTTGTGTCTTTGCTTGGTATCCCCTTTAATTAAGGTGCTGCCAAAGCATGACAGACAGTGATGTGACTAGCCAGTCAGTATATATGCATATAAGACAGTGGATTCCATTAAGCCCAGTCCTGCAACAGCTTAGGTCTTTCTGAATCTTCAGAGTTACAGCAGCAAATGGAGATCAGAAATTCTGCCCCCCCCCCCCCCCCCCCCTTAATTATCTATTTTTTAATTAGCTGCTGCAAGTGCAACACCATCAAAATGTGCAATCTTTTTTTCTCTCTGCATAATGATAATGTCTGTGTATCAACACCCACTAGATCACAAACAGCTTCAAACAGTGCTTCCATTCCTGTATAAGAACTGACAGCACATATATTTTGCTAGTCTGACATCATAATAATTTACATGAAATATATATGGTGATGACTAGTCCAAGTAGTCGGTACCAGTCTACCACTCAGATCAGAGGGGGAGAGCAGTAAGTATTTTAAGTATCCTGGATCCTGCCATTTAAGCATTTTCCACCAAGTGACCAACACCCTTACAGTTTACACTCCGCATCTTCAAAGCTGCTACAGAAGCAGAGGGAACTCACTCAGTCACTGCATCCCACCTGTTTGATACTTTCTGAAAAACTTTCAACGAATCAGTCTACCATATTTTCTTCTTCTTCTTCCATATATTAGTGTCCAACTTCAATATTATGAAGACCTGGAGTCCGACACTTTTACTAGTTTTAGTGCATGCTGGATTATTTTGGTGTTTCCATAATCCACCAAACACTCACATGGACTACAGGATCTTTAACATGTGTATGTGATCTTTTTGCAAGTGTACAGACACAGTAGACCTCAGTTTATACTTATAGTGAATAGTCTCATCCAAAGGACTTATGAAGAGCTGGCACAGCCACAGAATTCAAATCCAGGGAAACCTCAGGGCCAGCACAAAGCCAAAGACATAATGGTCAACTATACATTTGGTGACCACACTCGATTGTGCTTAACTCTGGCTTTCAACAAAGCCACTGACTCCCTCTCATGTTTTTAGATATATTGCATAAATATTCCTGTCCAGCTCATGCATGCATGAACGCACACACAGAAGTAATTCCTCTGCCACCAGGTCTCCACACTGCTAGATCACTACTAGTATTAGTACTAATTAATCTAACACTATGACTGTGTATGAGTATGAATAGATATTACTGGTATTAGTACTAATTAGTCTAACACTATGAGTATGAATAGATATTACTGGTATTAGTACTAATTAGTCTAACACTATGAGTATGAATAGATATTACTGGTATTAATACTAATTAGTCTAATACTACGAAGAAGAAGATTGGCTGAGAATTTCACAGAAATCATACACTGGTCCACAGATGACAGAACCAGTGCTGCCAAAGATTAGTGAGTTCTCCTCAGTTCTCAAGAACAACAAAGTAAACGTCATCACATTCAGTGATTCACGATCACAAGGCACTGCTTTGGATGTTTTGTTGAAAAATATTCTTTGCAAGATTTCTGACTGGAAGTTTTAGTGAAGATGACAAATCTTTTTGCCTACCTTTTTGGATACTGCACTCATTAGCTCATCAGTCAGGTTCCTCATCATCTCCAGAGGAATCAGCCTCAGGCAGCTTTTTCACTGGGACCAAAGCCTCAACACGCAGTAGCTGAATGACCAACTGAAGAACATGTTCCACAATGGTGAGTTTGCTGGCCACAGGCTCCAGGTGACAGCTCTGTGTGACATCACTCACATCACCATGGGCATCCATCCCCATCAGTCTGCCTCTCTGTGCCATCATGAGCATGCTTGTCCACTTCTCACTGAACTGGTGCTGTTGTCCATTTCCTGCTGAACTCAGATTGGCATGCAGCGCTTTAGGAACAGACATCAACATCACTTGGACCAAAGCGCCAACCCTTTCATTTGGGTGGAACTTTTCTGAGGCGTACAATTCGGCGATGGTGGTACAAAGAACTGCCTCAAAAGTACCCCCACTGCTGATTGCAAGCACTGAGCAGCTGAAACAGGGTGTTGACGATGAACGCACACACACCGAGTCTTTGTCGCAGGCTTTGTCAGTGCTACTTCCAGGACCATTATCCCTGACCCCATCATGCGTGGTTTTGGAACAGGTATTATCCTCAGTTGAAACAGCACTGTCACTAGTGTCAGTCAAACTGACAAACTCACTGAGTGACGCTGCACTGTTGTCATCGGTCTCTCCACAGGCAGATGTGTTACAAGCGTTGGCGTTAAGCTGTACAGCCACATCTGTACTGCCCCAGTCATAAGGCCTTAAACACAGATGCACGGCTTTTAGAGCTTTAAACAGTGAATGACACAGCTGATCACACAGACCCTCAGTGGGTGCACACACCACCATATGTTTAAAAGGGGAAACTGTCTGGCACTTTTCACTCAGACAAATCAAGGTACACACTTTGCTTCCAACGTGAACAAAACTGTGAACATCTGCCTCAAAGATGAATTCTCTCAGTGCTTCCTGGTTCAAATCCTTAAGCACAGGAACTCCGGTTAAGGACTGCAGAAACATCAGCTTCTCTGTATGCAAGCAATGAAGAGCAATTCCTTCCTCTCTGCACATTCCCATGACATACTGCGGCACTGTCTCTGCACAAAGCAATACATCTAGGCCAGCTGCTCTTAGACCAGTGAGAACTCGTTTCAAACAGTTTCTTTTGTAAGAGAAAAAATCGGCTAGGCTTTCTGAGGATGGCTGGATGAAAACAGTGTTCCCGCCATTCTGCTTTTCGTCATCACCGAGATCAATGTCCATCAACGCAAACCTCTTATTTTTTGCAGAAATGGCACCAGCCTGAGTTTGACAGACAGACTTCAGGTCTGCCTCAAATAGAATTCCTGGACAAATTCTTGACTTCTGCTGTGGCTGGGTAGAAACTTTAGTGTGGTACATGTCAAAGTGCTGCAGTGTATGAGACAGACGCTGCTCCAAATTAGATGGTTCCTTGCTCTCAATATCTAAAAACATGTTCAAAAACTCAGTGAAGTAAGCAGCTAAATGCTTCTGTAGACATGTATTAAGGGACGTTTTCAGAACAGCTTTCACTTTTGACACAAAGTTATCCTCTCCCTCTCTTCTTGTTGAGCAGGACTTTATTCTTTTCAAAAGCAGCTTAGCTATGTGTTGGAAATCTGTGCGCACAAACTGATTCAGTTCCACAGACAGCTTAATCCTGCATGATTTACTCCACTTGTTGGTTCCTTCCTGCTCAAGGTGGTGGCCAATAGCTTTCAGCATCTGAGCCAAGTACAAGATGAAAGTCTTGCTGCCATCGCAATGGAGAGCATGGTAGGTAGCAAGGCTCTGCATGATGCAGTGTGCGACTGGGTGAGCCAGGTGAAGGGAGGACACCACTGTCCGACCATCTCTTGTGACCAGCACTTGGCCTGTGTGGGTCGACAGCAGTGTCTGCTGACAGCAAGGTCCCAGCATGCCTCGCACCAAGCCTGCCAGAGTCTCGCTGATGCTGATCATTGGTCCCAGTGTCAAGGCCTGGCATTTTATGACCCCAGCTCCTTCTGTCAAGTCTCTGGTGGTGTCAGCTCTATTCATATCAGGTTTTCTGCAACAGCAAGTTGATCGTGGTTGGTTTTTCATTTTTGGACATGAATAAAATCAATCACATCAAGATTAACAACATTTATGCACATAAAACATGGTCAATGCACAAAAAACAGACCTGACCAGCTGATGTACATTTTTGTGATAAAGAACAACTTAGCTGGCCCATGCCTTTCTCAGATCTAGACATCTGCAGAATTTTTTAGACTTGGCCCCCCCCCCCCCCCCCCTTCAAAAATGCACACACACACACACATTTTCAGTATTGCACACCTGCCATATGTTTTCTTTGCCAAGCAACTGATCAGAGAAATGGGGGAAAGCAGACATATAATGATTACCTTACTTTCTTAGTTTATCTGATTTAAATACATCGTGTAGCGGGAGAGCTGTGCAAGCTAGCTCGAGTTACAGGCCCTGAGTTCCCCCCACCCCTTCTCTCCAGTCCGACGCTGCCTGCCAGCGACTGGCCGGTGCGCTGCGGTACAGTATAAAAGACAGTGCCTGCCTGGTTTCTGTACCATATGCTGAAAAGTGATGGTCAACCCCTACCCCTCGAGTCTACATGCTGAAAAGTGTGTTACTCTTCCCTTAGTTAGAGGACTTGGTGCTGAAAAGTGCTAGTCCAATCCCCTATCCCCCTGAGTTTACATGCTGAAAAAGTGTGTAGCTCTTCCCTTAGTTATTAAGAGACCTGTGCTGCAAAGTGTGGGCACACATGTTTAGTTATTAAGAGACCTGTGCTGCAAAGTGCGGGCACACATGTTTAGTTATTAAGAGACCTGTGCTGCAAAGTGCGGGCACGCATGTTTAGTTATTAAGAGACCTGTGCTGCAAAGTGCGGGCACGCATGTTTAGTTATTAAGAGACCTGTGCTGCAAAGTGCGGGCACGCCTGTTTAGTTATTAAGAGACCTGTGCTGCATAGTGTGGGCACGCATGTTTATTAATTAAGAGACTTGTGCTGCAAAGTGCGGGCACACACATTTAGTTATTAAGAGACCTGTGCTGCAAAGTGTGGGCACACATGTTTAGTTATTAAGAGACCTGTGCTGCAAAGTGTGGGCACGCATGTTTAGTTATTAAGAGACCTGTGCTGCAAAGTGCGGGCACACATGTTTAGTTATTAAGAGACCACTACCCCCCCGAGTTTACATGCTGAAAAAGTGTGTTGCTCTTCCCTTAGTTGTTAGAAGACCTATGCTGCAAAGTGTGGGCACGCATGTTTATTAATTAAGAGACCTGTGCTGCAAAGTGCGGGCACGCATGTTTAGTTATTAAGAGACCTGTGCTGCAAAGTGTTGGCATGCATGTTTAGTTATTAAGAGACTTGTGCTGCAAAGTGCGAGCGTTAGTTAAGTTTATGTTTGTTTGTTTTCTTGTGCTGCAAAGTGCAGGTATTAGTTAAGTCAGTGCAAGGGTACAACTTACTTTTGTAGGTAATTGGTGCTGAGCCTATGCCGGTAGCTAAGTTAGCTATGGTTTAGTGCGTAGGTTAGGCATAGTCATGCGTCAGTTTGGTTTGTTCTGGTGTTTACTGTATGTGTAACATGCGGTAGTGTAAATAAAACTGTATGCATTTCTTTATTTGGTTCGTCACTATAATGGGAGTGAGAGTATGTACTGAGACGGAGTGTGGTCAGTGCGCGCGTTTGTGAGCGTGCCTTGGTGTTTTCGTCATGTCGGTACATCCTCTGTCTCCACTTATCTGTTGTCTAGTGTCGGTTTTAAGTGGCGTAAGTGCATAGTGAAACGGCACACCTACCTCTGTGGAGTGGACAAGCAACCAAACACTAACACAGGTGTTTTTTTTCTGGATACCAAGGTCAGTCGATTGTAGTGATTTTGAACACAACGTGAGGAACTTGACATTGAAAGGCACGCTACATGAGGATGACGAGACAATTGTGTATTCCATTGTGAGTGTCTCTCCTTGGCAATCTCCAGCCTCCCCCTGAACCTAAAATGAGAAACGGGCCACAGGTCCGGTTACAATATATATATATGTGAAATCATACCCCCTGCAAACTTGTTCAAGTTTAAATTTAGAATAATGCACAGCTTCTTTGTGCTATAGTATTATACGTGTACATAATTTATATCTAATTAATACTATAGTAGTTTCTTCACTGACTTCAGTCCTCAAGTCAAATCCAGAAGTCAAAAAACACGTTTCAAAGTCTGAGGGTAACCTTTTTCAGGAGCTTGGAAGAAATGGCTAATTGGTAATCTAGAGCAGCAGATAAATAACAATAACAGTAACAGTTAAAAATGAAACATACTGGGAACATATACATATTTTTCTGAACAAATGTAACAAAATGCCAGCTAGGTCTTTTTCATTGATATAGTGTCCAACTTCAACATGATGAAGACTCTGACACTTTTAGTGCATGCTGGGTTATTTTGTTGTTTCCATACGATAGTCCATCAAATTCTGACATGGACTACAGGATCTTTAACACGCGTATACATATGTGTATGATATGACATGTAGTCATTTTGCACGTGTATACAGTCATGGGGGACCTCGGTTTATGGTAGTAATATTACTACTAAAGTACTATACTAGTATAATTATAAACCAAGGTCCCATGTGTTTTTAGTAAGTAAACATTTTGCTTTATGTCCACAGAAGCGAGGTGGCTTATTATGGATGGGGACAGGGGTGGGGCGGAGGGGGGGGGAGAAAGAGTGAAGGCTCGATCACGCGCTCCGACCCAGAAGACTGAGGAGGCCATGGACCACCACCAGAACAACAACTATGGTTAAGGCAGTGGGGACCTAACCATTGCGTAGCAACTAGTGGACCACACAGTGCTGTTTCAATTTCTGTGTGGACCAGTCACAAGGACAATATCCGTAGCATTGCTGTTGAGGAACAACTGAAGCAAAAGAAGTTCTGAGCCCAGCTCCACCCTCCTGCTGTTGATCTCTTCTAGGCTCTCTTGAGGGTCCAGCAGCACCTCCCTCTTCTTGATCTCGCCTGGACTCTGGTTTATAGTCTCATCCGAAGGACTTTTTTTGGGTCTGCACAGAATTCGACTCCGGAGAAATCTCAGGGCGGGCGCAAAGCCTAGTACTGTAGTACGTAACGGTCACCCATCCATTTGGTGATCACGCTCGATCGTGCTTAACTCTGGCTTTTGAGAGCGGGTGCTCTTGCTCTGCGCCACTGACTCTCAAATACATACAGCACTATAACAAAAACAAAGCAACAGCTTATACAGGGATTCCTACCTAATGTAAACTGTAATACTGGGCCTGGCTCACATGCTGGAGCGTTGGGTGCCCAATGAAACGCACACATGCAAACGCATGTCAGCTTTGATCTTTTCCGTTAACATGTCCTTTAAAATTGCTTAAAACCATCTATAGAGTCTAAGTTGAAAAAGGCTTAAAAAGCACTGGACCCGTAAAATGATATGACATTAGTTTGCTTGTAGAAAAAAAGGAAGACATTACCTCGACGGCCTACCCCTGTACCAGAAGGTCTGACTCTGGCCGTGGAAATCTCACAAGTAAATTACGTTATCTTGGTAATGTTTTAAAACGCCCTTAAGCGTTGACGCCTCTCTATTCGAGTTGTTCCGAGTCCATGGGCGACCAGTGTATTTGCCCTACTGGTTCTAGTCACTGACCTATTTCTGAAAAACAACACGTGTACGTCTACCACACCATGCCGAAACCATGCCGTCAAGGGACATCACTGTAATGTCACGGAACAAGAGGGCGCAATGGACGGCGCCAAGATCCGACTTCATAAACCAAGACAATCCTTGATATTTTGTTAAAATTACTTTTCACCAAGACTGCGGATTCTAGCGAAGAACTGGAATGGAAACAATAGCAGACATACACAGTATGTGTTTATTCTTTTGCATTCTTATGAGTGTTTTCTTGCGGGACGCTTTAGATAATTTATTTCCTCTCTCATCTGATTTGACTTTCAACTTCAAGAGTCGTCATGAGCTCTCTCTCTCTCTGAGTCTTTCTCTCTGTTTTACTTTTTGTCACCACAACAAAGATCATATATATATATATATATATATCGCTACACAATCTTTGCTTCAGCAGTATTATTTTTGACCAAAAGTAGCTATCCATTTGGCTTGCATCTTGCTTTTAAGACTAATAAGTTATATTGTTATACGTTATCATTATTACATCAATTACAATTTACATGCATCTTTTCAGAACTCAGGAAGCTTAAAAAGAAAGCTGAGGACAAGAATGACCTGAAAGAGCTGGGCAGTATTTGCAATGCACTTGGGCAGCTCCTTTCTCAATACGGTATTTATGCTACTAGTAGTAGTTTTCAGTTTTTATTTTCTCACCGTTTTTAGTTTTAGAAGAAAAAAACTGTGGAATGAGCTTTTGTAGTTTTGATTTAAATTTAATGATGTATTGCTCTGTAACGGGGGGGGGGGGGGGGGGGGGGGGAACTACTGGATTAACATTTGCTATAAACTAAATTATTATTGGTTATTATAATGTTATTGTTAATGTTAGTGTAAATAATGGTAAACTAAAATATTTTTCTGTGGGTGAGTACAATGTATGTGTCAGTACATTTGAATCTTAAGTTATTGAAATATTTGTGTAAAGCTACAAGAATTTGTAAACTGTGCTGAATATATATTATTATTATTGTTATTATATAATATATTACTGAAAATTCAAAGAGTATTTTCTCTCTCCTGGTCTGCCCAAGGTCGCCATGAGGAGGCCATTTCAGAGCACGAGATGGAGAAACGAGCATCCGAGGCCCTGCAGGACAAGATTGGAGAAGCTGTTGCCTGCCGCAAAATTGGGGAGTGCTACTGTTTGCTGGGCCACTTTGACAAGGCCCTGAAACTTCAGAACCAGTACCTGGCCCTGGCCCAGAAGTGTAACGACCTGGTAAGATGCCTTTTGTCTGCTGCATGGCCACATATAGCATCAGGTACTCATTTGTATTCTCTGCATCACTTGATCTGGCTGTGGTTTTGTTTGTTTGTGTTTTCTGATATATATAGATGTTCATGTGTTTGGTTTATTGCTAACATTATGCTTTTATATTCACAGCATATATCATTACATGTCTTATGTTCTCGAAACCTTTTTTGTTTGTTTTTAAGGCACATCAATACTAAATGTTTCAAAAGGGGGAGGTGAGTGATGGCAGAGTCTTGAGGATAATTATTCTGAAGCAGAATGCAGATGCCTTTGAATCAGTTTGATCTGGTTCCTTATAATAACAGATTCATAATAGAAGGAGTGAGGTGTGACTGACTAGTATGAGCTGGTTTGAGAATGTATGGCCTTCAACATGCCTTTTTCTGATGTATACCATTATCACCTGAAGAAAGTGTGCTTTTATTTTGAGAGTTCAGTATCCATTCTTTACTGTTAGTTTTTAAAATGTCTAAAGTGAGAGGGAAATAAAATTGGAACTCAAGCAAAATGTGCATGAAACTGAAAACAAGTTAATGTATAGTACATATGTATGCAGGTGCACACACATGCTGCCAGAATGAGCTCACACGTGCGTGTACACCCACACATACTCATACATACATACCCCTGCATGCATACACATACATGCACACATACATACATGTATGCACTTGCCACATATGAAGACATGCAATCATGCACACTCGCATGCACATGCCTATGTGCATGCACACACACACATGCATACACAGAGACTGTAGTTACCAGTACATCAATTTGTACATCACCAGATTGAGACTTAGTGAGCCCTGGCCACCCTGGGGGACACTTACCACACTCAGGCAGACTCACACACACACACACACACACACACACACACACACACACACACACACACACACACACACACACACACACGCACACACAGACATGCACAGATACACACATGCACACACACACACACTACAGTTACCAGTATATAACTTTGTGCCTCACCAGGTGGAGACTCAGCGAGCCCTGGCCACCCTGGGGGACACGTACTACACTCAGGCGGACTCACAAGGGGCAGCGTCCTCACGGCACCTCCTAGATCAAGCCGAGCGGAAATTCCTGCGGGCCTTGCGAGTTTGTGAGGACCTGCATGGCTCGTCCAGCCTGACTGAGTCAGAGTACATGGCCATGAAGGGGCGCTTGCTGCTGAACCTGGGTAATGAAACATTTAGAATCCCAAACAGAGTGAGGCCTAAAAAGCTTGTGTAGAATCAACAAACGAAGGGAGTTAATTGGTGCTTGAAAGATGGTACATGAATACAACAGCGAAGACCAGACTCACATAATGGTAACTCATTTGCCATGTGAAATGTACCTGATGTACATTAAATGGTATACCTTTGGTGGAGTGGACATGTACCTTGTATTTACTTGCATGCCAGGTGAGAGCACCCATTCATGATTCAGGTCTTTGTTATTGGTCCACGCAATGTGTTTTGAGTGCCAGTGAGCTCCCTTTGTTTGTGAGTGAGCTCCATATGTTTGTGAATCATTTAGTGCTGATATCTTCAATAGATCTATTGTGGGAGTAGTTTTTTTTCTTTTTTTCTTTTTTTTTTAATGGAAAGATGCAGGTTCAAATCAGGTGGGTGGGTTGTTGGATTTACAATTTTCAGAACTCAGTTACTTGGGCAAAGTCCTGCCTGTCAGGTTTTGAGGTTTTGATGCCTTGCTTGCCATGAGTTGTTACTGTAGCATACACTGGGAGTGTTCTTGTTTTTGTTTGTTTGGTATGGAAGGTTAGGAAAGGGGGTCTTATTGCAGAAACATTCATACATGCACTGTCATATCGCCACGTCAAATCTGGTGACTGGATGGTAGTGGGTGAAATATGCCTTAAAGAAAATTGACGGTTGTGTGCAAATAGTAATACAGTAGAAAGCAACCCAACAGCAACTTCATGACACAAAATAATGACAGAGATTTGAATGTTTTTCTCCAGGACTTGTGTATGACACAAGAGGTGCAGAGAAAGAGAGCACAGAATACTTGCAGAAGGCGCTGACAATTGCAAAGTAAGTTCTTACACATTGTACAGAATATTTATTGTATGTTTCAAGATGTTGGTTGAATTGTTTAGTAAATATTACTGTTGTGTTGTGTTAGCATGTCTGCTGAATTACTTTCTAAATAATATCACTGTGTTAGCATGTGTGCTGAACTATTTTGTAAAATGTAATCATTGGGTTAGCATGCGTGCTGAATTATTTTGTAAATAATGTAACTGTGACTGTGTTAGCATGTGTGCTGAATAATTTTGGAAATTATATCACTGTATTAGCATGTGTGCTGAAACCAAAAAAGATCAACCATTGTCCAAGGTGTACGCATGTGCAGTGTGCGTGTGGTGTATGTGCATGCGTACACACATCCTATCGTGGGCTTTGTTCAGAGTTGGATAAAAAGGATTTTTTTTTTTTTTAACTGTAGATTGCTCTTCCAATCATAAAAAAAAGCAGTGCCTGTGATTTCATGAAATAAATGGTGTCGAAAACATATATTGTCTGCAGTTTGAGAGGGGGGGGGGGGTGCGAGAGGGTAGACACAACCAATTACCTGTATAACACATTAACAGGTATACCTTGATGATTGATCACTTTAGATTAAACTTAAAGATAACCAGTTTATTTTATTTTTTATTGTTGTTGTTGAAAAGTTACATAATGATGACATTTCATAACCAGTTTTTTTATATTGTTGAAAAGTTACATAATGATCACATTTCACAGTTCTGGAAGCTTCTTGTCAAAATTGTCATGTCATTTGACCCCTTTAGCTGCTTAGACAATGGTGCATGTTCATCTAACCGTAAGGCTGTAAAAAACCCTTTAATGCTGGCATTTTCTCATCAACTCTGCAAATGCAAAAATGACATATCAAACTGCGTGGTACAATCTCCACTGAATGCCACACTTGTATACAAGTTTTTGCGACCTTGACCCATTTCAAGGTCATATGGGTACTGTTGGAAAGATAAAGGTTAAAAAGTGTTTCAGACTCAGTGAGGTCCTACACATCTAACAGGCATCAAATGTTCTTTCTGGTTTAGATGCACATAAATCACCTAGGTCACAAAGCACTTTAAAAGCCACAATGAAAGTTATGTCTTCTCATTTTGAATATGAGTTCATTGTGTATTTTAGTGCTGTTTTAGTTAGAAAAGTACTTAGCACCTGCATTCATGCAGTATGTGCAGTTCCTGTTTCAAAAGTTCCAAGCACATATTCAAATGAAGAGCATATGGTTATTTTCAGGCAATGGCACCTGGAAGAAGAGGAATATTTGTGTCACTTCAACATGGCCAACCAGGCGCTACGCAGAGGTCGACCTGTCCTGGCCAGGCTGTCTTTGCAACAGGCCTTGACCTTTGCCTCTCGTCTGCACAACAAACCTCGCCTGAAAGAAATCTACTGCCAGCTGGCCATTGTTAGTAATAGTGATTCTGTGGATAGTGATTCTGTGGATAGTGATTCTGTGGATAGTGATTCTGTGGATAGTGAGGGTGATCAAACAAAACAGAGAAAACCCCTCTTTCAAGACTCCCCTCAAAATCAAGCAAAAGTGGTCTTAAAAGAATGATGGTCACTGGCAGTATCCACATTTGGCATCTTCAGTTTTTTCTCCACTTGCTGGTGGGTGGATTGTGGGGTGGGGTGGGTGGGGGGGCATGGGCAGACTTCATGCTTGTGTGACAGCATGAGAACATAATAGTAATACAGTTGAATGTGAAGTATTTTCACATAACCAGGTTTACAGGGGGAAAAACTAAAAACATTGTGGATGATGCATGTGTATAAGGCTTGAGGTCTTGGAACTGGTGGGGGTAAATGTGGATGTTGTCGTGGTCAGGAGGGGTAGGATTTTGAAGGAGTGGTCTCTCACCCAGGGGGTCGTATATCAAAAATTCCACTGTAGTATATATTCACCAGGGTCAGGTTTTTGGTAACCTCACTGCTCTCTGCTTAGCATTGTGGGCCAAAAATCGGATTTGTGTCTGGGGGGACTGATGCACCCAACAGGCTCTTTATGAAGGGAGTAAAGTATTCTTGGAGCTTTCTGGAGTTGAGGTACTTGGTTTAGCGAAACTTGTGGACACCTCTTTATCACGTATTCAGTGTCAGTCGCCTCTATGCCCAGTGCACTTGATGAAAATCATTTTAATTGAACTATGCGTGTCATTTCTAGAACCCTATGCTGCTACTTTTATTGAGTGCAATTTCTTTATTACTGTTAGCGCCTGTTGTAACTTGCCCAGATGTGGTGCTGTGACGTGCAGCTTGCTTTAGCTGTGCCGTGTGGCACCAGTCGCTGCCAGGCTGAAATGTGTGAGATGATTAGGTTGCATTCACCTCACAGAGCCTTGTGGTTGACACCAATACATTCATTGGTGGCTTTATCATATGGAAGTCAGTGATGTGTGGTTCTGTGGAGCTTTCTCTTCTTTTTGTTTCATGCAGGCCAGTGTGAGTGCAGGAGAAGTCAAACTGGCCAAGCATTGGCTAAAAAAAGCATACAAGATTCCAACCACTCCAGAGGAGACTGCAAAAGTCATCAAGCTCTTCAAAGCAGGTATGTTGAAAGGTGTAGTCATAACCCCCACCCCCTCCACCCCACCCCTCCCCATTCATCCACATCATCCACCAATGGGGAATCGGCAGGAAAAAGGACCTGTACGCATGTAGAGAAATGTTGATGAGACTTCAGTTCCCACTTCACCAGAATTGTTGCGTCACCACAACAGAGGTTGTTTGATTGTAGCTTAGCATGGTGTCAGAATATACCTTCAACTTAAGTTGTCTATTTTGTGAATGGTTATATTGGTATATATTAGGTACCGGCAGCCATTACTTAAGCCTGCGGGAAAGCGATGGCCGACTAAAAAATAGCATGTTTTCAACTGACAGTATCACCGTTCAAATGTGCGTATTTCCTCCGGCAATAAATATGAAAATAAAGACCAAACTATAATCTACTGTTCTGTTTTGTTATTTTTGAGTGAAATGTGTGTGACCGATTGTAGTAGTTAAGACGAATGTGTACCCGCACACGCGAAACCCGCAGCACGTCGTACTTTGCATCGTCGACTTCGGCCCGTTTCTAAAGGGAGGGTACGCTTTCGGTTCGTTTTCCCGTGTATAAAAAGTCATTCCGAATATTCAAAGTAGAAGAGGTCGAAAGGTTAGATACCGAGTTGGTCCCGTATAAGTTTTATTATTTTAAATTTTATGGTTTCAGGTTTAAAAATCCGATCAAAAATATCGGTCAACTTTGAAGCCAAATATCTTTTACTGCTGGAACTTTATGATATACTTTTGACATAGCGCTGAAAAGCTTATTTCTTGCTGATTTCAACCGTATACGAAACAATGGGATCAGATTCATACGCCCGAAGCGCGAGCCAATCAAAAGCGACTACTGTACCCTGGCCTCATTATGCGCAACATCTCCCGAAGATGGCGGCAGCTATGATTTTTCCAGGCGACAACGCTGATGGTCTGCGATCCTTTGTCATCAATTTAAAAGACAAACTTGGTAAGTTATGTTTTATTTTATTATAATAATACTTTAAAACTGTACAGTGACGGTTTAGTTTACATTTGTGCGCAGAATAGTTGTAATATGGGCAGTTTAGCACGCATGTAAAAACCGGTGATTTTTTTTGAAACGCTCGATCACACGCTTCCATAGTCGGTTCGCTTTTTATTTTTTTCCTAGCTTCCGCTGATCGAAATAAGGTTGTAGAATAAACGAGGAGGGTTTTATTTATAATTCTTTCCCATTATTTTTGTGTTTACTGGTGTTCTTTTCAAGGATTACGGAAAACTCCGACCGTGGTTGTAAGACTGATCAAACCGGAAGTGCGTTTCTGCAATCGAAATCAGTTCACCGTGTTCTTGTTGATCGAAATTCCTTGCTGTATAAAAGCAGCTTCTGTTGCTTTTACGTGTTTTGTATGTGTTTTGTATTAATTGAATACATCGTTGTGGGGTTGGGGAACACTGTAACAAACATGCAGCAAAACTGCGACTGTAAAATAAAATGTAAACAAATAAAAAATAAACTCACTCTCTTTGTCCAGTAAAATTTCTGCTCCAAATTTGACAGCAGCGCTAAAGTTCTACTACAGTACTATTAATAGTACTACTACTAGTAGTAGAAGTACACACACACACACACACACACACACACACACACACACACACACACACACACATAAACACACACACTATGTTAAGCAAGAGAGGGAGAGAAGAGATTTTTTTTTTTTTAAATCAGTTGTGATACTGATAGTTAACTAATAGTAATACTGTAATAATATGAATAATAACTTGCTCAGACTCCAAAGGTTTTGCACCCATTTGCTATTTTTAGTTTTACCCTTTTTCTTCTTCTCTAAGCTGATTTGTCTTTTCAGCTACACAATCTCAGAAGGGGTGCAGTATTTTGAATTGCATTAGTGATTATTGGGGTGGGGGGTGGGGGGGTAGGAGGTGTGACTCTTCTAACAGTATTATGAATATAGCTCTGTACCTAATCCATTCTTTCTCAGGCTCACATATGTTCATGGTCAGTTGATTTTATTATGTTTTCAGATGATGAGAACTTGTGTCGTATGGAAACGGTCTTCATGACTCCCACTGGGCGGGGACGACCACCAAAACTTCTTCCTGTACCACTGACCAACAAGCTTCTGCTGCAGCTGGAATTTCTCCGACTTCAAGCAAGCAAGTCTTGGGATGACTTGTTTTCATTGTATTTGAAGATCACTGAAGACGACCCTCTGCAAGGCATTAGCTTGAAGAGTGAAATAGAAGCTGTCGTGAAGGAAGGAAGAAAATGCAAGAATGATGGTACAGATGAAGATTTTGATGCCTTCCTTTCTGTTAATGTTGGAATTTGCATATCTGGCAGAAACGTTGGACCTCATTTGACAAAGAACCAGATTTTCAGGCACCATCTTCTGAATCCAGATCAGCTGCAGAAGTAAAAACGGGCCAAAATGTTGCTGTCTACTATGATGACGATTTTCACATTGGCAGCGTTAGCAGCATTTGTACCCCAGAGCTGGCAGAAGTAAACTTTTTGAAGAAGTGTGCTGTTGTTAACAATACATATGTGTGGCCTTTGAAGCCAGACCAAGCAGCAGTCCAGTGCCTGTTTGTGTTTGACTGTGACTTTGACATTGTAACAACCACAGGCAGGGTGTGGTCAGTCCCGTCACATGATGTGCTGAATCTGAAGTATGCTGTGTACAAGCAGAAATATTCATAATTTTCTGCATCAGAAAATGGTTGCTAGTTTCCTCATCTTACAATATCAGTCTTTTTTGTGCTCAGTCTTTTTTCTGTGTCTATACAACCACTAGCTGTTTAAGAGTTTGCATTACTGCTGCTTAAGTTTTTACCAAGGTGCAGGCTGCCTGTGTCACAGTTCTTGATCATAATAAACCATCCTGTTTATTCATAAAGTTGGATATAATCTTTGGTGTTAACTACACAGATATTTAAGAAGTCATTTAAGTAAAGAAACAGCATGCAAAATGTAAAAGAAATCCATCAAGTAGTTCTGAAGTTATAACCATTTTAAATTTGACACTATTTTGCTATGCCCCGCCCCCTTTTTCCATTGTCCATTTTAAGGTTTTTGTCATATTTGATGTAACATTGCTGCTAAAGTTGAACACTGAACCCAGCAGAAAAAAATCAGCCTGTTCACCTGGCTCTATAGAGTTATGAAACCTGATTTTCAGTACTTTATGTGTCTAGATTGCTGTTTGACAGTACCTTGAAAGTGGCTCATTATGTAATTGCAACAGACAGAAATAGCTGATTTTGTCATTTTAGAGTCTCTATAGAATACAGACTTTGGATCTGAGTGCTGTTGTTGTTGTTCTTATTGTGTGTCAGAGTGATCTAGATGTGAATTAGCATCAAGTCTTGTTGAAGACATGAGAGGATGGTGATCTGTGTACCAGCAAACTTGGAGGAATGTTAAATCTCGGAGGTTTGACATGACGTCGCATACTTGAACAGCCATATCTCAAAAGGTACCAAAGGAATATACTTTTTTTTGGTGGTAGTATTCTTATGTTTTCCTGTAGTTTGTAAAAAGGTAAGTTACAAATCTTTTGAAAATAAATTAAATTTTGGCTGCCGGTACCTATATATATACAATAACAAGTGCAATACTTTCCTGCAACATCCTAATTGTGACACCTGTTCACCTTTTGAGAGTGGTTTATTTGTTGTTCAGTGTGCAGATCTCATAGTGTCTGTGCTGTGTATTTCATGTTGTGCAGTGTATTCAAGATCACAGATTTACATAATGCATAGTGTATATTGTTGTTTTACAATGTACTGAGTGTAACAGAATGTACAGCGTTGTTTCATGTTGTGCGGTGCATGAAATATGCATTAACAGTGTAGCTTTGTGGCTTGTATAGCATATCACATGACAACAGAGGCAGATCATACATTAACAAAGTGTACAGTGTGTTGTTTGACATTGTGCAGTAAGCAGCATAGAGGAGCTGAATGAGCGACGTTCATCATGTGACCAGGATGATAGCCAGATGTTCCACATCCACGAGAAGCTTGGCGACGCATTCACTGATATAGGCGCATGCTGCGGTAGCTATGCCTCAGCCATAAACCATTACCAGCGGATGGTGAGTACAGCAGTGGGAGTACTTTCAGTTTCAAGTACTGCAGACCTAGTTTCTTCTGTTTTTTGTTTGTTTTTCTGGATTTTCCCCCTGTATAACCCAAAGAGTTCATACAATGAGCTGAAAATTTAGGTATGCAGCTGTTTTCTGGCATAATATATATATATACATGTATGCATATGTATATAATGCAGTGACCATTACCATTTGGGCAGCGTCCAAAAGCATAGTTTTAGGGACCTTGTTTTAGGGACCTCTGCACAGCAAGTACATGGGATGGATCAACTCAGCAGCAGCAAGACAAAGCTGGGCTCAGAGAATTGGACCGAAATGCAGCAGAGATGGACAAGGGACTTTCTGTCCCCCTTTAAAGCAGACGTGGATTGTTGGCAGTACCTTTTTGTGGTTGTTGTTGATTGCGGCACATCCCGGTTTGTACTAGATTCCGTGGCATTAGTAGCTGCGCAACCTGAATGTTTGATCTTGTTCTTGCTGTGGCTGAAGGGGTTGTGGGTGGGGGGCGTGGGCATGGTAACTTGACGCAAAGTGTGCTGTACCGCAGGCTTGGAAGGTGGAAGGAGGCAGCAAAGTGATGCCGAATGCATTGCAGCCTGTAGGTTTGGAGGTGGGAGAATGCGGTGATACTTGATGCTGGATGTGCTGGCAATGAGAGTTGAAGCTGAATGCACTGCTCTTTGTGGGTTTAGAGGCAGCAGAAAGATGATGAAACATGAAGCTGGATGTATTGGAAGCAGGAGGGAGGCAGTGAGAGTTGAAGCTGAATGTGCTGCACTCTGTTAGTTTGGAGGTAGGAGAAAGATGATAAAACATAAAGCTGGATGTATTGGAAACACAAGGGTGACAATGAGAGTTGAAGCTAAATGTGCTGCACTGTGTAGGTTTGGAGGCAGGAGAAAGGCAGTGAAACATGAAGCTGGATGTGCTGCACTGTGTAGCGAGTCAGGAGAAAGGCAGTGAAACGTGAAGCTGGATGTATTGGAAACAGGAGGATGGCAGTGAGAGTTGAGGCTGAATGTGCTGCACTGTGTAGTGAGGTAGAAGAGAGGCAGTGAAACATGATGCTGGATGTGCTGGCAGTGAGAGTTGACGCAGAATGTGCTGCACTGTGCAGGTGGAGTGCGGGGAGCGCCTGGGTCTGGGGGCGGACAAGTTGATCCCAGCATACGTGTCTCTGGCCCAGACTTACGCAGACAATCGGCAGCCAGACCTGGCCATCAGTAGCTACCACAAAGAGCTGGAGCTGCGTGGCAACGACCATGAACAGGTGAGTCAGTCAGACCAGCAGCCAGACCTTAGGAGCATGAATTGGATGTTGCTGGGATCAAAGTTGTGATGTTAAGGGGCATGAATTGGATGTTGGCTGGGATCAAAGTTGTAATGTTGAGGGGCATGAATTACATGTTGGCTGGGATCGAATTTGTGATGTTAAGGGACCTGAATTTGATGTTGTCTGGGATCAAAGTTATAATGTTATGGAGCATGAATTGGATGTTGGCTGGGATCAAAGTTGTGGTGTTGACGGGCATGAATTGGATATTGTCTGGGATCAAAGTTGTGGTGTTGAGGGGCATGAATTGGATATTGTCTGGGATCAAAGTTTTGATGTTGAGGGGCATGAATTGGATGTTGGCTGGGATCAAAGATTGGAGGCGTCTTTGGTTGCCTGTGGTGAAACGTTTGGATACCATCATGGCACTGATTGGCACTTTGAATGCAGATGACTCGCACATGGTTGCAGATTGTCCACACTGACATGTCTGAACATTGCTGAACTTCTTCCTGGTATTGAAGAAACTTTGTGATTTTGGTTTAGTTGCACCTGGCTGAAAAATCATTGACCCTTCTTGTTGTCTGTATGAAATAGTTTGTCTGCAGGATGGTGACAGGACGTGGCTAAAAGTTGAGTTGTGAACCCTTCCTGTTGAACCAAATAGACACTGTAACAGCAGGTCAGTCACATGTGGCAGAAAGGTGTGGCACCTTCTCAAATTGAAGACACTTTGTAATTGCAGATAAGTCGCACATGGCTGAACATTGCAGAGTTGGAAGAGAGAAGGGGAGACAACTATAAAGTGCTCAGCAAGTCCTACATGACGGCTTTTACCCATGCCAAGAAAGCTGACCATCCCAAACTGCAGGTACATAAACCTTGGGCAGAATAACTCCTCTTTTTTTCCTTTTTTTATATTTTATATTAAGCCTGAGTAAAGGAAGAAATGTGAATATCTGACCATGAATAGAGGAAAACTTGTGGAATAAAAGATTAAAATCTTCTGAATATCTAACTGTGAGTGGAAGAAAAATTGTGGATTAAAAGCTTCATGTGTAGGATGGCAGAGGTATCTGGACTAAAGTCAAAATAAAAGTGAAGCACATTAAAGTTGCTGTTAGCTGATACATGCAGCTTCCCTTTTTGCTTTGGTGCAAGGGGACATTTATTTATTTTGAGGCACTGATTCTTCACATGCTGATAATGAATTGGATGGCATGGGATTCTTCAGTCTGAAATTGCACTACTGTGAGAGTGGAATGAGCCTGCAGTCCTGCTAGTAACTCCTGTGGTTTGATAGAAACAGAGCTGAGGGGGGTTGACTTTTTCAGACAATTTTCATGCTACTTTTGTGGTAATAGCTTTCTGAATTTCTATCAGAACTGTTTCGGAATCTGGCATCTGTTAATGTAAAAAGTTACTAGAAGTTACTGCAGGGGGTGGGGGGTGTTCAGGTGCAAGTTCCTCACACGCTGATCATGACGCAGGCAGCATTGCCACAAGGAACAGACTGAGGTCTTGAAAAGAGAGATGTAAAACGAAAAATAACCCTGACTTTCTAGGGGCTGTTGTTTGTAACAGAACAGATTTATGAAATCTGATATGTGTTAATTTAAGAAGCTACTATTTTGGTGTGTTTTGTGTGTGTGTGTGTGCACGTTTGTGTGCAGGTGCAAGTTCTTCGCTCGCTGATGCTGGTGCAGGCAGCATTCAAGGAGCGTCGCCATAAGGAGCAGACAGAGCTGAAGTTGCAGCGGGTGCAGGCTAAGTATGGTCTGAGGTCCGATGACAGCCTGTCAGAAGAGGAGGACGACAAAGAAGGCAGCCAGTCCCCTGATGGTGATGCTGCTAATGTGTCAGACCACGACACTGACCTCAGCATATCAGACCTGACTGACAGCGGTGAGTGAGGACTGCAGGTGTGTTGGTGGTGTGAGTCTGAATACTATTTGTGTGTTGTTTTTGTCACTGTTTTGTGTTTTTGTTGGGGGTTTGTGAGTGTGTGTGTGTGTTCTGCAGGTTTGGACTTTTTAAAAATAATTTTGTTCGTGTATGTAAATACCATATCTCCTCTGTGACCAGTTAGGCCAGGTATAATAGCAGACTTTTCTTTCTCCAGACAAATCAGATGAAGAGACTGTTCATCCAGTCCTCGGACAGACGATCAGCTCCACCAGAATTCGCCGATGCAAAACTTTCAAGGTTAGCTGCGTAGTTTTGTTTACCAGCATAATTGTGACTGCTGCTCCGGTATGGACCAACTGTCACTGTACCACTTAAAGAAATAAGTTCTATACTTATGTAATTTGGTTCATGGGGTGTGGAGGGGGGGGGGGGGGGGGGGGGGCAAGTGGAGTTGCAGAAGTTGTTAAAAAAAATAATGATCTTCATTAAAAGGACAAATGCTAATGTCCATATTCATTTGCATGTGAAATGTCAGAAAACATGATTTGTTTTCTTGCTTGAGCTTCTGATTGGTGTGTCCCGACAGAAAAACGAGAAAGGCGAGACACCGCTTCACTTGGCTTGCATCAGCGGGAACCTGCGGAAAGTCAGGACTCTGTTGGCTGAGGTAGGCTTGACGCTGGTGTTGTGATTCATGACTGAAAGGGCATACCAGAACTATGCATTTATAGGTGGTGCATGTATCTTCCCAACATTTAACGTGGTCTGAAATTGGTAAGTCGTGTACAGTTATGTTTCTCTCAGGTCCTCCCATGTTTTTGTCTATTCCCCTGCCCTGCTCTTGTTTTGCTCTTCTTTCAGTTTCCAGTCAGCCAGCTCTTGTACATTCATTTATTTATGTGAACACTTGTTCAAGTTGTTGAGTGCACTATCTCGAGATGAACCCTAGGTGTTTTTCAGTGGCAGCTTCAGTACTGTTCTGTGCTTCTGAGCAGACCCACTGTGCTCTAGTCGTATGCAACTGAATGAGTGACTGTAGCTTTACACAATGCATTTTGAATATCCACCGAAATGGTTACAGTGCTGTTTAGTTGTGACATGACTGCTGCCACATGAAACTGCTGCCATCACAGACACATTCTGTGTGCATGATATAACTATGATGATAATGTGCATGATATAACTATGCAGTTTATAGTGTCACTTTATACAAAGCCACATATGTGTGCACATGTGTTTAGCTGTAACCTGCCACTTGCACCTTTGGCAGAATGACAAGGACCTTTTACATGCTGCTGCTGTAACACAGGGGTGGAACAGATGCTGCCAAAATAAGAGTCAGCTCAGAAAGTTGACCTTGGAGAAGAACATTCTCCAGCCTGAACTAAAATCTGAGATCTGTCGATTACAAGTCTCGCACTCGACCACTTAGCTACCCCCTCTTCCATCCTGAGGCACACAGGCTCATGGAGCATAGACCCCTGCACTCCAATTACGTGAGCATCTCGTTGATGAATGTTGGGCTGAAACCGTTTGGTCACTTTTGCCACCCACTCATCCATTATATATGTGGGTGTTCGACATCATCCTGGGGTCACCCAGTGCTGCTGACAGGACGTTAACTCTTTCAAGGCTTTCTGCATCTTAAGACGTGGAACTTAGCAGTACGCTTGACAAACCTAGCAGTACACTTTCCACTTCTTAAGACATGGAACTTAGCAGTATGCTTGACGACGCTCCATGTCTTCGGACGCGGTAAGAATTAAAGATTTTAATGGTCTTACCGACTTTCGCATTGACTGGAGGCAATTATATTACACTAACTGCATCAATTTCGGACACTTTCGGTAATCCCCTTTAGTGGAGTGTTCCTTTGTCTGTTTTGGCATTTGTAACGTGTGTCAAACTGACAATAGTTGTGTGTTTCAAAATGGCGGTATGCAGAGTGAACATGCATTACCTGACGAGGGAAGCTGTGGAATTAGGACTGAATGAGGGCTCAGATCTAGAAGATTTTGTGGGCAGTGGTTCTGAAGAGAACATTGTTGATTCTGGTGAGGAGTTTGTGCCAGTAGATCTTGAGGTGGTCGCGAATGACAGCGATAATAACAGCTTCATTTTCATCACTGGGATCCATGCAACCAGTAGAATAAAACGTTTTCTTTTTACTGTGTTTGGATAGTTCCCACTTTGCTGTTGTGACAGAGAAAGGTATGTGATATGACTATGGATTATTTGTTTGACAAGTACACATCCTAAGCTTTCTAAAAATTTATATGTTTATTGTATTATTCCTAGTAGTTTATTTACTACGATGTTTTTTAAATGGGCAAAAACAGTGCATCTACAGGAGCCGAGAGCATCATTTTGTGGTGTCTTGAATGAGTTAAAGTCCAATTGCTTGTGTCCAACATCAGGGCCACCCGGTCAACGTGCGTGACCACTGTGGCTGGACTCCGCTCCATGAGGCAGCCAACCATGACTACCCAGATGTGGTGAAAACTTTGCTGGATGCAGGGGCGGACATCAATGACCGTGGGGGCTCTGAGTGCAACGGGTTCACTCCCCTCATTGATGCAGCAGCATGTGGAAACGTTGCTGTAGTGAAGCTGTTAATTCAGCGCGGTGCCAACGTCCTAGCCAAAGATGATAAGGTGACCACTTGTTTTGTTGTGCTGTGTCTGGCCTTCTTTTTTTTCGTCTTTAATTTTTTTATTTGATCTCTCTGTCTTTCTGTCCCTCTCTTTTTTTTCTCCCCCTTTTTGTCCCTCTTTTTCTTTCTATCTTTTTCTTTCTTTACCTTGCTCTCCTGAACAATATCAGTACTGATATGCAACAGCCTACTTCTCTTAGAATAAATTTATACATGGCACACACTCACTCAGGAGTGAAAAGGTTAACTTGTTTAAACCAAAGGGTTAACTTGTAGGATGTGCTTATTTTCACTTGGCAGTTTTTGCTGCTGTCTCTCCTGAACACTATCAGTAGTGATATGCCACAGCCAACTTCTCTTAGAATAAATTTGGTACATGGCACATAGTCACTCAGGGGTAAAAGGGTTAACTTGTAGGATGTGCTTATTTTCACTGGGTGATTTCTGCTGCTGTTGGTGTTCCACAGGGCTGCACAGCTCTTCAGGCTTTGCGCAACTGGCACAGGGACTATGGCGACACAATGAGTCAAGATTCACTCGCCGACTACAACTCCGTACTGCTCCTGTTGCAAGGTTGGGGTGTTTGTAGAGTTCGAATTCCTCCTGACTGAGATGGTTTGGGAGTTTTATTTGTATTCCAATTCACCTTTGCATTTACACTTATTACTTTAAAAAGAAATATTGCATCTTTAAATTCTTTGTCGTTTTGTGGTTAAAGAAGCTGATTGAAAGACTATGACTGGTAAAAACTCAAACAGCGCAACGCTTCATACAGGACCACCCTGATGAGAGACCAGTCCTCTTTCACTGCCATTTTTTTGGCAACTTTTCCTCTGTCACACACCCAGTAAATGATGCCCTGTTTCACAGCTTTCTGTGCAGGTCTCTTACAGTGTTTGCACAGCCCTCATGTGTGCAATCACATGCTTCAACATCTGTATGTGCGTTGAAAATCCTAAGCACTGGCAGCTCTTGCATTGTTTAGACACACAGTAGGTCAGCCCTTGACGATGGAATGTGGCCACCCAAGTTGCAGGGGAATTGAAAATACTCAACCATGCAGTTCTGAACAGTTCATCTCCCCCAAAACGGGTGAACTACCACTAAAAATTTTTTACCGCGGAAGAAGTGTGCAAAGTGAAGTGAGAAAGAAGACTAAGTTCCCCCATCAGCCCTGCTGCCATTATCCTTGACTCAGTCAGTCAGTGTGCTTGTTTCTGTTTCTGTTACAGAGAAGGTGTCGCAGGTGACAAGAGGCAGGGTTCCTGCCTCTACCTCTGGAGTGGTCAGAAACCCTGCCGGTGCAGCCTCCTCCCTGCATCAACCAGGGTCCGGCAGCTTGGCACCGGCGCTGGCACCCAGCTCACAGAGTAGCACCAGGTCAGCACAGTCTTCCTTGTGCCAGCCAGGGCCTGGCAGCGCTGTGACCCTGGCACCAGCTTGCAGCTCGCAACATCACCCTGAGTCTTCAAGGTCCCGCAGCAGCTGTTCCATCAGCCCAGCACCCAGGTGGGTTTAAAAAAAAAGTATTTGTCAGGGTATGACAATAACTTTTTTCCCCACTTGCCCTGTAGGGCAAGTAGATGAATTTTCTACTTGCCCGAGTGGCAAAACTAGTTGCCCATGCCAGATTCTTAAAATCAACCATTTTGATTAAAATAGGCAGTATGTTTGTCAGATTGATTTTTGATGGGTAGAAAATGTGATAAAAGTTCTAAGTAGACTCACACACACACAAACCATCTTCCCCACAAAGTTACATAAATCTGTAAAATTGTTAATCGCCAGGTCCATGCTTGAAAAAGATGAAATTCTGTAAAGTACTCAAGCTTATAATAAAAATAATTATACAGTGCCACTGCCAGTGGTACCTGTCTCAGTACTAATGGTATCAGCAATGAATCATTGCAGTACAGAATGTGACTGAGCATAACTCTGCCTCATTCTGTCATGTGTCATGACTTTTGTGAAAGCCAACAGGCAGTTACTGTTCATTTCATTCTAACGTTGTAACAGTTCTAATTTCTGAATTTTAATTACTGTTAATATTAATGATCCAAACTGCCATGCATGCCCCAAGCCATGACCCAACATAGCCTGGGCAGCTTGGATCAGTGGTTGTATTTTTTAACACAAAGAACTGTGCCAAACCTGCACCAGATACATTTATTTTCTGTGTTAATAAAGGATTCAGATTTATGCTAGTTTATTCCTGCCTTCATTATTTGTTATTTAAGAATGAGAAAGTTTTTATTTATTTTTAAGGTCCAGTGTTTCCCCTGTTTCCACGATAAAACAAGCACACGAGTCAGGAGTAGTGTCCCTTTGCTGAACGGAAATTCCCAATCAGAACATGATCATGAATTTGAACATTTTAGCAGCTGCCGATTAGGTCTTTTAAAACGCTCATTGATTACACTTTGGATCTGACACCCCCTTCTCCCCTTGCCCCCAATCCCTCCCTCAAAAGAAAGAGAAGACGAAGAAATTGCTTTAAAATTCCCACTTGCACTTGTACTGGCCCATGTCGTCATTGCAAACACCCCAAGCAAATTCTTTCATCTGCACTTGGGAACAAACTTCCTCTCTTTTGACTGGGATCTGTCAGCTTTTAGCTTTTCAAACTTATTTTTGTTTTCACCCCCCCCCCCCCCCCCCCCCACCACTTCCTCCAATGCTCCTTTTAAAAAGCTCACACCGGCCAAAGCTGAGTGCGAGCCATGCTTTGCCACGAGTAAAGAGAGCTAGCTTCTGATTGGCTTAACTGCACTGGCAAGCCAATCACATGCTATGATACTGAAGTCAGTCAATTTGATGATATAAAAGGAAACTGATGTTGTAATTGCGGAACTGCAAAACAAAAACTGTCACAGTGACTCGAAATCTAGTGCTTGAATTGAAATATGATACTGTCAATAATTTTTTTTATAACGTTTTGCCCGGTCAGGCAGGCCACTGAGATCTTCACCTGCCCAACCGAGTAAGTTACCTGCCTCGGGCTGTTGGGCAGTCCTTATTGCCATACCCTGTTTGTGAAGCACAAAATCTTGACCATAGAGACTGTTCTAAGTGCACACACACACACACACACACACACACACACACACACACACACACACACACACACACACACACACACATACACACACACATGCACTCACAAGCATACTGACTGTACAAAGCTTTACACAACTTAAAACAGGCAGCAAAAAGAGACAGATGAAGATAAAGATTATGATGCCGGTTGTGAAGGTCCGGTGTGACGGTGAGTAGGAAGTGCCAGCACAGTGATAGGTGCAGTGGCTTAGAACAGCCTTTTACAGGTACCTTTGTGTGTGTGTGCTTTGTTCACAAGCAGCCCCATCCGCTACAGTGCCTTCTGCTGGTCAGGTACAACTTCTGAAAGTGATATTGTGCACCTAAGCCACTCTGCAAGATATGTCACAGTAACAAAACAACTGTTAGCCCATTATGAGTTGAACTGGAATTTTTTTATTGTCTTATTTTTGATGTACAGGTGAATGGTCAAGTCTTGAATTGAAAGAGAATGGGGTGAAGGGAGCAAGTGGAAATATGCTGCCCACAACCACACACTTAATGTCACATGCTACAAGTGAAAAGTTCATGTTGCCGACAGGACTCATGGCCAGCAAGACTGGTAATAAGATTGCTTGATCTGATCAAATAAGGTCTAACCTGATCAGATCAAATAAGGTCTAACCTGATCAGATCAAACAAGGTCTAACCTGATCAGATCAAATTAAGGTGTAACCTGATCCGATCAAACAAGGTCTAACCTGATCTGATCAAACAAGGTCTAACCTGATCAGATCAAACAAGGTCTAACCTGATCAGATCAAACAAGGTCTAACCTGATCAGATCTAACAAGGTCTAAGCTGATCAGATCAAACAAGGTCTAAGCAACTAAGCTGCTGGAGGTTGCAGTTGGTATCCAACGGTAAGTTTGTCGTGCGCATGAACCACTCTTGACGCCATCCTTCCTGGTTAGTGCCTGAAACATTGCTGTGCTTTTGATTCATTTCTGAGGTTTCTTCCAGGTATGTTTTCTTCTAACACTACATGAATGCATTCCGTGATATGATACTGATTTTTGTTGTTGTTGCTGTGTGGGTTTCAGACCTGTGAGCTCTGTGCCCAGTGAGGATGAAGAGGCAGAGGAGGAGGAGGAGGACGTGTACCACAACCCCCGGCTAGAAGACATCACTGCATCTCCCCAGTCTGCCGCAGAGGCTTATCGCTCCAGCATCCTGGCCCTGGGCTCCTCCACCCACAGGGCCATGGCTCGCATTGCTGTCACCGCACCCACATCTTCATCACAAGCCCAGCGCCCAGCTCACAGACCTGCCCTGGTTGACGAGCGGGAGATGGTGGGGGATGATTGGCTCATTGACGACCTGCAACCGTCCAGCCGGAAGCGAAGGGACTATGGCACCCTGGGTGGCATTCTGTCCTCGGACTCTGTTCGCCCAGCCAGAGAGCGCAAAAGAGCACGACTGTCCACAAAGCACCGACACACAGGGCAGGATACTGGTGACGGTGACGCATTCAGGACCAGCGGGGCAGAGGGGGTGCCTCACGAGAACTTGAGCGGAAGGGACGCAGTGTCCCCACTCTGCAGCGCTGCGGATGGTGTGGATCGCATTGCCTGCAGCGGATCAGAGTCCGGCAGCGAAGAGGACGAGCCGCTGCCTGTGCTGTCCCACAGTGTCAGGGGGGCGGAGACTAGTGAAAGACTGTCAGGCAGTGCTTGCAGTGTGCAGGCCACCTCCTCCTCCTTTGTCAGGGGGGAGGAGCTGAGGAGATTGACAGACAGCAGGGCCGGGCCTGCACCGGAGCACCTGTCGTGTGCAGAAAGGTCAAGGCCGTGTGATCCTCCTTTTCTGGCTTCTGCTCCTGCCCGGCTTTCTCGCGTGAAGGTGAAGATTGAGGGGTCGGTCTTCCTGATTCCGGTGCCTGCAGGGTGAGTTGGCCCGTTTTGTTTGGTGTTCACCCTGCACGTTGCCTGTTAGCTCTTCAGTCCTGTGGGGGACATCACATTGATCAGGATTCCCATTGTGGCATCATCCTCATCTTTGTGGAAGTTTACTAGCATACTGCTCTTGGTACCAACATGTCTGTGTTTAAGAGTGTACATATATGCACCATACGCTTACACAGGAATGTGCAAACACATGTATTTGCTTGCATCCACAGAGATGCACGCACACATACACCCACACGCACAGGCACATGCAATCTCTCTCATCTGTCTCTGTCTGTCTGTCTGACTCTCTCTGTCTCTCCCTCTCTCTCTCACTCTGTGTGTTTTAGAGCAGTGCCAAACAGAACACAACCTGACAGCCTGAACCTTTTTTCCCAGGGAGGAGAAAACTGTGAGGTGGCTGAGTGAGGAGGCCAGTCAACGCTATGGCAGCCACTTTGGACGACGGCCGTTTCTGACGCTGAGCAGCTCTGATGGGGCCATTCTGTGCACTGATGATGCTCTCTCCGCCGTCCTGGCCCACGATGAACTGGTGAGGTTTTAAAGATTCACCATTTGCTCTTGATATTTCTCTCCACATTTGTCCGGCAGGGAGGCTTGGGATGTCTGATTATCCTCCCCAGCCACCCACCCACCCAATACCACCACTGTCTGGAATGTGAGCACTGCCATTTGATTGAGTATTTCTATCTCCTCTCCTTCCCTCTTGTTCTAGCTCAACCTAGTCCTGTATCTCTTTCTAGTTCTACCTCATCCTGTTGCTCTCTTGTTCAACCTCATCCTGTTGCTCTTTCTAGTTCTACCTCATCCTGTTGCTCTCTTGTTCAACCTCATCCTGTTGCTCTTTCTAGTTCTACCTCATCCTATTGCTCTCTAGTTCGACCTTGTCCTGTTCTCTCTAGTTCTACCTCGTCCTGTTGCTCTTTCTAGTTCTACCTCATCCTGTTGCTCTTTATAGTTATACCTCATCCTGTTGCTCTCTCTTGTTCAACCTCATCCTGTTGCTCTTTCTAGTTCTACCTCATCCTATTGCTCTCTAGTTCGACCTTGTCCTGTTCTCTCTAGTTCTACCTCATCCTGTTGCTCTTTCTAGTTCTACCTCATCCTGTTGCTCTCTCTAGTTCTACCTCGTCCTGTTGCTCTTTCTAGTTCTACCTCATCCTGTTGCTCTCTCTAGTTCTACCTCATCCTGTTGCTCTCTCTAGTTCTACTTCATCCTGTTGCTCTCTCTAGTTCTACCTTTTCCTGTTGCTCTCTCTAGTTCTGCCTCATCCTGTTGCTCTCTCTAGTTCTACCTTTTCCTGTTGCTCTTTCTAGTTCTACTTCATCCTGTTGCTCTCTCTAGTTCTACCTTGTCCTGTTGCTCTTCTGTTCTGTCCTTTTTCTGCTAATGGCCCATTCTCCTGATTTTTTTCTAGGAAGTTCTTGACTATGTTTGATGTTTGTGTGTGTATGTTTATGTTTGTGTTTGGAGTAATTTTGTAGCTTTGACTCAAGTATGGTTTTACTTGTGAGAAGTGTTCTGAAATGTGGATTTACTCATGACAGAGTTTGGTCATCCTCAGGTGACCCTGTGCTCTTGACAGGTCACGAGCATCCATTACTAACTTCCATAGCCCTCCACTTTTGACACTTTCCACTTCAGACTTTTCCCCACCGCCCTCCACTGGGGACATTGAGGCTTTTTCAGTGCACTGAAGACACTCTCTTCCTGGCAGCAGTCTTAATTTTTTTTAATTTTTTTTAATATATAAAAGACTGAAAAATGTGAACGCTATTTCAACATCTGTTCACAAACAGCATCAACAGCAGACATTGTTTGTCCTGAGGTGAACCAGGTGTTGTTGAACAACAGGACGTTAAAATCCAGTTACTAGGCGACAAACATGGTGCAGTCTCATCCTGTCTGACACACGTATGAACTGTAAAGCAGTAAAATGGCTGGTTGTGTTGCAGCTGGATGGCATGGTCCATGGGTGGGACCAGCCAGCCCTGAGTGAGCGGTACACACAGGCCTGCAAGACTCTGGCTACAGGTAAGTACTTTTGGTGAGAGGTACACTGCAAGGCTGGCTACAGGTAAGTACTTCTGGTGAGAGGTACACTGCAAGACTCTGGCTACAGGTAAGTACTTCCAGTGAGAGGTACACTGCAAGACTCTGGCTACAGGTAAGTACTTCCAGTGAGAGGTACACTGCAAGACTGGCTACAGGTAAGTACTTCCAGTGAGAGGTACACTGCAAGACTCTGGCTACAGGTAAGTACTTTTGGTGAGAGGTACACTGCAAGGCTGGCTACAGGTAAGTACTTCTGGTGAGAGGTACACTGCAAGACTCTGGCTACAGGTAAGTACTTTTGGTGAGAGGTACACTGCAAGACTGGCTACAGGTAAGTACTTCCAGTGAGAGGTACACAGCAAGACTGGCTACAGGTAAGTACTTCCAGTGAGAGGTACACTGCAAGACTGCCTACAGGTAAGTACTTCCGGTGAGAGGTACACTGCAAGGCTCTGGCTACAGGTAAGTACTTTGGTGAGAGGTACACTGCAAGACTCTAGCTACAGGTAAGTACTTCTGGTGAGAGGTACACTGCAAGGCTCTGGCTACAGGTAAGTACTTTGGTGAGAGGTACACTGCAAGACCCTAGCTACAGGTAAGTACTTCTGGTGAGAGGTACACTGCCAGACTGGCTACAGGTAAGTACTTTTGGTGAGAGGTACACTACAAGACTGGCTACAGGTAAGTACTTCCAGTGAGAGGTACACTGCAAGACTGGCTACAGGTGAGGACAGCATACACTTCAATGGGTCACCAGTGCCCCACTATGTGAGCTGGGCCCAGTATTAGGTAGAAGAAGAACAAGAAGAAGCAGTGCCTCCCAGTGAAAGGCCGCCCTCATGAGGGTTCCGTCCCTCTTTTGAAAACACAGGCCTTTCTCTTCAGGCCAGATCCAGACACATAAAAGATTCAAAATTACGCTAGTTATTAGGACAAAATACAACATGCACATTTTCAGGATAATCCTTTATTAAGCTACAAGATGACAATTAAATGGTGAAAAATGAGATAAAGAGCTTTTTATGGTTGAGTTATGTCCAGTGCTTGGAAGAATGAGGCCACAGTTTCTGTGTCTGTTCCATTTCTATTTCCATGTTAGCGACCCCCTCACCCAAGTTGACCCCTCCCTCTCTTAAGACCATTCTGTTTCATTTTGGGGTGCCCCTTCATCAAGCATCCACTGCACTGGCTTCTTCATAAACTGAAAAAGTGATACTCTGTATATATATATTGAAAGTTCAAAATTAAAGTTTTAGAAAAAAAAGTGCCTTTTGTTGTTGTGAACAGTTTTTTTTTTGCTTCAGTTCTGCTCCCCCCCCTCCCCCCCCCACCCTTCTCCCTCCCCCCCCCCCCCCCCCCCCAAAAAAAAATACATTGCATTCCTATTGACATTGGACAGCAATGATCACTGACATGTGACTTTTTTCAATGCCAGAGGTGGTTCCCTGCTGGAAGGCTACTGAGCACACACTTGATCGTGAATGTTGCCTCGTACTGCTCACAGCTGTCTGCATTTGATTGCTTTGCTCTGGGTGCATGCCAGACGAGAGAGGAATAATCTACAGAAGAAGAAAACTGAAAGAAGAAAAAGTACCTGTATTTGGTGCACAACCTCAGACTGTTTCAAGCCTAGTGATAATATTGCAGGTTGTGCGTAGTTTGTCAGTGAAGTACAGGAACAGCTGTGGGATGCTGAAAGCAGCAGAGAGGAAAGAGAGAGTAATAGTGTACAAGAAGAAAAACAAAACAGAGGAAAGAAATGTACCTGTATCAGCGTGTGGTGCACAGTCTCAGACTGTTACAAGCCTAGTGGTAATGTTGCGGACTTCTGTGGCATGTCAGTGAAGTACAAAAACATCTGCGGTATGTTGAGGGAGGCAGAGAGGAAAGAGGGAGTAATAGTGTACAAGAAGAAAAACAAAACTGAGGAACGAAATGTACCTATATCAGTGTGTGTGGTTTGCAGTGTCAGACTGTAACAAACCTAGTGGTAACGTTGTGGATGTCTGGTGTGTCAGTGAAGTACAGGAACATCTGCACAATGCTGAAGGAGGCAGAGACGTCGCACAAGCTGTGTCTGTTGGGGCTGGGACTTCGCTCCACGGTGTTTCTGCCATCGCCCAGGCCCTGCGCGGCCAGACCACCCTGCAGCAGCTCCACCTGCCAGGTAACCTCCCGTGAACTGTTGCAACTGCACTTCTTTCCCTTTGTTAAATTTTAGTGTGAGTGTGTGTGTGTGTGTGTGTGTTTATGTGTGTGTGTGTGTGTGTGTGTGTGTGTGTGCATGAAGTGTTTTAAGGTACACTTGTCTACAGGCTGATTATTCAACACTGTGTCAATGCATTTAACATGTTTTAATCTCATTACTGCATATTTGTACATTAATAGGTATAAATTTCAGTCTCAACAAGACTGAAAGTAGAGGTGTGTGTGTGTGTGTGGGGGGGGGGGGGGGGTCATTGTGTGCTACAGGCAAAAGGGGAGTAAACTGAATTTGGAAGCTACTTCATAAGTGCTTTCTGGGACAGTATGCATGTGTTGGTTGATTGTGTTCTCTCTCTCCAACAGACAACCATCTGGGTGACAGTGGACTGGAGGGGTTGGTGGCAGCGTTGGTGGACCTGACGGGCTGACCCACCTGAGCCTGGCCAGCAATGCCATCACTGCCTCCGGACTGCAGCACCTGGCAGCTCTCTTCCACTCCTCTGTAGCAAGCAGCAGCGCTGCTGGAACTGCTGCGCCACCACTGCAGGTGAGCTGTCATCACGGTTGTCGTTAGTCCAGCATTATGGCTATCACGCTACTTATACTGGCCTTGTGGGTCTGTACAGATGAGTTAGTGTGGTTTTTATTGTCTGCATTGTGGTCGTCATGCTACTTACACTGACCTTGCTGATCTGTACAGATGAGTTAGTGTGGTTTTTATTGTCAGAATCATGGTCACCATGCTGCTTACACTGACTGACCTTGCTGGTCTGCATGAACGAGTTAGTGTGGTTTTCATTGCCAGCATTATGATCGTCATGCTGCTTACACTGACCTTGCTGGTCTGCATGAATGAGTTGGTGTGGTTTTCATTGCCAGCATTATGATCGTCATGCTGCTTACACTGACCTTGCTGGTCTGTATGAATGAGTTAGTGTGGTTTTCATTGCCAGCATTATGATCGTCATGCTGCTTACACTGACCTTGCTGGTCTGCATGAATGAGTTGGTGTGGTTTTCATTGCCAGCATCATGGTCACCATGCTACTTACACTGACTGACCTTGCTGATCTGTATGGAATAATGGATAAGTTAGTGTGGTTTTCAGTTTATCTTCATTGCTTCCAATTGTTGCTGCTGCACTGCTTCGGCTTCTGCTTCAGTAGTCATTCTAGGCTGTTGCATATTTGAAAACAGGAGCACTTTCCTGTTGTGCCTTTCTGAAAGATACACTGTGGGGGGGGGGGGGGGAATCCCTGTTACAGCACAAGAACCAAACCAAAGAAACAGCCTATGCTTTAGTACAGTAACTGTGTGCTGCTGCCCAGGTAAAGAAACCCACAGTACGTGCACCAAGCTTGCACTTCATAGCACTCCCTTTGAAAGTCTTTGCCGGAGTCAAGGGAAAGAGTGAATAGAAAGGTGGGTGCTTCACCCACCATTACATGTGGCTTGCATCCCAAAAGATGTGAAGTGTTGAGGGGCTTGAGATATTACCTGCAGGCACAAAGCCAAGGGCATCACAGCATCGATCACCTGAAGGAGAGAGGCGTAGAAAGAGGAAGCGCTCGACAATCTGCCTTGAAAGGACGAGAGAGGGCCATCATTAAACAAACATTGAACCATTTCGAAGGCAACTTTGGGGAAACTTTTGAGAGATGGGGTGGAGCACATAGGGGCTTTTTCGAGCGCATAGCTACCATCTTCTACTGAAGTGAACTCGGGTGTTCTTGTAACTTTATCCAGTTAAAGAGCCCCAAATTTCTTTGCAAGAAGACAAAGAAAAAAAAAAAAAAAAAGGCTAGATACCACTGCTCATGTGACCATATACAACCAGTAAATTTAATGCACACCCAGTGCCACTTCCTTTTTCTTTTTTTTTGTCATTTTTTTTTCTTTTTTTCATTTGTTTCTGTGGTATGTTTTGTTTCATGGCAGAGGGTCCTTTTCTGTGTCCTGTTTTTATGACATTGTTACCAGTGGGAATTTGTTGGGGTTGTTGCATACAGCTGCTGAGGATGTTGGACGTTAGCCACAACCCCTTGGGCAGCAGGGTAGCAGACAGTGTGTGCAGCATCGTGAGGGGTCTGCCTTCCTTGACATCGCTGTCTATGTCCTCCTGTCAACTCACTGTCTCCCTCTTCCAGCACAACAGGCCTGCGCTGGCTGCTTGCTTTCAAGGTGAGACAGGCTTGTGCTTGCATCTTGCGTACGTATACACACATGCATGTGCACAGACATACACATGAGTGTGCACATGCACACATGTCAAGATACACACACACCATACACATACAGTCAGACATGTACCCACATCTGCACTGCATACACTCTCTCTCTCTCTCTCTCTCTCTCTCTCTCTCTCTCTCTCTCTCTCTCTCTCTCTCTCTCTCTCTCACACACACACATGTACACGTACACATACGCACACATTGTCTCTCCCCCCCCCCCCCCCCCCCCAACTTCTTGTGCCTAAACTTGTATCCTTGCATAATAAAATTCAGTAAGTCATTCTCTCTCTGTGTCACTCACTCTCTGGTTGACATAATAGTTCACACCCTCCTCCACCCCAACCTTCCCACACTGAACTGACAAATCTGGGGACATTCTGCCGTTCTCTATCATCATTGTATGCAGCTTTCTGTGTTAGCTGCATTCAGTCTTCGTGGATTTTGCTCCTTGTTACTGTTACTTTTCTCCACACACACACTCGCAGGCAGCAGTCTTCAGCAGCTGGATGTTTCTCACAACAACCTGGGGACGCTGGGAGTGGAGCTACTTTTGCGCAGCATCAACACTCGGAAGCTGACCAGCCTTGACCTTGGACACACCCGCTGCGACTCCAGCCCAGGTCATCTGGCTCTCCATCTCGGTCTATTCCCCAGCCAGGTAAGCACGGGTTTTAGAGTACTGCAAACCTGATGTAGGCAACAGTACTATCTGGCTCTCCATCTCAATCTGTTCCCTAAGCAGGTAAGCACAGGTATCAAAGTGCTGCAAACCTGATGTAGGCTGCAATGCTGAAGGTGTAACACCACTTCAGTCATCTCGCTCGCCACCTCAGTCTGTTCCCCAAGCAGGTAAGCACGAGTATCAAAGTGTTGCAAACCTGATGGAGGCGGGACTGCTCAGGGTGTAACACCCCTTCAGTCATCTAGCTCTCCACCTCGGTCAGTTCCTGCGCCAGGTAGACAGGGTTTTTAAAGAACAAATGATCAACCTGGCGTCAGCTGGGGTGTTCTAGTTCTCCATCTGGAGCCTGAGCCAGGTAAACATGGCTGTTTAAAGTGCAAATGATCAACCTGGTGTTATCTGGGGTGCTTGAGGTGTGACACCAACACTGTCATCTAGCTCTCCACCTCAAGCTGTTCTTCAACCAGACAAACATGGCTATTTAAGCGCAGATGATTAACCTCAGTCACATATTTCATCTACCAGTCTCAAAAGAAAACAGTCCAGGCAGCCATGTTTTGGTTGACTGGGCATAAAAATAACCCAATTATCTACCATTCTAGACAACCACGTTTTGGTTGACTTGGCGTAAAAGAAACTGTTATCTGTCTAGCTATCCAGACAACCAGCTATTTCCCCGTTTTTCTCTGAACACCTAGAATTCTCTCCCCTAACCTGTCCCATTTCAACACTCAAAATTCGTTCTCCTGTGAAACCATTTTCTTCAAACAATATTTTGATTGTTAAACTTGTACTGGTTGTAGCTATTCCGGTTTGCTTTTCGCAACTGTACACATGTGTGTGTATACACGTTATGTGTGTGTGTGTTTGCCCTGTGACTGGCTGCTTTGTTTGGTCCGGTTTTGTCCCAAGTTTGTAGTGCTGTGTGTACGTGTATTCTCCCGTACATTTCAGTTTTATAGCTGCTTTGTTGTTGTGGCATGTATGTGCATGAATATCATACTGACTGAAAACGTTTCTTGTCAGTGTAATGCATGGGATGATGGGACAACTTGAAAATGCCGTGGATATTGTATCATTTCAAAACGTTTGTTTTTCAGGGCTGTGTTCTGCAACACTTGTCGCTGGAGAGCTGCTGCCTTCACCGCGATGATGTTGAGATGCTGTGCAGGTAAGTTGTAATCTTCTTCACTACAATGGAACCCCTCTTTTAAGACCACCCTAAAAATCTGGCAAGCATGTCTGGAAAGAGGGGTGGTTCTTGGTGAGGGGTCCATTCCCATGGAAATAGCAAAGGAAAGGCTCCTGAGAAGATGGCATTGAAAGAGGACTGGTCGTTCATCCACGGTTCTGCTCTACTTGAAAATTGTTATGTAAAGCCTAGTTGTGGGTATGTTTAAATTCATGATAACCATGGTAATGGGCTTTTTGGGTTAGTTGGGTTTTTGTTTGTTTAGTTTTTTAGAACTACTAGTTAAAAAAAGAAGAAGTAAATCCCAGTTGTGGGTATGTTTAAATTTATGGTAATCTTGGTAATGGGCTTTTTGGGTTAGTTGGGTTTTTGTTTATTTAGTTTTTTAGAACTACTAATTTAATTTTATTTTAAATTTTATTTTATAGAAATGTGATTGACCTTTTGGAGTTCTGGGTAGATGTTTTCTCCTGTCATACTACCATGTGTTTACAAACGACTGGGGGTGGGTGGGGGGATGCTGGGTGTGCATACTTTATTGCATATATATTTCAGTTACTTTATTATTAGGGTGCATTCTAGTTTTCTTTCTTCCCTGATCCGTCCCCATCCTTTGTGCTGTTGCTGCTGTGCCTGATGCCCCTGTGTCTGGAACACTTTCCCCAGGTGGCCCAATGAAGTGCCAGGCCTGCGGAAGCTGAACCTCTCCTTCAACAAAGCCGTGACGACGGACAGTCTGCTGAGACTTCTTCTCAACTCAGCGCGGTGCGCAGGCAGCCAGCTGCAGCACCTGGAAGCCGAGTGGTGCTCCATCACCTCCCCTCTCTGTGTTCCCCCCTCCTCTTCCTCCTGCTCCTCCTCAGACTGCCCCTCCTTCCTGCAGAGTCTGAAGGACAAGCTGGCCTCCCCCCACCCCCTCCGACACCTGGCGCTGACCTGCAGCCATCTAGACCAGGAGGACAGGGAGAACCTGCGTGAAGTCTGGACGCAACGCTGGGTTCAGGCTGGCGTCCACTTCAGTGGTCAATCTGTGATGCTCACGGTGAAGCAGTCTTGACGAGCTGCAGTAAGTGATACTGATAGACTCTGTGTGGTTCAGTGGCGTCCACTTCAGTGGTCAGTCTGTGCTGCTCACAGTAAGGCAGTCTTGATGAGCTGCAGTGGGTGACAGACTCTGTGTGACTGTTGGCTTGGGTCCCACAGGATGGAATGACTGTTGGCTTGGGACTCTCAGGATCAAGTGACTGTTGGCCTGGTCCCTCAGGATCAAATGACTGTTGGCTTGGTCCCACAGGATTGACTGTTAGCTTGGTCCCTCAGGATTGACTGACTGTTGGCTTGGTCCCTCAGGATCAAATAACTGTTGGCCTGGTCCCTCAGGATCAAGTGACTGTTGGCTTGGTCCCACAGGATTGAATGACTGTTGGCTTGGTCCCACAGGCTTGAGTGAGCATCAAGTGACTGTTGGCTTGGTCCCCCAGGATCAGGTGACTGTTGGCTTGGTCCCCCAGGATCAGGTGACTGTTGGCTTGGTCCCCCAGGATCAGGTGATGGTTGGCTTGGTCCCCCAGGATCAGGTGATGGTTGGCTTGGTCTTCCAGGATCAGGTGATGGTGGGCTTGGTCTTCCAGGATCAGGTGATGGTTGGCTTGGTCCTCCAGGATCAGGTGACAGTTGGCTTGGTCCCTCGGGATAAGGTGATGGATGGCTTGACCCCTTGAACCCTGTCTCACAGTTACATGCATCAGGGGCCCAGTGCTGTGGCTGTTGCACACCCAGAAGCTGTCTTGACGAGTCACAGGGGATAGTAGACTGTTGGGGTAGTGATTGGGTTTGAGCTCTGCTCAGGATGAGATCCACCAGTGGCAAACTCCTTTATATATTTATTTTGTGTCTGGATGGAAGTTGAGTGACCATGTTGCTCTTGTTTGTCTTTGTAACTAGTGAAAAACAGTGAACCATACTGACATTTATTGCATGGAAAGTTCAAGAATCAAATCTGAATTTCACATGAAAGTGTTTGCATTTGCAAATTTATTGCATAACATTATTACCACATAGTACACATAGTACAATTCTGTCTTTTTGATTGTACAGTTGAAATATTGTCATGTATCTGTATTCCAAAGTTCATGAATAAAAATTGTGTACACGTAAAACTTGTGGTCATTTATTTGTTTGTTTACATATTCAAACAGAAAAGAAAGTATGCAATTAGAATTTCAGGCACTACCTCAGGAAATTGCAGTATATGTGATGTAGTGTTAAAGTAAACATGGTGCTTAACATCCACAGAAACCATAAGGGTTATCAGGGACAGTTGTAGTCTTGTTGTTGTTGAGTTGATGCTTAATGTCCTCAGATGTCATTTGACATATTAGGGACAAGTTGTGACCAATGCCGAAGCACGGTTCAATACGTAAGGTGTATGCGTGTTTAGCTGTAACCTTCCACCTGCACTTTTGGCAGAATGACCGGGATTTTTTACGTGCTACTGTGGTAACACGGGGGTGGAACGGATACCGAAATAAGAGTCAGCACAGAAAGTCGACCCTGGAGAAGAAAATTCTCCCGCCGTTCCAGCAGGGATTCGAACCCGCGACCTTTCAGTCACGAGTTCGGCGCTCTAACCACTGAGCTATCCCCGCCCCCCTGTTGTAGTCTTATAGAAATAGTGATTTACATACTCCTTTCCTGATGAAGTCACCCTGATATAACCGCCCTGGTTGTCTGGGCATAAAAAGCCAAGTTATTTGCTTACTCCTGGTGAAGCCTCAAAGAGGTGAGAGCTTGATAAGAGTGAGATCTTTATGGGAACTTCTGACGAGCCTTATCTATCTTTCTCTCTGTAATAAATGCAGAGAAAAGTAAAGCTTGTTAAAAGTTTCCACCAGGATTTTGTTCTTGTCAGTCGTTCACTTCTTTGAGGTTTCATCAGGAGTAAGTAAATTTGTGTGTGTGTGTGTGTGTGTGTGTGTGTGTGTGTGTGTGTGTGTGTGTGTGTGTGAGTGAGTGAGTGTGTGTGTGTGAGTGTGTGTGTGTGAGTGAGTGTGTGTGTGTGTGTGTGTGTGTTATGCCCAGTCAACCAGGATGGGCATATCAAGGCGACTTCATGCGGTGAAAAATGTGGCGAAAATAAACGTATGAGATTTGAACTATCTTCCCGCTTGCATCACTTCGGGTCCTCCCCCGAAGACGGTGTGTGGCTGCCCATGTGCCGGGTTATAAAACAATCAACAAAACACAGACACACGAAATCCTCTCGCCCTATGGAACGCATTTGTCAATGTACAATGGCATACACCGGATCACCCCCAGAGTGTTCACCTGGGGAACATTATAATGAAAACTTCGACCCGTACCCCGTCACTGTTGTCCTGAGTCCGACTGGGGTGTAGTCATCGCAAACTGCAGCCAGTCCCTGCTGCTCCTGAATCCCACATGAACTGTACATAGTTTTACGGTTGTTATATTCAAGTCCTCTCTGAAACTAAACTACTCCTTTAACAAAGCTTAATGCGCTTAGAGATTAAAAGAATTTGCGCAGCAATGTAACCTGTATTATTATTTAACGAACCCCAATTCTGTACTTGCCCGTCTACATAAACCTGAAGCAACTCTATAGATCTAGACCTACGTTTTATTTTTGACTGGTCGCTAAGTAGGGACAACCATAAGATGACTGACGTCACTGCAGGACTGTGAGTTCAGCACATTCTTTATATTAATAAGCTGGAAGAACTGTTAGAAAACAAAACATAAAACAAAAATAAACATACGGCCAATAAATGTAGACGTACAGTCACTTATCTTGAGTGACGTATACGTAGGTATTGATAGCCGTGCGATACAATGACTTTGAAAAGACAAAACTCAGTGAGTAGGCAGACGAAGAGTCTGAAGAAGAAACGCGATTGTCTGCATGTGCTTGTTGACATAGTTCAGGTTTGTATTCTTACTCTGGCTAGCTATATCTAGTTTGAAACGTTGACGTGTGTAGCTAAGGCAACACGCGCATAGAGGAAACATAGTTCCAGTTCAAAAGCCATTATGCTCATGTTCTCTGAAAATAAACCGATTCCAAGGACACACATAATTTTTGTTCTGCTTCACAATAGGGAAACGTTTAAAACGGCATCGACATTTTCTCGGGTCATTAAATGATTGTTCGTGTTGTCGCAAGGTGCGTGCGCGGAAGGATACAATTGTGACGAAACTCAAAAGCTGAGGCAACGATCGTAGCAAGTGTTTGGTCCCAGGCTCGGGTGTCATTTGTTGGAAAGTGATTGGAAAACAAAAGAGCAAGTGCAGAAGTTGAGAATAGTTCTACAAACATGCCTAAATGTCTTCTTCACACGATCAGACGTCACAGGACAAGCCCCAACGTCTGTTTTGGTGAGTGGTGCCAACTGGCTTTTGAAAGACAGTACGTTTCGCTCCGTTTTGAAGACATTTTCGCAACATGCTTTGACGAATCATTTTGACATGTTCGTACATTTTAGTTACTCAAACATTTTACGTTGGTGTCTGGACATTTTTCTTCGACAGCTTCTCCCTGGGATTTCCTCGTTGATTTCATGTTTACAGTCGGTAATTACGGTAAGCCGTTAGAAAACGACAGCGCATTAAGAGCAGGTGCTCTAGTCCAGCTGTCAACGGTAACGATGTGACAAGTTTCAGCCAAGTTTGAGGTAGAACTTGTCAAAATGTTACCATCGAATGCATATGTTTATGCCTGTGTGGTTTTCAAGAGCTGTCAATGTTCTTTTCAAGTCAGTAATGGTTTTACGGCGATTTCGGTTCGAGGATTTTTAGTTTTAAGTTTTACAGAACCGACACGCAGATCTAACTCGATTGTGTGCCGAAAATTCCGCAAATCTAGACCAGTTCTTGCTGATTTTGTGTCTATCGGTTTCAGAAGCTTCTGTCAGTGTCATCATTGATATGACACCCCCCTCGAACGTCCACCTCCCCCCTCCCCCCCCCCCCCCCACCCCGTCCTGTTTCCTATGTACATCAACAGTGACATATCAGAGATCGCTGTTGTTCAGGCATCTGCACAACGTCCTCATAGGTGTCAGTCACAATTCGTGAAAACAATGCTGCCTGTAAGAAGGAAACAACGTTGGTATGGTTGCAAGTGATTTGTTTACTAGCGTTTCTCAGCTAAAAACAACAACAAACACTTAGGTTCCCCCAGTGCTGGTGGAGAAGGTAGCGTGTGCAGCTGTTTCCCCACACCAGTACCTGCTGTCATACACTCACATGCAGTGTTATTAGCCACTCCGACAGATGCACTCCTACATCGGGGATTTCAATGATGGAGTTTGTTGTACGACAGCTGAACGTTACACTGACACGGAACACAACAGACATTTTGCTTCAGCCCCAGCGGTTTTGGGTAGAGGCGATAAGATGCCCAGACTGACCGTGTCAGGCAATAAGATGGCCAAACTGACCATGTTAGACAATAAGCTGCCCAAACTGACCATGTCAGACAATAAGCTGCCCAAACTGATCATGTCAGGCAATAAGATGCCCAAACTGACCACGTTAGACAATAAGCTGCCCAAACTGATCATGTCAGGCAATAAGCTGCCCAAACTGACCATGTTAGACAATAAGCTGCCCAAACTGACCATGCCAGACAATAAGCTGCCCAAACTGATCGTGTCAGGCAATAAGATGCCCAAACTGATCGTGTCAGGCAATAAGATGCCCAAACTGACCATGACAACCAGTCACAACTAATGAATTCTGTTTTAGCGTACATGCTTTTTTCATCCAGCCCTCGCCCGAACGAGAGACTATTTTGCAGACTGCCACATTGTTTCACTAGTTGGTTCTTGGTGAACCGCACAGGATTAATTGTTTCAGTAGATCGAACGCCCCCGGGTGTTACATGCAGCGTTGACGGTTCGGACAGCAGCGACTGCTGCACGGGCACCACTCGTCCTGCACGCAGCCGGCAACGGAAGGCAGTCAAGAGGAAGCGTTCAGTCAACAATCTGTCCGTGGTGACAAGGTACAGGCCGCCACTGCATTTTCCTTCGCCCATCTAATGTGGCAAAAAACAAAAACGTTACCCCCCCCCCCTTTTTTTTTTCTTTTCTTTTTTTACTGTCAGATATCACATATCACTCCGTGAGGCCGAACTGCAATTTTTTAGTTCAATAAATAAGTAAATAATAATAATAATAACAACAATAATAATAGCGGACATTTCTATAGCGCCGTATCTCACCGACAAAGATGAGCACACCGCTCTTTACAAGATCAACAATAATGTATACATTAAAACCTCATTTTCTATTTTATTTCTAGTCATAATATTGTATTCCTCGCACACAGAGATATTCTCATAATATTGTATTCCTCGCACACAGAGATATTCTCATAATATTGTATTCCTCGCACACAGAGATATTCTCATAATATTGTATTCCTCGCACACAGAGATATTCTCATAATATTGTGTTCCTCGCACACAGAGATATTCTCATAATATTGTATTCCTCGCACACAGAGATATTCTAGCTTCTGTCTCCAGCAGATTAAAAAAAAAAAAAAAAAAAAAAATTACGCTGAAGAAAAGCACTGCGAGCTTTGTCAGTGTTGTTGTCGGTTGATGTTGTTGAGTTGATGCTTAATGTCCTCAGATGTCATTTGACATATTAGGGACAAGTTGTGACCAGTGCCGAAGCACGGTTCAATACGTAAGGTGTATGCGTGTTTAGCTGTAACCTGCCACCTGCACTTTTGGCAGAATGACCGGGATTTTTTACGTGCTACTGTGGTAACACGGGGGTGGAACGGATACCGAAATAAGAGTCAGCACAGAAAATCGACCCTGGAGAAGAAAATTCTCCCTCCGTTCCAGCAGGGATTCGAACCCGCGACCTTTCAATCACGAGTTCGGCGCTCTAACCACTGAGCTATCCCCGCCCCCCGCTTGTTGTCGGTGTTTGGCCACTGTGGGATATAGGCAGACGAAAGGAAAAACCATGACATTTCAGGGCACACGTATATCGACTGTCCCACAGGCAGACGAAAGAAAAATGTATATCCCCTGTCCAACAGGCAAACGAAAGGGGGGTGAGGGTGGGGTGGGGGGGACTTGATACTTGGGGGTACCCCGACGTTTCAGAGTACATGTATGTCCACTGTCCCATAGGCACACGAAAGAAAACAACCCGATATTGCGGGGCACATGTATATACACTGTTCCATAGGCACACGAAACGACCCCACCTCCATCCCCTATTTCGGGACACATGTATAGCCACTGTCACAAAGGCACACGAAAGGAAACCCCGATATTTTAGGGCACATGTATTATTATATCCATTGTCCAATAGGCACACGAAAGGAAAACCCCCAATAAATTCAGCGTACATAATTATTGCCAATCTCATTGAATGTGCGATAAAAGTCAGCTTAACGTTTATCTATTCGCGCTTTCTTTATTTTTATATATATATATTTTTTAAGATTGAACTCTCGTACAGTGATATGTGATGCCTGGTCGCTTTTTAGTGTATGAAAAAATTCGTTGGGCGAAGGAAGGGGAACTATCTACACCAGGGAACTGTGCTATTGTTTCTTGATCGCGTTTACTATTTCGTATTTTCAGTGACCCAGCAGTTGAACCTTGTGCGTGTGTGGGAGCGTGGCGTGCGTGCGTGAGTGAGTGAGTGCCTGCGTGTGTGTCAGTGTGTGTGATTTTCAGCATGATGTAGAACTGTTCACAGCATCAGCCAGTTACAGTCGTGTCCAAATCCTGACACTTTTACTATGATTTTCAATATCACGTAAGTTCGCCTTGGGTTGGGCTGTCACAGCACAGTGACACAGCAAGAACACCAGGCTACATTCAAATGTTATTATGGACTGCATAGTTATGTGGGGACTATCGTCAGCCATGATAACCTCCTTGAATAACAATATCCACCTTCCAGTAATAGTAAGATAACACTTTATTATCCTTGAAAAGAAATTTGCTTTGAAACATACCATCAATGTATCATGTAAATAAATAAATTCAAATTAAATGTATGATAATTCATCGTGACATATATATATGTAATGGTGTGGAGTGGTCAAAGGACAAGACACAGGCAGAGGAGTCAATAAAGTGGAGACCACAGCAGGCGTATGGCAGCAATCAGTTTTTACTTGTTCAGCCGCAGACAGTTTTCAGCACACCCACAAAATCCTCACGCTCACGCATAGATAAGAGAACGGCGCGGGCCACAGGGAACACACGCTATCGCTACAGTAAAATCGCCCCTCTGGACCACAAAATGGCTGACAATTGTGTTTCCCTGGCCCGCACAAATACACTTTCCTCTACAATAACTAAACCAATTAAAACATGAAAAACATCAAATGAAAGCTACAGTTACAATCTTTTAAACCGTATAAACAAAATGTACACACATGACTTATTTTATTTACAACAAGAGTGGGAAGCGTGGCTTGCGCCTGTCTATATACAGATTCGTACAACTAAATCACAACTAACACAATGTACAAAATATAAACGTCACTAAAACTTACATCGGAATAAAGAGCACGCTCCCACGGTTAAAATGGTACATAACAATTACAATACAACGCTCTGTAAGAGAAGCAAGACAAACTCAAAGACTAGCATTAAAACAATCGGTGCGAACTTTCGCCTGGGGCGCGTAACCTTAGTCGCAGCAGTGCTGATAGTGAGATTAAGTAGTCTATGAATACAACTTAGCTTCTACAGTACACAATACTTAATAAGTTAATTTCAGCCCAAAATAAACACTAAACATGAAGTCAGCTAAGCAAAATACTATACGACAACGCATTGATCGACACAGAATTACTTTAATCGAATCAAAACAACATTTCACTACCATTTACTAGTACTAAACAAAGCGCGCCATGCAGACGACGGCTATAAAAGAATGGACCTAGAGAGGCATCGGCTACTAATTAAGCTCGATCCGGTGTCTGAATAAACGTTAAATAAACATTCTAAGATGCCAAAATATATTACTCATGGCTTGGTGCATAAAAAGGACTAAGTAAACAAAGAGTAGGTAAACAAACAAGCGGTCAAAATGTTAAGGGAGAAAAACAGATTTGAAAAAGGCGCGCACTGGCGGCTATCGCCGGTCGGCTGTGTGAAGGCCATGTGGCGTTACGCCACACGCTGCGCTTCGAAACAAAAGCGTCGTCTGCTCCGGTTCCCGGGTTACTAAAGTACAGTAATGAAATTGCATTGATCCGTTAAGCGGGGCGGGATTATTGTAAAACGTACAAAGAGCACTTGCTCACACATTGATAGGACTAGTCTACAGGAACAATACGTTTAAATGTTCTACTACTACCTGTTTGCGTAATATGTGTGTTTCCTGGCGTTTTTCTTTAATTAATTAGTTTATTAATAAAATAAAATAAAAGTATCTGAAATATGTCATGTAGTAGCATCAGATCAATACGCTGAGAAAAATTCGTCATCCAACGTCCTGCCCCTTGGTCCATCGCCGAGCATTATCATAAACGGCAGCTACTGGTCTCATCCACTCTAGGCAGGTACACATTGCATGATTAGGGGAGTTATTCAAAGAAAGATATACAGTTATTCACAAAATCATCAGTTAAGTCGCCTGACACATTATTTGGCCTGAGCAGATCAGTACGTGCCTGACACGACGCCATTGTCAATTGTGTGCAGGCTGAGTCTGCAAAAACGTGTGTAAAACAACAAAATATAATGACGCAATACGCATTCCGTAAATAGTTGCACCCCTTTGGGATATCCTCAATCTATTTTTAGACGACTACAGTTAGTCTTAAATTGGCGTATTTCAAAAAGGCCTCAGCAGAAATTAATTCTACAGAACACATCGTACCTAAAACAATAAATATTCATGCCAAAAATCGTTTTTTAGCCAAATCTGCACGGGCTAGTCCCTTTAAAAGCACCACTAGGGGCCTGGGCATGCAGCTGAGGCTTTGAATTTGCGTAATATTGTGAGGTTCGTAAGCAAGCGAACTGGATCGAATGCTGCAAAGAAGAAACTGCAGAAAGTGCAAGCACAGTAGATTATACTAGGGATCTATTTAAAAAACAAACAAAAACGACGAA
>OY757546.1:1745540-1758122 GCA_963584105.1 Alviniconcha strummeri
CGGCGCTATTCTCCGCTCTCAAGCAGACTCAATGTGCTTTTGCCGCGTGTAATTCAAACGAGTTTCTTTTCTTTAAAAATAAAACTTTTTTCTCCAGTATCCACCTAGGTGATATTTGGTTGTTACATGTTGCCATATCGATACGTTCTGAAAACACCATACAACCATGCACCATGTCACGTCACTTCATGCAAATCCACATACGTAGGGTGCATACGTGTTTAACTCTAACCTGCCACCTGTACTTTAGGCAGAATGGTCGGGACTTTTTATGTGCTACTGCGGTAACACAGGGGAGGAACGGACACCGAAATAAAAGTCAGCACAGAAAGTTGACCCTGGAGAAAAAAAGAAGAAAAAATTCTCCCGTCGCTCCTGCCGGGACTCGAACCCGCGACCTTTTTGAGGACGAGTCCGGCGCTTTAACCACTGAACTATCCCTGCTGCCCCTTAAAATTACTGCAGCTAAATTTAGAGAAACGTAATACCTGTTGCAAGTGCTCGTTAAATATATGTGAGCGTGTGGCTGGTCGGCCCGCCCACTGAAAGAGGGGGCCTCGTGTGTCGCCTCTGTGTGTCACTTCGTCAGTTTCACAGGGAACATAATTATCCACCTCTGCACCGGCCTGAGTGCTGAGCGCAAAGGGCTGTCCCGGGCAGTGTTTATAAGAATGGAATAGTATTTAGTACCATTACACCTAATTCCTCGACTTTCAGCCGTTGAATCATAAGCAAGTACTCACTGGGTTGTTTCTGTTCTTTCACCTTCATTTTCCCTGTCCGTAAGAACGCATGAAAGGCTAACGCGAACGTAGCCGGAAATGCAAGATGTTGTTCGCAGAAGACTCCGTTTGTTCTAGAGCTTCTATCAGTTTGGACAACATCACTTCATCTGTTGGCATACGCCTGTTTTGTTTCTTTCTGTTATACGCATTTGCGCTTAGTTGAGTCAGCCGTTTACTGTTGATATTGTTTATTATTGCCGGTGTCTAACCGTTGTGAAATTTGACAAACGTTCTGTCACGGATGCTTCACTGGGGTTTCTGAAGCACATACTTCACTTGGCTTGCGGCTGCCTGGCCTTACTGATTACGGATGGCTTACAGCCACGACTGTGTCACATTAACTGCCGCTGTAGGGTCAGCCCTACCCTTCATTTGATGAACGCAACCTGCGACTGCATGAGTAGAAAGTGAAGAAGGGGCACAGTGCTTACGCACTAAGCGTGCGATAAACAAGGACACAACTGACACCAGAAGCGGTAGCGTCCTGCAGGACGTAACCTGGTGTTTTACGGCCTGTCAACCAGTACGGTTATATCGGGGCGGTAACGTCTGGAGTAAGTAACCTGGTGTTTTACGGCCTGTCAACCAGTACGGTTATATCGGGGCGGTAACGTAGTAGTTGTACTCCTCAGCAAACGACTAAACCAGGCACCAAGCTTTCCTCTGAGAAGTGCGAGTTGCAGAGTGAGCACTGATGACGGCGATGTGGTCAGGGTCCCCGTCAGCTCGTAACTTTCGGCACAGGAGGAAAGGTGTTGGAGGGGGAGGGGCAGGGGGGGGGGGGGGGCGGATCTGTGAACAGGACACCTGTAGGCGAGACGACGAGTCAGACCGAGAGTTGGCCGTGCCGACGGCGCGTTGGGCTTGGCAGAGAACGTTATGCACAAGGCACACCGCCACCAACACCCTAACAACGAAATGATCTGGGGGTCTCTGGGCATCGGCCTTCTGATGCCGCTGACCAGGGCCTGTTTGTCAGTGTGTATGTGTGCGTACGTGAGAGAGAGAGAGAGAGAGAGAGAGAGAGAGAGAGAGAGAGAGAGAGAGAGAGAGAGAGAGAGAGAGAGAGAGAGAGAGAGAGAGAGAGTGCGTGTGTTTGTGTGCGTGCGTGCGTGCATGTGCGTGTGTGTGCGCATGTGTGTGTGCGTGCATGTGTGTCTGTGTGTCTGTATGTGCGTGCGTGCGTGCGCGTGTGTGTATGTGTGTGCGTGTGAGCGCGTGCGTGCGTGTGTATGTATGTGCGTGCGTGTGTGTGTGTGCGTGTGTGTGTGCGTGTGTGTGTGTGCGTGTGTGTGTGTGCGTGTGTGCGTGCGTGTGCGTGTGTGTGTGTGTGTGTGTGTGTGTGTGTGTGTGTGAGTGCATGTGCGTTCGTGTGTGTGTGTGTGTGTGTGTGTGTGTGTGTGTGTGTGTGTGTGTGTGTGTGTGTGTGTGTGTGTGTGCTAAATAATGATTAAATTCCGGCCATCAAATCGGAAATAACTGCCTTAAAATTGGCATTAGAGACTGAAAAAGCGGAAGCCAGGAACAAAAGCTTTCTTGCCGAGCTTGTCCTGACCCAGCAATGTGATTCGCCCTTTCGGCGTGAAATTCTCTGCTGTGTGCAGAGGAAGAGCTTGCAGCCAGTTTTTGCCTGAGAGGCTTTTCGTCCGCTTTAACGCCTCCTTTTCCGGCCCGGACGGCGGATGAGACTGGACCGTCAACGTGTTGGCCGCTGTGACACAGTATCACCCGGTCTTGTCTTTCCTGCAAAGCGCCTTGTTTAGCAGTGCCCACCCTCCACAAGGAGATCAGTCTTCCGAAGATGGCGTGTGGCTGTCCATGTGGCCGGGTAGTAGAAAATGTAAAAAAAGTAATGCACGCAATCCTCTTACGCAATCCTCTTACTGTGTGGAATGTATTTGTCAGTGTTCATTTGCATGTACCGTAACAATAACACACACACACACACACACACACACACACACACACACACACACACACACACACACACACACACACACACACATACACACACACATACACACACACACACAAACACACACACACACACACACGCACACGCACACACACACACACACGCACACGCCCGCAACCACGCTCCCTCTCTGTCCCCTCTCCTCCCCTCCTCTCTCCCCCCTCTCTCCACCTCTCTCCCCCATCTCTCCCCCATCTCTCTCCCCTCTTTCTCCCCCTCTATCTCCCCCCTCCCTCTCCCCTCTTTCTCCCCTCTCTTCCCTCTCTCTCCCCTCTCCCTCCCCTCTCTCCCCCTTTCTCCCCCATCTCCCACCCTCTCTTCCCTCTCTCCCCTCTCCCTCCCCTCTCTCTCCCCCTCTCCCCCTCTCTCCCTCTCTCCCCCTCTCTCTGCCCCTCTCTGCCCCTCTCTCTCCCCTCTCTCTCCCCTCTCTCCCCTCCCTATACCCTCTCTCCCCTCTCTCTCCCCCTCTCTCTCCCCCTCTCCACTCGTCCCTCTCTCCCCCTCTCTCTCCCTCTCTCTCTCCCCCCTCTCTCTCCCCCCTCTCTCTCCCCCTCTCTCCTCCTGTCTCTCCCCCTCGTCTCCCCCTCTCTCCCCTCTCTCCCCTCTCTCTCCTCCTGTCTTTCCCCCTCTCCCTCCCCCCCTCTCCCACTCTCTCCCCCTCTCTCTCCCTCTCTCTCCCTCTCTCTGCCCTCTCTCTCCCTCTCTCTCCTCCCTCTCTGCCCTCTCTCCCCTCTCTCTCCCCTCTCTCCACTCTCTCTCTCCCTCTCTCCCCTCTCTCCCTCTCTCCCCTCTCTCCCCTCTCTCTCTCTCCCCTCTCTCCCCTCTCTCCCCTCTCTCCCCTCTTTCTCCCCTCTCTTCCCTCTCTCTCCCTCTCCCTCCCCTCTCTCTCCCCCTCTCCCCCCTCTCTCTTCCCCTCTCTCTCCCTCTCTCTCTGTCTCCCCCCTCTCTTCCTCTCTCTCCCCCTCTCTCTCCCTCTCTCCCTCTCTCTCCCCCTCTCTCTCCTCCCCTCTCCCCCCTCTCTCTCCCCCTCTTTCTCCCCCTCTCTCTCCCCCCTCTCTCCCTCCTCTATCTCCCTCTGCCCCCCTCTTCCCCCCTCTATCCACCTATCTCTCTCTGTCTCTCCCTCTCTCTCTCCCTTCTCTGCCCCCACCCCCATCTCGTCTGTCTCTCCCTCTCTCTCTCCCAATCTCTGCCCCCCCCCACCCATCTCTCTCTCCCCCCTCTCCCATCTCTCTGTCCCCCATCCCCTCTTTCTCGCCCCCTCCCCCCTCTCTCTCCAGTTCTCTCAAAGTAAACTGCTGAGGGGTAGACATAGAAAAGACCAATATCGACACTAAACATCACTTAGCTTGTTCGGTGCTCAAAGAAATCAGCTTTTAAAATTCTGCTTGAAATAAAGAATCCTGAAGCTACTGAGTGCAGCATTAAGGAGAAGTCGTAAACTGATCCAGTTAGAAATATTGATTAATCCACGTATTACGCTCCAGATTCATGAGATTCTTGTCACTCTGTAAATCTTGAGCATTTTTCTCTAATTCTGCACAATAATAAAAAGCCAATAATGCGTGAGATTGCAAAGCGAAAAACGAAGAGTCTTATCCTTTTGCCGTAAAACTAGCTGTTTAATAAAACAGATTTATGGTCCACACTTTGGATTTCTTACCGATGTGTACGTCACCCTTAGCCGTGTTTGCTAGGAGCCGTTAGCGATTAGTCGCCAAATTCTGTGTCGGGTTTTATGCTTCATTATAGCGTCTTATTTTGTCTTGTTTCCCCTTATTCTCATCCGTATTCGTAGTCTATTTTTTTCTGATTATACTCATCCTTTCCCTGTAACTTCAGGAAAACATTCTCGCAGTGCCGTACTGTGGACGCAGAAATTAAAGTCCCTCCACTGAGAATGAAGGGCAATCCAATGGATCTTAGTTTGATCCCTGAGTAAGTCTCAATATTCCACTGCATGCTTCGCCTGTTTCCAAAACTTTCTTTTCCCTGTCTGTGCCTTGGCGATTCATTCATGTCAGCAGGTTCAAGGCTCAATGCTGCTTTATGTTCTCTGAGACCGTATGGATTATTAGGGACGGGTGAGCCCAGGACGGCCACCTCGACTTCCACACAGCTCCTGAGCTCTGATAAACATATAGTAATAACAACAACAAAAATGTATACAGCACAAAATCTTGATCGGAGAGACTGTTCGAAGCCCATGCATACCCGCACGTGAATACACACAGGCACCTGCACACGCGAATGTATTGACTATTCACAACTTAATTTACTGCCGATTTAAACACATAGCAAACAAGGACTTGAGGAAGAGGGATTAAGACAGCAGCACAGAGCGGAATACATGGCAGGTGTATTGTTTTGGAAAGGGAAGTGTGGGGAGGATGGGTTTAGAGGAAAGGGAAGTGTGGGGAGGATGGGTTTAGAGGAAAGGGAAGTGTGGGGAGGATGGGTTTAGAGGAAAGGGAAGTGTGGGGAGGATGGGTTTAGAGGAAAGGGAAGTGTGGGGAGGATGGGTTTAGAGGAAAGGGAAGTGTGGGGAGGATGGGTTTAGAGGAAAGGGAAGTGTGGGGAGGATGGGTTTAGAGGAAAGGGAAGTGTGTGGAGGATGGTTTAGAGGAAAGGGAAGTGTGTGGAGGATGGTTTAGAGGAAAGGGAAGTGTGTGGAGGATGGTTTAGAGGAAAGGGAAGTGTGTGGAGGATGGTTTAGAGGAAAGGGAAGTGTGTGGAGGATGGTTTAGAGGAAAGGGAAGTGTGTGGAGGATGGGTTTAGAGGAAAGGGAAGTGTGTGGAGGATGGGTTTAGAGGAAAGGGAAGTGTGTGGAGGATGGGTTTAGAGGAAAGGGAAGTGTGTGGAGGATGGGTTTAGAGGAAAGGGAAGTGTGTGGAGGATGGGTTTAGAGGAAAGGGAAGTGTGTGGAGGATGGGTTTAGAGGAAAGGGAAGTGTGTGGAGGATGGGTTTAGAGGAAAGGGAAGTGTGTGGAGGATGGGTTTAGAGGAAAGGGAAGTGTGGGGAGGATGGGTTTAGAGGAAAGGGAAGTGTGTGGAGGATGGGTTTAGAGGAAAGGGAAGTGTGTGGAGGATGGGTTTAGAGGAAAGGGAAGTGTGGGGAGGATGGGTTTAGAGGAAAGGGAAGTGTGGGGAGGATGGGTTTAGAGGAAAGGGAAGTGTGTGGAGGATGGGTTTAGAGGAAAGGGAAGTGTGTGGAGGATGGGTTTAGAGGAAAGGGAAGTGTGGGGAGGATGGGTTTAGAGGAAAGGGAAGTGTGGGGAGGATGGGTTTAGAGGAAAGGGAAGTGTGGGGAGGATGGGTTTAGAGGAAAGGGAAGTGTGGGGAGGATGGGTTTAGAGGAAAGGGAAGTGTGGGGAGGATGGGTTTAGAGGAAAGGGAAGTGTGGGGAGGATGGGTTTAGAGGAAAGGGAAGTGTGGGGAGGATGGGTTTAGAGGAAAGGGAAGTGTGGGGAGGATGGGTTTAGAGGAAAGGGAAGTGTGGGGAGGATGGGTTTAGAGGAAAGGGAAGTGTGGGGAGGATGGGTTTAGAGGAAAGGGAAGTGTGTGGAGGATGGGTTTAGAGGAAAGGGAAGTGTGTGGAGGATGGGTTTAGAGGAAAGGGAAGTGTGTGGAGGATGGGTTTAGAGGAAAGGGAAGTGTGTGGAGGATGGGTTTAGAGGAAAGGGAAGTGTGTGGAGGATGGGTTTAGAGGAAAGGGAAGTGTGTGGAGGATGGGTTTAGAGGAAAGGGAAGTGTGTGGAGGATGGGTTTAGAGGAAAGGGAAGTGTGTGGAGGATGGGTTTAGAGGAAAGGGAAGTGTGTGGAGGATGGGTTTAGAGGAAAGGGAAGTGTGTGGAGGATGGGTTTAGAGGAAAGGGAAGTGTGTGGAGGATGGGTTTAGAGGAAAGGGAAGTGTGTGGAGGATGGGTTTAGAGGAAAGGGAAGTGTGTGGAGGATGGGTTTAGAGGAAAGGGAAGTGTGTGGAGGATGGGTTTAGAGGAAAGGGAAGTGTGTGGAGGATGGGTTTAGAGGAAAGGGAAGTGTGTGGAGGATGGGTTTAGAGGAAAGGGAAGTGTGTGGAGGATGGGTTTAGAGGAAAGGGAAGTGTGTGGAGGATGGGTTTAGAGGAAAGGGAAGTGTGTGGAGGATGGGTTTAGAGGAAAGGGAAGTGTGTGGAGGATGGGTTTAGAGGAAAGGGAAGTGTGTGGAGGATGGTTTAGAGGAAAGGGAAGTGTGTGGAGGATGGTTTTAGAGGAAAGGGAAGTGTGTGGAGGATGGTTTAGAGGAAAGGGAAGTGTGTGGAGGATGGGTTTAGAGGAAAGGGAAGTGTGTGGAGGATGGGTTTAGAGGAAAGGGAAGTGTGTGGAGGATGGGTTTAGAGGAAAGGGAAGTGTGTGGAGGATGGGTTTAGAGGAAAGGGAAGTGTGTGGAGGATGGGTTAGAGGAAAGGGAAGTGTGTGGAGGATGGGTTTAGAGGAAAGGGAAGTGTGTGGAGGATGGTTTAGAGGAAAGGGAAGTGTGTGGAGGATGGGTTTAGAGGAAAGGGAAGTGTGTGGAGGATGGTTTAGAAGAACGAGAATTGTCTGGAGGATGGTTTAGAGGAAAGAGAAGTGTGTGGAGGATGGTTCAGAGGAGCCGTTTCCCTTTGAAGAGGAAGGGGAGGTCATTCCATGTAGAGGGGCCGACGACAGAAAAGGCGCGGGAACCAACAGAGGAGAGTCTGGTGGGAGTGATGCCAGCGGGGACTAAGAGCATCAGAAGCAGAGCGGAGAGTTCGGAATAAGGGTGCGTAAAGTTGAAGAGGCACCTCCTCCGCCATCCCTGACACCCCTACCCCATTTCCTGACACCCTTACCCCATTACCTGACACCCCTACCGCTATTCCCTGACACCCCTACACCTATTCCCTGACACCCCTACCCCCATTCCCTGATACCCGTACCCCATTCCCTGACACCCCTACCGCTATTCCCTGATACCCCTACCGCTATTCCCTGACACCCCTACCCTATTCCCTGATACCCCTACCCGATTCCATGACACCCCTACCCCTATTCCCTGATACCCCTACCCCTATTCCCTGATACTCCTACCCCTATTCCCTGATACCCCTACCCCTATTCCCTAATATCCCTACCGCTATTCCCTGACACCCCTACCCCATTCCCTGACACCCCTACCCCTATTCCCCTTCGAAAAAACGAATAAAATTATAGCTCACAAATAGCGATGAGATCTAAAGGTGTCACCATTTTCATTTATTTTTTTTAGATTCTTAATGGATTTGTTGCGGAGCTTTATGAATGTGCGGTTGCATGTTTTTAGCTAAACCACTTGGAGTGCTGTCCGTTTTCCCGTTCTTATTACGCCCTTGGGGAATTGCGTTTGATATTTTCACACGGAGTTCCACCCTTACAAACCCCACACACGGTGTTCCACCCTTACAAACCCCACACACGGTATTCACCCTTATAAACCCCACATTCGATGTTCCACCCTTACAAACCCACACACGGTGTTCCACCCTTACAAACCCCACACACGGTGTTCCACCCTTACAAATCCCACACACGTTGTTCCACCCTTACAAACCACACACACGGTGTTCCACCCTTACAAACCCCACACACGGTGTTCCACCCTTACAACCCCAAACACACGGTGTTCCACCATTACAAAACCCACACACGGTGTTTCACCCTTACAAAACCCACACACGTTGTTCCACCCTTGCAAAACCCACATACTGTGCTCCACCCGTACAAACCCCACATACTGTGTTCCATCCTTACAAAACCCACATACGGATTCCACCCTTAAAAACCCCACACACGGTGTTCCACCCTTACAAAACCGACCTACGGTGTTTCACCCTTACAAAACCCATATACGGTGTTCCAACCTTACAAAACCCACATACGGTGTTCCACCCTTACAAACCCCACACGCTATGTCAGTGACGGGTGTTATCTACCAGGTGATCAGAAAGTCAGTCGGCTAGTCGCTGATTTCATTGCGTGAAATACAGAAAATAAAGAAAATAAAGTGCTTCAGTGAATTTCGAGAAACTCGCTGGACACCGACAGAGCAAACAGAGCCAGTAAGCAACCATTCTGTGTGACTTTATTATTGTTGTTGTTGTTGTTTGCTTTTACATGGCGTTATTCTGTGTGACTTTTTATTATTATTATTATTGTTATTATTATTATTATTATCGTTGATTGCTTTTACATAGCGCTATTCTCTGCTCTAGAGCAGATTCACTACGCTCATGTTACATGTGATTCTGAATGAGTAACTGTATCCTTTTATAGCGCGGTTATTTTTTTATTTTATTTTTTTTAATCCACCGAAGTGGTGAACTAACAGCGCTCTTGACTGTTGCATAGCTGGTGCCGTCTCGGCCTACGTTCTGTGTACACTATACAACCATGCACCAGTTTACAGTGTCACTTCATTCAAAGCCTCATAGGTAGGGTGCATGTGTATTTAGCTGTAACCTGCCACCTGCACTTTTGGCAGAATGACTGGGATATTTTTCGTGCTACTGCGGTAACACGGGAGGGGGGATGGAGGGGTGGGGGGTGGAGGGGCGAATAGCAAAATAAGAACCAGCACAAAACTTTGACCCTGGAGAAGAAAATTCTCCCGCCGCTCCTGCGGGACTCGAACCAGCGACCTTTCGATCACGAGTCCAGCGCCCTAACCGCTGAGCTATCCCCGCTCACCGACTTCGCTGTCAGCAACTGAAACCATACATTACAGAGCCAGTGTCAATATGCATATTCTTGCCTAGAAGTTTGTCATTTGTTTTTTATGACTATGAGCATTATAATTAATTTATTCAGTCTCTGAGCAGCCTAGCCGTTACACCGAGCACCAGCCAGCAGCCTAAGCAGTCAGTCTGTGATTGGATTGAGCGTGTGTAAGGGAACATGTTCACCTACCATTGTCAGACTGTGTGCAGCACTGCTTGAGGTATTATCGATCTGTGTGAAACGGTGAGCTTGTATTCTTTGCATTAGAAGTTTGAAGCGCTGAATGTTTTGTTTTTTTAGAGAAGTAGAAAGCAAATGAGACGACGAAGAAGAGTTGCTGGGATTGTAGCATCCGGCCAACGGCATGGCGTCGCCCCGGGGAGAAGGAAGAAGAAGCTGAAAGAAAGAAGGGAGAATTAACAAATAGTATCCTTCTGTTTGTAAAATATCACCTCTCTCTCTCTCTCTCTCTCTCTCTCTCTCTCTCTCTCTCTCTCTCTCTCTCTCTCTCTCTCTCTCTCTCTCTCTCTCTCTCTGCATTATCTGATAATTTTGAGGTCATTTATTCGTCACATCACGCCAGTTTCACATACAAGTCACCCTCGGATTGTACCTGAACACCTCTCCGCCAGCTCCAAGATATAGTTAAGTCTAGCCAAACGTCATTCCCATCATCGTTTGTTAGTAGATTACCTGTCTTCATGGTACTTGGAGACAAGTTCCTGAACACTTCTCCGCCAACTCCAAGATATAGCTAAGTCTAGCCAAACGTCATTCCCATCATCGTTTGTTAGTAGATTATCTGTCTTCATGGTGCTTGGAGACAAGTTCCGCGAATTAAATCGAGTGTACCTTTTAACTTTTCTGTGGATTTTAGTGCGTTTGTTAAGCTGGCGCTAGGTCAAAACAGCGGTTTGATATCAGAAATTCTACCTCTTCTTTTATCTTTTACTGATTCTTTCATACCTCCCTCCCCCCCCCCCCCCCCCGCCACACACAGACGGAGAGAGAGGGGGGCGAGGAGGGGGAGAGAGAGCGAGAGAGAGAGAGAGAGGGAGGGGGAGGGAGGGAGAGAGAGAGGGGTGGAGGGAGGGAGAGAGAGAGAGGTGGAGGGAGGGAGAGAGAGGGGTGGAGGGAGGGAGAGAGAGAGAGAGGTGGAGGGAGGGAGAGAGAGGGGGAGGGAGGGAGGCAGAGAGAGAGAGAGAGAGAGAGAGAGAGAGAGAGAGAGAGACACACACACACACACACACACACACACACACACACACACACACACACACACACACACACACACACACACACACAGAGACAGACAGACAGACAGAGACAAAGACAGAGAGACAGAGAGGCAAAGTTGGTTGCTCGTGTTCTGAAACAAGATCAAAACATCCAGAATGAAATGTTAAAAAGAACGCTGATTTGAATGCAGCAACACAAAACATGTGAAACTATGAGGGTCGAACCTCTTGATCCAAACAACGGACAGTTAGACGAGGATAAATAAAAATGCAGACACCCCAGCGCCAGAAACAGGTTGGGCTGAGGTCCTGTCACCGTTATGTGATTGGTGTCACTGATGAGCTACCCAGGTAGTGGTCAATGGATAGGTCGACTTTTACGCTCTCTCAACCACGCTGGTTATATGAGGGCCAATAAGAGGCTGAAGTAGGCAGTCACATGTCTGACACAGGCAACCAGCGTAATGATGGTGTTTACCACGATCAGGGAGCCAGTCACGTGTCTGACACAGGCAACCAGCATAATGATGGTGTTTACCACGATCAGGGAGCCAGTCACGTGTCTGACACAGGCAACCAGCATAATGATGGTGTTTACTACGATCAGGGAGCCAGTCACATGTCTGACAGAGGCAAACAGCATAATGATGGTGTTTACCACGATCAGGAAGCCAGTCACGTGTCTGACACATGTCTGACACAGGCAACCAGCATAATGATGGTGTTTACCACGATCAGGGAGCCAGTCACGTGTCTGACACAGGCAACCAGCATAATGATGGTGTTTACCACGATCAGGGAGCCAGTCACATGTCTGACACAGGAAACCAGCATAATGATATTGTTTACTACGACCAGGGAGCCAGTCACATGTCTGACACAGGAAACCAGCATAACAATGGTCCTTAATTAATAATGAATACAATAATAATAATTAATGTATTGATGACGCGTCATGTCCGTAGAGACTATTTTATGCGCGCGCGCGCACACACACACACACACACACACACACACACACACACACACACACTCACACACACTCACACACACACACACACACACACACACACACACACACACACACACACACACACACACATACACACACATACACACCTGCACACACGAGCATACTGACTAGACAAAGCTTATTTCACTCACAACTTAAAACGGGCGGCAAACAGACCTGAGAGTGAGGAGGACAGAAGCACACAAGGGAAAACATGGCTATAATGTTTGGAAAACAAATGTGTTGAGGTTTGACTTGGACGAGTTTCTGTCGGAGAGAAAGCGGAAGGTGATTACCACGATGACGTAGCGAAACTTGGGTCTGGCCTGGGCAGCTAACACAATAACGGGCCTTTCCAGGATCTGGGTTTGGATAACCCCTGTGCTCTTTGTTTTGCTTTGGGAAGCTATGATCTCTTTGTTTTGCTTTGGGAAGCTATGATCTCTTTGTTTTGCTTTGGGAAGCTATGATCTCTTTGTTTTGCTTTGGGAAGCTATGATCTCTTTCGGTTCCGGGAGGTACTGATGAACACAATAGGCTGCTTATAAAGGGAGTAGGCCTTTCTTTTTCGATGATTTTTTTATTATTTTTATTATAGTGAGTATTATTAGTTTCTTCTTCCGAACTTGATATGGTGATCAGATTTACTGAGGCTAAAATCTGTTATTTGGTCCTTGCCATCCTATGCTATTCTACCTAACTTTCAACACTGAGGTCACTGTGTAGGTGGGCAAAACACAATAAAAAATAAAAATAAAAGTGTCTTATTACTCCGTTTAGAGTCTTCCAGATCTAAATATAGAGGCCTCAACAATC
>OY757546.1:1758322-1760822 GCA_963584105.1 Alviniconcha strummeri
AGTGGGAAGCTAAGCTAAATAAAGATATTAACTGGTGTATCACCTTTAAGAAAATGCAACAGATTCAAGAAATAAACTGAAATGGTTTCAAATAAGACTAGTACACAGAATAATTGCTACTAATTTTGTTTTAATGCACATGGGAACTGAAAATGACATTACTTGCTCTTTTTGTCGACAAGACCGAGACTCAATTAACCATATATTTTTGTCATGTACACACGTGAGGTCATTTTGGGAACAATTCCAGATTGTACTTAATGCTGGCTGTTCAAATGCGACATCAGTTACACTTAATGAAAATATTGTACTGTTTGGTCACGACATCCATTTTAAATCAGATAGCACTTTTGATCTGATTATTTTGCAAGCAAAGTTCTTTATTTATAAATGCAAAATTAACAAGACTATACCACAATTGCATTCGTTCAAACGTTATTTAAAAACTAACTTTGAAGTGTACAAATATAATGCAAAACTGAATATGTCATATGATAAGTTTATAATTGAATGGTGTCCTTACCAGCAGCTGATTGACGTATAGACTATGTCATAGATAGTAAATGTTAAGTGACACGATGTACAACATACATACACGCATTCAGACACTTATACATTGTTCGCATGCACATTATAATAGTACGTAAGTACTATTTTGTTAGGATTGTCGTAGATCTGTAAAAAAAAAAAAAAAAAAAAAAAAAAATGTTGTGTAAAAGACCATGAAGCCACAAACAACCTGTTGTGTAATAAACCATGAAGCGACAGACAAACTGTTGTGTAAAAGACCATGAAGCCACAAACAACCTGTTGTGTAATAAACCATAAAGCGACAGACAACCTGTTGTGTAATAACCATGAAGCGACAGACAAACTGTTGTGTATTATGAAACGACAGGTAAATTGTTGTGTAACAGGCCATGAAGCCACAGATAAACTGTTGTGTAAAAAAAAAAAAAAACATGAAGCGACAGACAAACCTTTGTGTAATAATTATATTATGAAACGACAGGTAAATTGTTGTGTAACAGGCCATGAAGCAACAGATAAACTGTTGTGTAAAAAAAAAAAATGAAGCGACAGACAACTTTCTGTAATAATTATATTATGAAACGACAGGTAAATTGTTGTGTAACAGGCCATGAAGCCACAGATAAACTGTTGTGTAAAAAAATCATGAAGCCACAAACCTGTGTGTAATTAACCATGAAGCGACAGACAAACTGTTGTGTAATAGAACATGAAGCGACAGACAAATTATTGTGTAATAGATCACGAAGCGACCGGCAAACTGGTGTGTAATAGATCATGAAGCAACAATTGTTGGGTGATAAATCATGAAGCGACAAACTGTTGTTTTTTATTTATTTATTTTTATTTATTTTATTTTTATGTATTGTTGTGTAATAGACCATGACGCCACAGACAAACTGTTGTGAGCGTACATAGTTTTTGAAAAGCCCTCCGAACACGGACGCTAGTGCCGTCATTTTAATTCTGCGGCGTCATCGAAAGGGACACACTCCGAGCATCGCTTCCGGCACGTTTCTCCGAACTCTGCCAGAATTGGTTACGCCACTGAAGGGGCATTCTTTGTCTGGAACAATCTCCCCTAAGACATCAGGCACTCTGCTACTCACTCTAGCTTCAAAGCAACTCAAGACATTTCTCTTCTCAGAATATTTTAGTTAAGTAACATTGTCCATCACCCCTATTAGTCTGTACAGTGTGTGTGTGTGTGTGTGTGTGTGTGTGTGTGTGTGTGTGTGTGTGCGTGCGTGAATAGTTACGCTTGAATCCTTGTCTACATTATCTGTTATATATAAAGGGTTCAAGCGTAACTGTTTATATATATATATCATAACATTTTCATCTCGATGTACATTATGTGTTATGCTATGCTTGTTGATCGCTTCAAGCCGCAGGTAGGCGCTTTATACATTTCCATTATTATTATTATCGCCGCACAGCTGTCCACCTACGCTGTCAGCGCCTGCAAAGGTTTGGCTATTAGCAAGGCTGTGGAAGCAATCTAGGGTCCAAACACGTACCTAAACATGAGGCGCGTCCGCCCCAGCTAAAAAGAAAATAAGAAAAAGGTCCGTCTCGATTCAAATGATATTGGTTTAATTGTGTCCGTGTGAGCAACGTGGTGATTATTTGTAAAAAAAAAAAAAAAAGCACGTAATATAATTTGAGCTGTCTGTTACAAGCTCAGTGCCATTTGATCAACAAAACCTGTCCGTTAGCGGACATTCTCGAGGCCTGTGGTGTAACTAATTATGGCCGTTGTTGCTGGAAGGGACGTCGTACAGCAGCGGACGGCTAAGGAGGCGCCTGTGTTTGCAAACCATCAAGTGGTCTCAGTTTACGTAAACGACAGCCCTTCGCTTTCTTGCATCTTTCTACACGGAGCGGTTGACAGAATGACACTGTCATCAAGGAACGCGGCCGGAAGTTGTTGCTTCGGGACCAGCTACAGGCTTCTCAGTCTGTCTGT
>OY757546.1:1763322-1773322 GCA_963584105.1 Alviniconcha strummeri
CACGATGATGTGTTCCAAACGCTGACTTTGCAAACCTTGTGTAGATCCAACCGTTACCATTGGCAGAGATCAGACCTATTTTTTAATTTTATTTTTTATTTTTTTATTTTTTATCTGGAGTATTAAAACGAAGTGATCTGCAGAAGGAACAGAAAGACTCCCGACATGACGGAGATTTTCACGACGGGTCCCCACCAGTGTGGCGACTACGACACGCGGGTCAGCATCAGACCCATCTCGCTGTCCACCGACGACCTCATCTTCTACTGCACTCTGAGAAACGTCTACGGCATCTTCGCCTCCCTCATTGCTGTGCTGGGCATCGCGGGAAACGTCATTTCTCTCGTCATCCTGCCCATGACGGGCGGCGCGCGGAGCGCCATCGTCTTCCTGCAGAGTCTAGGGGTGTACGACACGGTGTTCCTCGTCACCATCCTGCTGCTCAAAACCCTGCCCTCCATCTCCATCATCGGCCATTACGGGGTGGTCATGTCCAACGCCATGTCGCCCGCCCTCTTCCCGCTTCTCTACATCGCCCACATCGGGGCCATCTACAGCACCATCTGCATCTCCAGTGAGAGGTCAGAGCACTTCACCCTCACTGCTTTTTTTGTCTTCTTCTTCTTCTTCTTCTTCTTCTTGTCTCCATCTCTCTGTTTCACTGTCTGTGTTTCTGTTTCACTCTGTCTCTGTCTCTTTGTCTCTCTCTGTCTTTGTCTGTCTGCATCTGTCTGTCTGTCCGTTTGTCTGTCTGTCTGACACACAATCTCTATCTCTCTGTGCCTGTCTTTCTCTATATCTATCTGTCTGCCCTTTCTCTATCATCTCTGATCTAATCAGATATTGTAATTATCCCGCCATCTCAGACCAGCACGCACCAGTATCTTCACGCTTTGCTGTTACGCGGCATGCAGCTGTCGCGTGTCACCGGTGTCTGCGGCTGCCTTTGCCGCCGTTTGAGGCGCCACAATCGTATCGCATGAGGCCACCGTGCTGCTGCGGGTACTTTCGGTATGGCCAGAACCTCTCACGCTTACTGCGTGGTGGCGCTGGCGTCTTCCGTTTCGTGCGAATTGAGTGCATGCGCTATCTTTTCTCTAGCAATACGATCTTTGACGTGACTCTCTCGCTTTGCAAAAGCAATGTCCAAATTATAATTATAGTGTTTGGATCAGAAATAGATTACTTTCACAGTTCCACTACTCCCACTGTTACGTGTAGCCGTGTGTGTGTGTGTGTGTGTGTGTGTGTGTGTGTGTGTGTGTGTGTGTGTGTGTGTGTGTGTGTGTGTGTGTGTGTGTATGTGTGTGTGTGTGTGTGTATGTGTGTGTGTCTCTGTGTGTGTGTGTGTGTGTGTGTGTGTGTGTGTGTGTGTGTGTGTGTGTGTGTGTGTGTGTGTGTGTGTGTGTACAGAAGGAATGCTGCCTGCCAGGGTGCTACTTCAATAAGCTGTCCACCACAAGCCATTCTACTCTGTCTGTCTGTCTGTCTGTCTGTCTGTCTCTCTGTGACCAGTGGTTGAGACAGCTCAAAACGTGTGAAGACTGACACCGGGTTATTATTACTGAATAAATTAGCCTGCGGATGTGTTTTTGATTTTGATATTTTAACTGAAGCCATATCTTACAGCTGTCTGCTCATTCTAAAGCTGTATAATACAAGCGATAGCATGTGCCTCCCTGCTAATATTTAAACTGTTTTCACATCGTGTTTGTCACGGACAAAGGTATAATCTGTGTGGTGTGAAAAGGCAGGAAACACTCACTTTTAAAAACTGATTTTGAACGCTTGGGACAGCAACGCCTGTTGCTCTGTGTGCGTTTTTTTTTTTTTTTTTTTTTTTTTTACAATTGTTTTTAATTAGTGTGTTATACATTAATTCTTGTTTTCTTTCCATTGTCCACCTTTTGTACTGTCAGTTAACTTTATCCATTTTTGCATTTCTTGATTTTTGCTTCATTATTATTTTTTCCTACAATCGCTAACGCCAGCTTGAACCTACCGGATCGCAGTATTATAGTTCTTACCGTCTACTTGGTGGACTTGAGTTTTGCAATGCTGCGAGTCGGTCACGTGAATGTCTACCACCCATATAACAAAGTACCCGATGTGTGTCATTTTCTGCAGTCAGTCATCCTCGGAATATCATCTTTTTGGAATTACTGAGTCGCGGTTAGACTTTAGAATTACTGACCATGGCATCAGCACTCAAAACTATCATATTATAAGGCGAGACCCGCAACTGCCGGGGCAGACTGGAAATGCTGTGTATGTGCATCAGTCTGTCCAGGCCATGACAGAAACCCAGCGGTTACCTTTGAGTGGTACGACTCTTTTGTACAGATGCTAGATGATGTTTATAAAGCTAAAAATCTCGCTGACGTTTTCGTCCTTGGCAACTTCAATATAGACACGCTATAACCACATTCAAGCTGGGATTCTACCCTTGTTGTCTTTGGATTTGCTCAGCTCATTACTTCACCCAGACGAACAACGCCCACTTCGACGTCATTAATAGATCACATTTTACGAACAACCCTAGTGCCGTCGTTACTACTGATGTCTCAGACTTAAGAATTAGTGACCATAACCCTGCACCAGATCTATCAAATTGCCAAAACCAGAACCCAAAGGACATACACAAATGTCCTTTAGATTTTTTAAACATTTTAACCAGAATGCATTCTTTGCTGATCTTATCAGTACGCCGTTTGACAATGCGCATCAACACACGGACCCTAACGAGGCTCTAGCAGTGCGGTACAAGCTGTTTATGGATGTATTCAACAGGCATGCGCCAGTCCGTCATAAACGAGTAAAGTACTCCAAAATGTCACCCTGGCTGAATAAGAATATCATTCAGGCCATGTCCGATCGGGATCGACCAAAGAAAGAAACAATGTTCACTGAATATAAAACGCCACGCAATAAAAAAAAAATCGTCAGAAATGCAAAGAAATTATATTTTAGGAGACTTGTGGAAAACAACATAGATATATCATCAGTTTGGCGCGCTCTGAACATATTCACTAAAGGGACCAACTTTAGACAGAAGGAAATTCCGCATCATTTCACAGCTGATGCATTTAATGACTACTTTGTGTCCATTGCAGAAACCTTCGTTAAATCACAAGACTCACCTGATAGCGATAAGCACTATTCCTGCTCAAAACGCCTTGTTGATTTATGTCAGCAAGAGACAAAGGGAACTGATCCGTTTACCGTACCCTTGGTGGCTGTCCATGAAATGGGAAAATATATCTCTGGGATGATGACGAGGGTGAACTTTCGCTCACGGGGCGGTCTTGGCTGTGTGTGTCGCCAAAAAAGCTTAATTACTAGTTAATTAGGCATCTGATTATTCATCTGACCACACATGTAAGTAGGTCTCCGTGCAGGGAATCCGCCGATATGCTTTTTAGCCAGTTTTGATGGCTTGATCGGCGACTGGCAGCGCTTACAGAAATGTAAACAAACTGTTGGCAGATCATCGGCACGTTGCTAGTGTGAGTGAAGCGTTACTGTGAGGAGAAACTGTGAATATCAGCACGTTGCCAGTTTCAAATGGTTTTTGAGAAGCTTGTTCTGGAGTGATGAGCGTGATTAGTTCTTATTTTTCGAGGACTGGATTAAAGAGAAACCACTCATCAACTTCGGATGAAAGTGACGTCAGCATCAGCACAGAAAACGACAGTAAGAAGCAGGAAAAGAAGCGCATGAACACTGTAGTAGAGGACTCTGACATGGCAGTACAGACAGCAATAGACAACATCAGCAAACGCTTGGATACCTTGGCAACCAAAGTAGACGTCGAGCAGATGAGGGACGAAGTGAAGTGCCTGACCAAGACTTTTATGGAGAAGTTGGAGAAGCTGGAGGGGCGGTTGTTTGAGACAGAGGTGAAGGCAGAAAAACTGGAGTCAGAAGTGAAGTCACTGAAGAAAGTGAACGAAACTGCTACAGGCATGATTAAACAGCAAGATCGGAGAATTAGGCAGAATGAGAGAGAGCTGAACGACCTACAGCAGTACTCCAGGAGGTGGAATCTGCGAGTGTTCAAGGTGCCAGAGAAGGAGAAGGAGACTGCAGCCGATTGCACAGCGAAGGTGTGTGCGATCTTCAGTGACAAGGTTGGCATCCCGATCACCGCCAGCGACATCGAGGTGGCCCACAGGACAGGACAACGCAGCAGCACCAGAGCAAGGCCCATTCTTGTGCGATTCTTTGATCGTAAGAAGAGAGACAGCGTCATCATCAGTCGACGCAACCTCAAGAACAAAGGTATTGTCATTGGGGAAGACTTGACATATGCCAATTACCAAGTGTTCAGAAAGGCGAGTGAACATTCTGCTACAATGTCGGTGTGGAGTTCAAATGGGAAAATTCTTGCCAAGGTGAAGAACGGTCGCATTGTTAGAGTGAACATTCACACAGATCTGGATGAAGCATTCAGGCGTGCTATGTCGGGAAATGAAATGAGTGCAGATGAAGGAGAATAGATCAAAACTTGTGTCTTGTGTCGGTGCCTGTGTTCTTGCGCAGTGGAAAAGAAGGGGCAAAGACGTAATATCTTGTTAGACCAGACTTGACTGTACAGAGGTACTACCTTTATTTGTATCGACTTGCTGATAATTATGATGGCACGCATACCCCCCCCCCCCCCCCCCCACACACACACACACTTACTTCTCGTCCCCTCTCTCTCTCTCTTTTCTCTTTTACTTTTGCCACCCCCGCCCCTATTGGATTTGAATGAAAGAGCCAATACACAGAAGTTAATATCAGTTTTGTTGCGGCATTTGCTACTTGTTGTAAAAGCCAGGTGATTCCAGGTGGTGTAACAATGCTAATGGATTTTGTTTGTTTTTGTTTACTCTCTCTCTCTCTCTCTCTCTCTCTCTCTCTCTCTCTCTCTCTCTCTCTCTCTCTCTCTCTCTCTCTCTCTCTCTCTCTCTGTGAGGGTATTTTGTGGTTGTTTGCGTGTGGGTACGGGGTGGGGGTGGGCGTTTTTATGTTAATCCGGGAGAGTGGTGTTATATATATATATATGTGTGTGTGTGTGTGTGTGTGTGTGTGTGTGTGTGTGTGTGTATATATATGTGTGTGTGTGTGTGTGTGTGTGTGTGTGTGTGTGTGTGTGTGTGTGTGTGTACCATCTCTCTCTCTCTCTGTTTTTATTGTAAACATCATAGGTGATTTTTTATTTTATTTTTGAATGTCGTGTGTACGCTTTTGCTGAGTGTCGAGAAGCACGTGATTTTGTGAGTCAAGAAGTGTGCAGCCACGCTAGAGCGGGCGTGCTGGCAAAACAGTGTGTGTGTTTCTCGAGCTCCCTGTCTCTGACGTATGTCCCCCGTTTTAGTTATTTCTTGCTGTGTGAAGTGTGCCTTTTACTGCGATTGACGTTGTTTGTAGCATGCACCCTTTGTAGCATGCACCCCGGGCAAACTGTAGGTATCCGCTTTTTAGCAAAAGCAGGTGAATAGAACATGTGTATCAATTCATTTTTGTGTGTGTGTGTCTTACCAGCAACGCTTGTGTCTAAATCGGTGTCAGACGAAAATTAAAAAAAAAAAAATCTTTTTTTTCTTCTTCTTTCTTTCTTTGTGTGTGTGTGTGTGTGTGTGTGTGTGTGTGTGTGTGTGTGTGTGTGTGTGTGTGTGTGTGTGTGTGTGCATCTGGTGAAGATGACATACACGAAACTTATATTTTGCTCATATCCTTAAAAGTCGTTGAGACCACAGTAACAAGGAAATCATTCGATATAAAAATGTATGGGAGTTTTTAAAGATCGCTATTGCGTAATTGCACGTGAATGTTTGATCAGATAAGGGAAATTTGGTTTGTAAGATTCAGTTTTGTACTTTGAACTGTGTTTGATACATCGTTTGAACGATCGAGCTTTTGAATTGGTCATATGTTTGTCATACAAACTTCATTTGCGATGCTGAGAGCCAAAGGAGTCTGCCCCCTCTCTTCGCCTCGTGCCTACCCCTATGGTGTGAGTGAGTGTGTGTGTGTGTGTGTGTGTGTGTGTGTGTGTGTGTGTGTGTGTGTGTGTGTGTGTGTTTGCGTGCGTGCGTGCGTGCGTGCGTGTGTGCGTGCGTGCGTGCGTGCGTGTGTGTGTGCGTGTGTGTTTGGCTCTCCCCCCCCCCCCCCTTTCTCCATTCTTCTTTCTTCGCTTCGCCTTCCATCGTGTGCGCCCTCTTTCCTTCGCCCCCCACCCCCTCCCGAGAGAAAAACTTGAAGCTTGCATCGAGCATTGTGAATATATGATTGTAAATATTACTGTAAAGCCAAACGTGATGTTTGAAATTAATGTTTGCGCTGCCAGACCAGCGATTTCACCAGGAAAACACTTACTTTTTTTTTTCCTTCCCCCCCCCCTTTCCCCCATAATTCTTTGTCTTAGATATTCTTTGTTGGACTATATGGATCTGTACATCATGTATTTTTTCTGTGTATTTGCGTGTTTTTTGGTTTTATCTTGACAGCAACGGCCACTGTATATATAACCATGTGCATACTGAAAAACGGTTTTAACTTTATGAGACGTTTGCGTGTGCCTGTGCCAGCAGTCTGTAATGCTTGGCCAGTGAAGAATACTGACATAGATGTGATTTTTAGTTATCTCGCTAGGTGCGTGCTGAATGTACATCTAGTTCTCAGTGTGGATTTTTTTTCCATTGGCATTGTATTGGAGTCTTGTGAACTTTGTTCACATAGTAGTGTTACTTGTTTTGTTTGTACTAGTTACTGCTGCCTGTGGAAGGTGGTCTCCTTGCTATAGTACCAAACTTAGACAATGAGTAATACGGTTAAGATTGTTTCAGTGAACTGCCAGGGCCTCTCCGACCCGCGTAAGAGAAGAGATGTGTTTCATTACTTAAGACAAAAATCATACTCTATATATCTATTGCAGGATACTCATTTTGGCCCAAAAATGGAGAACTGTATTCGGGCTGAGTGGGGATATAAGTCTTACTTTGCATCATATGACTCAAATTCGAGAGGCGTTACCATATTATTTAACAATAATTTAGAATTTTTAGTGAAAAAAGTGTACAAGGATATCTTAGGAAACTACATATTTGTTACTGTAACAATAATGGATAGGGATTTTTTGATAGTCAGTCTGTATGGGCCTAACCGTGATGATCCCGAGTTTTACGCTGAACTTGAAGAATGGATAAACGATGTTGGTTTTGAAAACATTATTATTGGAGGTGACTGGAATTTAGTCTTGGACTATACAGTAGACTACTACAATTATAAGCACCATAATAATATCAAAGCACAAGAACAGGTAGACAATCTAATGATAAATCTTGACCTTTTGGATATTTGGAGGGAACTTTATCCCGAAATGAGAAGATACACATGGCATCGAAATACACCGCTTCAGCAAAGTAGACTCGATTTTTTCTTGATTTCAGACCTTCTGTCCACCTTTGTTACAAATGCCGACATTAAGTCTGGGTACAGAACAGATCATTCTATGATCATACTGACGTTGACATTAGGGAAAGAGTCTAAAAACAAACTATTGTGGAAATTTAATAATTCTTTATTGAAAGATAAACTCTTTGCGGAAGAAATTAATGACGTTATAAAAGCTGTAGTTGAAGAGTATGCAGCTTTACCATACATACGGGAACAGCTTTCCAAAATTCCGAAATGTGATATTCAATTTGTTATATCAGACCAGCTGTTTTTAGATGTATTATTAATGAAAATTAGATAAAAGACAATTTCTTATGCTGCAATGAAAAAACGTCTGGATGAAAAAAAGGAAAAAGATTTAGAAAACAGTATTCAAAGTTTAGAAGCTAAGGTAGTTTTAACTGAAAATGAAAAAGGAAAGTTAGAGAAGGACAAGCAGGAGCTAGTTGCGATTAGAGACAAGAGAATGGAAGGAGTCCTGCTTCGCTCGAGAGCGAGATGGTTTGCAGACGGTGAAAAAATTACAAAATACATTTGTGGACTCGAGAAACGTAATTATATAAGTAAACAAATGACCAAACTTACATTGAATAATGGAGAAGAAATATATGAAAGCAAGGATATTATTAAAGAAGTAAAAGTGTTTTACGAAAGATTATATTCTGAAAGACAAGTAGAAGACTGCGAAATATTAGATATGGCTCAAGATATTCCTGTGCTGACTTTGCAGGAAAAGACTTCGCTGGAAGGGGAAATTACTTTAGCTGAAGCAAGTCTTGCGCTTAGAAATATGAAAAATTACAAAAGTCTTGGCTCCGACGGTTTTACTGCTGATTTTTTTAAGTTCTTTTGGTTGCAGCTGGGTTCCTTTGTTGTTAGATCACTAAATGATGGTTTTAGAAAAGGTGAATTATCAACAACACAGAAAGAGGGGGTAATAATATGCATACCAAAAGGAGATAAATCAAAAGACTTAATCAAAAACTGGAGGCCAATCTCACTTCTTAATGTTGTTTATAAAATAGGATCTGCATGTATTGCAAAGCGTTTAAAAAGCGTTCTTCCTTCTTTGATCAATGAGGATCAAACTGGGTTCATGGCCAACAGATTCATAGGAGATGACATTCGATTGATATATGATCTTATTAGTTAATTGTATAGAGAAAATAAACCTGGGTTACTCTTGTGCTTAGACTTTGAAAAAGCCTTTGATTCTGTTGACTGGAAATTTATGTTTAAAGTTTTACGTGCTTTTGGTTTTGGGCCAGATATATGTCAGTGGATATCTACGTTTTATAAAGACATAAAGTCATCTGTCACGGTTAATGGACAGTTATCACAATGTTTCGCTATTCAGAGGGGATGTAGACAAGGGGATCCGATATCACCGTATTTGTTTATTTTATGTGTAGAGATACTTGCCATTATGATCAGACAAAATAAGCATATAAAATGTATCTTTATAGGAGAAACTGAATACAAAATTTCACAATATGCAGATGATACCGAAATTACGCTGGAAGGTGACAAAAATTCATTTGAAGAAACAGTTAAGACCATCAACACATTCGGAAAAGCAACAGGTCTCTTCTTAAATGCGGGGAAGACCAGTGCCATATGGCTCGGTAATAAACGAAATTCTCTTGTTAAATATATGCCACATCTGCAAATGGAATGGAACCCACCTAAATTTAAGATACTTGGTATATGGTTTACTAATGACTTAAAAGATTGTGAGGTACTCAACTTTAGTGATTTTTTTTTTTTTGGAAATACGAGCTTTGTACAAAGTATGGTTAAAGAGACAAATAACACCACTAGGCAGAGTAGCAGTTCTAAAATCGTTGATTCTATCTAAGATTATTCACCTATGGATGTTATTGCCAAACCCACCAGACAACCTTGTTAACGAATTGCAAAAGACAGTGTTTCAGTTTGTGTGGAATAGAAAACAGGACAGGATCAGCAGAAAAATAGCCGTCAGATCCATCGCGAAAGGAGGGCTTGGGATACCGAACATAAAAACTTATATTAATGCACTGGAGTTAATTTGGATTCGAAAATTAAAAACAAGTGAGCACAAGTGGAAAAGTATAATTAAATCAACTTATCCTAAAGTGGTGTGGTTTGAACAACTGGGATCAAGCCTTCATTTTCAGGAACATAAGGTTAATAAGTTTTGGAGTCACGTATTTATGGCATATAAAGAGTTCGGTAAACAAATACATGTAGAACATCCAGAAGAGCTAGTTGCTGAGCCAATCTTCTGCAATCAGAATATCATAGTTGGAAACAGAATATTTTTTTAAATAAAAACTGGATTGACAAAGGCGTGTGTCACATTAAAAATATGCTGAATGACAATGGTACATTTATGTCATTTAAAAGTTTTAAAGAAAAATTCGGAATTAAGACAGATTACATTACATATATTGGATGTGTGCAAGCGATCAAAAGCTACATACGTACAACAGAAATAACAGTGGAGGGTAAAAATTCAGCAGTTTTAATTAAGACGCTTAAGACGATTTATAATCAACGAAAAGGCTCACGCCTT
>OY757546.1:1778322-1780822 GCA_963584105.1 Alviniconcha strummeri
GAGGTGAGCTCTAAGCGCTTCACAGTGGCCACTATGCAGCGTTATTCTCGGCTTCCGACCAGACCCACTGTGACTGAGTAAGCGTAGCTGGATGTGCACAGCTCGTTCTCAGTGTCCACCGGACTGCTGAGCCAGTATATGGCTGGCGCCACGTCAAACTGTTCACGTTTCGGAGCAAGTTATGTGCACAGCTCGTTCTCAGTGTCCACCGGACTGCTGAGCCAGTATATGGCTGGCGCCACGTCAAACTGTTCACGTTTCGGAGCAAGTTATGTGCACAGCTCGTTCTCAGTGTCCACCGGACTGCTCAGCCAGTATATGGCTGGCGCCACGTCAAACTGTTCACGTTTCGGAGCAAGTTATGTGCACACCATGCAGCTTGCATGCGCCATTTCACAGTGTCACTTTATTCGAAGCCATAAAATGATACGTAGGGTGTATGGTTGTTTACCTCTAACCTGCCACCTGCACTTTTGGCAGAATGGCCGGGATCGTTTACGTGCTACTGCGTTAACACATGGATGGAACGGATATCGGAAGAGTCAGCGCAGAAAGCTGGCCCTGGAGAGGAAAATTCTCCCGCCGCTCGTGTCGGGATTCGAACCCGAGACCTTTCGATCAGGAATCCGTCACTCTAACCACTGAGCTATCCCCGCTCCCAAAGTCCTGCTTGGTGTGCCTGCCAGTCATGAAAACTGGCCAACAGTGGCCTCGTCACTGCACGTCAGACCTGACGCTATCACAAAACACAAACATCGCTCGGCAAGCCTGCTTCTTATCTCCCTTCCTTCATCTAGGGATTCGTGTGGGGCTGAACCCACGAAAAGGTCGTATGTTCTACGCAAACTGTTCATTTCTGACGGATATGTGAGTGTGTGTCTGAAATATAATGTAAAAGAATATTTATGAAGGCCCTACACCTAGAATGGGACCCAAGCGCACAACTCAGCAGGCTCAACCAATGCGGACATAATTCAGAGAACAATGATACCCTGCTAACAACGTAAACAAGTATTACACCAGCTGATCCAATGTCTTTCTCTTCACTTCCATATACAAACTGAAAACTCGAATGCCTTTACGACTACGTGGGAATGTACAATTATTTAATTGCTAGTGGATTTTAATTTAATCAGATTTACACCAGTTAAGTTATTCCGTGTATGCTGTTTTATGGACTGTCCGTTGTTCCTTTACCATTGTCTTGTTCTCTGTTTGTGTGTTGTCTTGTAAATGTTCTCTTTTTGTGTGTTGTCTTGTAAATGTTCTCTGTGTGTTCTCTTGTAAAGTGCCGCCGCGTTTGGACTGAAATATAATTATACAATTTTATCATTTTATCGCTGTTTTGACTGAACATTCATAATCATTGTCTTGTCTCATACAACTGTGCTACTAGATCCGGTTTTTTTATGCAGTGTATCTTGGATGTGTATCATGACACTGACGTGATGCTGCAGTGTGCTTGGAGCTCGTTTCTAGAACTGGGACACGCGCATTATAAATAACATTTATTATTATAACGTGCTTGCGTCTGTATGTGTGTGCATTGTCCTTGCGCTTGTGTGTGTGTGTGTGTGTGTGTGTGTGTGTGTGTGTGTGTGTGTGTGTGTGTGTGTGTGTGTGTGTGTGTGTGTGTCGTACAGTAGCTAGCAGATTACCTTTTAGAACGGTACGACTACCGGGCAGCAGTCTTGCAATCTGTACCACCTCTACACTACTCACCGTGGCCTTTTAAAGTGGACAGAACGAAATGGTCAAGCAAGATACAAGGCTGGCCTTTGACCTATCAGCGCAGCGCACATTTGTATGATTTGGGTGGCGGGATGGGAAGTACAGACCGTCCATCCGTTATCATTATTTCCCAATACGCAAGCTTCCATTGATCATCACGTTTTCTAGCCGCAGACGAAAAGTCAAATTAGCTCCCTCGTACTTCACGGACGGACCATCGTTCGGAACATGACAAATGGCTGCATAACGAATTTTTTTTTTTTTTAAATTTTAAGATACGATAGGGGCAGTGTAAGAAACGGGAATAACAGGGGAAGAAACAAACGGAACAAAGTCAAAACCACAACGTGATAAGAAACGAGAAGAAGGGATTATGAAAACCAGAACATTGTAAGAAACCACATTAGAAAAAGAGATTATGAAGCAAGAGGCGTAAGCATGGCAGAATAAGAAAGAAACGTGAGCTTGGACAGAAGCCCAGACATTAGGCAAAGAAACGAACACAATAAACAGAGTAAATTAACGCGCCTGTAGATCAGGGATAATTAACCCTTCTGTCAGAACAAGGCGAATAGCTACATAGCGATAAGGCGAATTAAGGCGAATAGCTACATAACGATAAGGATAATTAAGGAATTAAATAACAGACTAAGAAACATGAGGACCATAGTAAGAAACATCAGAGACGTAGAAACAAGAGAAACAGAGTAAGACATACGTGGAAGAGAACGAAAAACAAAACAAATTCCAAAAACAAACAAATCGAAAC
>OY757546.1:1782236-1784736 GCA_963584105.1 Alviniconcha strummeri
AGCTTGCCTGCGAAAGTACGTATGTGTTGTCTGTCTGTCTGTCTGTCTCTGTCTGTCTGTCTGTCTGTCTGTCTGTCTGTCTGTCTCTGTCTCTCTGTCTCTCTGTCTCTCTGTCTCTCTCTCTCTCTCTCTCTCTCTCTCTCTCTGCGTCTGTCTGTCTGTCTGTCTGTCTGTCTGTCTGTCTGTCTGTCTGTCTGTCTGTCTCTGTCTGTCTGGGAGTTCTCTGCCCTGGCTACCAGACACAGCAACTAATTTGGAGCTCCACAATTTTATACCATATTTTGGATTTTTATCAAAGTTAAAGATGGATAAAGGGTGCCTTCCGTTTGCTCTTCAGTCTGTGCTTGAAACCCTGATAACAAAATGCCATCTTACGTCATGGGATGTCCACGGTAAGGGAGAAACAACAACTCTGGTCCTCAGATGGGACAGTGACAACATGGCAGCCATTGCCAGGCCCGACCAGAGCGAATCGGTGAGTTTTGCACAGTATAGCAAAAAGTCACTGAGCGAACTGAGACGTGACGTTCGCCGCACTCTTTCAAGACAACAGCAACTGCTCGGCCAAGGACAATCAGTCAACCAAGTAAGGACGACATTTCTTCTACACAAGTTACTGACACAAACTTTACTTTGTTTGAAAGCCCAACAACCCAGCCAGACCCACCCTCTACGATCGACGATGACAGTTCAGACGATAGCGAAAAAGTGCAGGAAGAATATGTGATAGCCAAAGAACATGACCGACAAAGAGCAAAGTGACAGTTTCTCTGAGATGACAGCCGATATGTTTAGTGATGTGTATAGAGGAACTGTGGAAGAGGGTAAAGAGATTCGCCAGTTCTGGGAGGAGCAACGTGGTACCACCGGTTACTACTTGTCAGCTCTTGAATTGGAGGAGAGAAATGCAGTTGTGGTGTCTGCTGAAAACCACACAGTACAGAAAGTGATTAGTGACCATCGCTACGGCAAGTATTCTTTGTATGCACTGACCACTGGAAGTGTGTTTGAGTACGGCTTGAAAACGGGTGTGGTGAAGGATTAGTTCCCGTCTGATCTGAAATATGGCACGGGTATTTAATCAAGACTATTGACTGTGTGAAAAGATGGCCAGAGGTAGACCCTCTCAGGTATGCAGATCACATCGATAGGATGAAACAACACATTGAATTCTGCTGTCGCATCATACAACAACACGGTGTGTAGCCAGCCCGCTCTAGACGACACTGTCTCTGAGCTGACAGCACGTGCCGAAGCTGCAACTCGGAAGAGACTACAACAGCAAAATTCCGTGGACACTCGGTGACTATGAACTGTTTGATTCGTGCAAGTGTGGCTATATTTGTGACAGACTGAACATATCGCGATCAGACTTTCAAAATAACATGGCGGTAACCATGATATTCAAAATGTGTGTATGCGTACTTCGTTTGGTGTTGTGACGATCGCCACCCCGCTCAATGGGCTTAAAGCCTGGGAGTAATAAACCATCTCAATAAACCACCTGACAACTCTCTCTCTCTCTCTCTCTCTCTCTCTCTCTCTCTCTCTCTCTCTCTCTCTCTCTCTCTCTGTCTGTCTGTCTTTGTCTCTGTCTCTCTCTGTCTCTCTCTCTCTGCCCCCCTCTTTTTTTCTTTCTGCCCCCCCCCCCCCCCCCCAACATTATCATCTTTTTCATCATTACTGCGGTAGTCAGTGTTGTTCCTATTGTTTTATGTATAGCTTTTTGCCATGTAGATTAGCAGGGACAGATTGTAAGAACAGGCAACTGGCAACTGCCTAAAATCTTAAGCTTTGAGTAATAAAATTCTGATTTCTCTCTCTCTCCCTCCCCCCCTCTCTCTCTCGTCTCCCCATCCCTCCATCTCTCTCCTCCGTCTTGATATTGCTTGTCTCCTGGCAGCAGCTAGAGACGAGTGATATGTACTGCATAACTACTGCAGCGCATCACAGTTTTCTATTGGAAACTCATTAATCTTTTAGGGAAATAAAAATGCTGTCATTTTTTGGAGACGGCAAGGCAGGTGCAGTGTCTCCACACGATGAAGGATCGTCTTTACATCTGTCGTATCCTTTCTGTGGGTAGTTAGTGGATGGTGTGTGTGTGTGTGTGTGTGTGTGTGTGTGTATGTGCGTGTGTGTGTATGTGCGCGCGCGCGCGCGCGTGCGTGTGTGCGTGCGTGTGTGTGTGTGTGCGTGCGAGTGTATGTGTGTATGTGTGTGTGTGTGTGTGCGTGTGCGCGCGCACGCGTGTGTGTGTGTGTGTGAGAGAGAGTGTGTGTGTTCTCTCTCTCTCTCTCTCTCTCTCTCTCTCTCTCTCTCTCTCCTCTCTCTCTCTCTCTCTCTCTCTCTCTCTCTCTCTCTCTCTCTCTCTCTCTCTCTCCCCACCCCCCAACAACAGTGAGCCAAGAACCAAGACAGAAGAATGGCAGTGCCCAGGGCTCAGGGACGGACTTGAACAATCCATCTTCCTTCCTGACGCCAGCCCCTCGCTGAATGC
>OY757546.1:1789736-1873386 GCA_963584105.1 Alviniconcha strummeri
AAAAATTATTAATAGAATTGTATGGAAAAATGAGAAGGTCGAGTCCTTTCTACAAGCTGTTAAATCAGCCCAGATACAAGAACAAATAAATAATGCAACTAGTCTTATTGGCACAGACATAAATATGGCTCTGAAAATCTTTAACAAATGTATGTTAGAAGCTGCACATTGTATGGTAACAAAAACGCCTTTAGGTAAAAAGAAAACTGTAAACAATTGGTTTGATTATGAATGCGTGACTACAAGACGTAATGTTCGAAAATTGCTCCGTAAATTTCGGAAATCGCTTAATACCAAGGATCGTGAGTCATACTGTAAATCAAGAAAAGAATACAAAAATTTACTGAAGCATAAAAAGAAGCAGTATAAAGACAGGCAACTGTCCGAGTTGCTGGATACCTTGGGAAATCAGTCAGAATTTTGGAAGAAAGTAAATCAACTAGCACCAAAACACACAAGAACCGAAAACAATATTTCAGTTGATATGTGGTACCAGCATTTCCGAACAGTGTTGGAAACAGATGATCCAGTTAACCACGAAGTTGAAGACGACATTTTAGGTGATATAGTGGGTGATGTTGAAGGGGACATGGATTTAATTAATGAACCAATTACAAAAGATGAAGTCACAAGAGCATTAATAAGTCTCAAAAATGGTAAAGCACCAGGGCCAGATGGTATTATTGGAGAAATGTTTAAAAACACTTCAGATGTTGTACTGGACTTTTTTGTTAAGTTATTCAATGAAATATTTAATAAAGGAGTATATCCTGAAAACTGGACAGACTCAATCATTCCCCCTTTACACAAAAAAGGTAACCCAAATGATCCAAATAATTACAGGGGTATTTCTCTCTCAGATGTTAGTGGAAAGCTGTTTAGTACTATTATTAACCGCCGGCTACAACTGTGGGTTGACATGAATGATACTCTTGGTGAACAGCAGGCGGGGTTCAGGAAAGACTATTCAACAGTTGATCATATATTTACCTTGCTTGTTATTGTACAAAAACAACTGTCTTTAAATCGTAAACTGTACGTCGCCTTTATTGATTTCGAAAAGGCATTTGATTCTATTTCAAGAAAACTATTATGGCCAATTTTGCAAAAGCAAGGTATTCGTGGTAAATTGTTTCGATGTGTAAAAAGTATGTATAATGTTGTAAAGGCACGTGTGCGAGATGGGGCGTCACTCACGGAGAGCATTCATTGTTTACGTGGTGTGAAACAAGGTGATGTGTGTAGTCCAATTTTGTTTTCTTTGTTCATCAATGAACTTACAATAGATATTATTGAAGGTGGCAAACATGGTGCAATACTTAAATCAACGTTAGCTGAAATATTTATACTGCTGTTTGCGGATGACATTATTCTTCTTTCTGAGACTGCTGTTGGTTTACAAAATCAGCTGAATATATTGTACAGATCCTCTGAAAAATTGCAACTTAAGGTAAATTTGGATAAAAGTAACATCATTGTGTTCCGAAAGGGAGGCTACTTAGCAGCACACGAAAAATGGTTTTGTGGAAAGAATCGAATAGAAGTTGTTAATGCCTATAAATATTTAGGTTTGTATTTTACTACGAAGTTACGATTTAGCACTGCTTGCAGTGACTTGGCTGCAAGAGGTAAAAGGGCAGTCATGGGTATTTTGAGTGTTTTGTACAAATTTGATAGTCAGTCTATAAAACTTTTTGGGAAGCTTTTCGACTCTAAAGTGCAACCAGTGCTTTTGTACGCCGCAGAGATCTGGGGCCTTGAGGATGATTATTGTTATCAAATAGAAAAAAAACCATATGTTTGCATTAAAAAGGTTTTTTGGGGTGGGTCAAATGACACCAAACAATATGATCTATGGAGATACTGCAAGGTACCCATTGTATATAAATGCATATGTCCGTGCAGTACGTTATTGGCTTAAGATTACTAGAATCAATGAAAAACGTTTACCGTACAAAGCCTATTTGATGTTATTGCATTTAGACGAACAAGGAAAAAATAACTGGGTGACTAAAATTCGCACAACATTGTTTAGATTTGGTTTTGGGTACGTATGGCAGAACAAGGGAGTCCAGGAAGTTAATTTGTTTATACGTTGTTTTAGACAAAGACTCATTGACAACCGCTGGCAGGACTGGAAGAGTCGAATTGATGCAAGTGATAGGTTTAATTTTTACAGACAATTTAAGACGAATCATGTACAAGCAGTATATCTTTCAGTTGATGTTAATAAGTATATAAAGAACTCGCTTATTAAGTTTAGATTTGGTGTAAGTCCTATAGTTGTTCATTCTTTACGATACAAAACGCATGCCTACACAGACACCATATGTCCTTTGTGTAGAGCTGCTGTCGAAAATGAAGTGCATTTCACGTTGTGTTGTTCTGCTCTGACAGATTTACGTCAAAGACTTATACCTGATAAATTTTACAGCCAGCCAAGTTCATTTAGACTTGTTTTGTTACTATCAACTGAAAATAAGGTCATTATTAAGAACTTTGCCATATTCCTATACTTAGCCTTTAAACGAAGAGAACTGCTATTACGTGAATGATGACGCGACTGTATAGTTACGTTTGTGCACTTCATGTTTATGTACATTCATCTACATACTGTAAAGATTCTGGATATACGTGTGATTGCTATTTCTTATGTTCCTCTGAACACTTTGCTAAAGTACAGTTTGCAACTATTAGTATAACCTTTGTGAAGGCCACAGGCCAATCAAATAAACTTTTGCGTCTTGTGCGTTTTGCGTCTCTCTCTCTCTCTCTCTCTCTCTCTCTCTCTCTCTCTCTCTCTCTCTCTCTCTCTCTCTCGAACAAACACACGCCGGCACACTCACGTTTATTTTCGATATTGAAATTCACCCACGCCGCACGCACACTAATCAGTCTTTACTGATTTTACATCAAAATTCTCGCGAGCATAAGCCTATGTGACAAACGCACATCCGATATTTATCACGTGTGCATGTGTGTTGTGCGTGCGTGCGTGCGTGTGTAAAACAGGGCTCCGTTTCGTATCCCAAAGTTTTGCTTTGTGTGATTTTTCACTGAGTCACATCCTATTTTCTGGTGCCAAGACGACCACCAACTGGGGCTCACAACACCGTCCAGTCCTGTGCCTCTGGTTCCGCGTATCTGCACTTCAGCTACGCCGTGAGTAACACTATACGGTTTGCGTGTTTCGTGACGAAGGGCAGCCACTGTGCCCACACATGTCGGTACTGAGATTCAGACATGAGATTCGTATTTTTAGTCCCTTCATTCAGCTTCGAGATGTGAGACGATTCTGTTTTAACATGCTATGCTTTCAGACCATACTTAAAAAAACTGTCGTCTATGTTGTGTCTGTACATGGGCCATCCAGTACGCAGCAAACAAACGAACTACATGGTGTGCCATATTCAGCCTAGATAACTCTACATGCCTGGCTGATTTTAATGTTACACGAGTTACTTCCCTTGGACCAGCAATTACCAGATGGGAGCAACTATACGAAACGTTTTTTTGTTTGTTTTAGCACTCAAATGTGTGGCTTTTATTCAACATTCATCCATCCATCACAGTATAATTTCACTTTCTCATTCATACTCCTTTCCACAATTCCTCTAGTGGTTTCACATACACCTGAAGATCATATTCCCAAGACATATAGTTAAACCAATCTTTGTGTTATCATGCGAACTTTGATACACTGACACCAATAGGTATTTCATACTAGTAAGAGTGTTTGATGTTTGTCTGTCTACGTTGTGAGCCGGTTTGGCCTAGTGGTAAGGCGTTAGGCTGGTAAGCGGAAGGACCTCAGTTCGATACCATTTCTGCTCTCCTTTCTCTTCAAAAAGGTTGTGGTTCGAGGACACTGTCTTGTGACTTTGTCCATCACTTCCTACTGAAACATTAAAATGGCTCTCATCGCTGCCCTTTCTGTGGATGTTAAGCACCATGTTTACTTACTGTCTACGTTTTCTTTTATATTTGTTATGCGACTGATTTTGTACAATCCACCCTGAAGGTAGCCTGGATATCCAGGCCCCGTCTGGAATCTCAGAGCCGTCGTTTGAATCCCCCTTTCCTATCTTTTGTTTTTCTGCCTGGTCCTCTTTCTGACTGGTCATTTTTCTATGATCCATTCTTCTGACCCCCCCCCCCCCCCCCCCGAAAACTCCCAAATACGTTTTACTGTTAGTTTTTGTTTTTAATGGCTCTAGTTGAGCAGCTAGGAGATGATAGACGGTAGGTGTAGCTTGGTGACATATGGCACTGGCATTTGCCATTATGCATGCAAGTTTTTTTCTTCTTTCTTTCTGTCCATTCCTTGCGTTTTTGTTCAATCTGGTATTGACAGAATGGTCAACGATAACCAGCCTGTCCTAGCCTTATGCAGTTATGTGCTCTTTTAACAGAGGTAGTATTGAAATGACTAGCTCTTTGAAAATCTGATGTTTGTGTAAATTTTATTTGTTCATTTGGAAAAAGGTTTATGTATGAAAAGAGTTTTTAAGTGTGTGTTTGCTTATGACAGTTTGGTTGTCATGAGGCGACTGTGTGGTTGACAGAAGGTTAACATCCAATTACTAATTGTACTAAACCAGTTACCAACACACACATACAGACCTGCACACCATGGAACTGACCAATGAAATCAATGTTAAACTATTAACATCATTGTGAACTGGATGTCAGCTGACTGAGAGAAAACTGTCTGGATGTGATCAGAGATTATTTGATAAAAGCAAGCATTTTGATGTGAACATTAGCTGTAGACTTTTGTCTTTATTAGAATGGATTTCCAGAAAGTTCCAATATGGGCAAGTTGAAAGCGTCTAGTCTACTGGAATATCAACCGTCTTGGATAACACAGCAACCATGCCCAACAAGTTACTGACAGTTACTCGATCTTGCCTTATTTCACTGGAGTAAAAGCCATGCAGATCTTTGCACTAGATAAACTGTTTTGGTTTTGCCAGAGCACATGGTATAAACGGCTTGGCTAAACAGCTAGACAATCTTTAAATTTGCTGGGTAGCTAAAAAAAACAAGTTTTTCAACCAGGCAGTGAATAATATGCACTCAGTGCTGTTGAACTGTAGCTGTCTTAGAACCCTGGCTTACATATCCTCATTTTAAAATATGCTGGAATGCACTGACTTTTCTTCTTCTTTCTATTCCTCATTCAAGTTATTACCAGAGTTCAGAACTATACGACTGATGTGACTGCAAATGTCAAGCAAGAAGCAAAGGGCAGAAGAGTTTTTCGCCACTATATGAAGTAGCTCTTTTCGAACACTGTGATATATACTGTGCATGGCTCTACTGCATACATCCTTAACTCAGCTTTATCAGCAGAAACTACCTGTACACAAACAGGTCCTTAACTCAGCTTTATCAGCAAAAACTACAGGTACACAAACAGGTCCTTAACTCGGTGTTATCAGCAGAAACTATCTGTCCACAAACAGGTCCTTAACTCGGTGTTATCAGCAGAAACTATCTGTCCACAAACAGGTCCTTAACTCGGCGTTGTCAGCAGAAACTACCCGTACACAAACAGGTCCTTAACTCGGCGTTGTCAGCAGAAACTACCCGTACACAAACAGGTCCTTAACTCGGCGTTATCAGCAGAAACTACATGTACACAAACAGGTCCTTAACTCGGCGTTATCAGCAGAAACTACCCGTACACAAACAGGTCCTTAACTCGGCGTTATCAGCAGAAACTACATGTACACAAACAGGTCCTTAACTCGGCGTTATCAGCAGAAACTACCTGTCCACAAACAGGTCCTTAACTCGGCGTTATCAGCAGAAACTACCTGTACACAAACAAGAGTTGTTGCTGACAGAAGAAGTGCAGCATATCAACACAACCAGAAAACAGACAGGATGTTTTGCACCATTTTATTACATAGTTTAATCACAAGTTCGTAACCACGCATCTACTTCCAAAAGTCTAGACATGGTATGTATGGTCTGCCGTACAGCCAGCAAGTCCAACATGGTGTGGAAACCAACTTGACACAAGGGAAAACTGATCCTTCTCCATCCTGCTTCACGCTCATTCAGTCCTAAGTTACTACAAATTAAATTACGCATGCTGTAAGCCAGGATGAAGAGGCAACCAAAACTGAAGTGTACTTATTTTGGTGACAATGCATAGAAAGCATCTACATCCTAGAATTCCCAAAGCAGCTGACAAAAAACAAAACAAAAAACGGAGAACAGTGCGGAATATTTCCATTTCACACTCGCACCTGGTTCATACACATTGTGCACAACAAACTTATGACTCCTGGTACATGGTGAAAACCACAGGCACTTAACATCACTTGATTTTTTTTTTTTTTTAACCTGGAAACAATAACACTGGTGGCTGAATAAAACCTTGTCACTATTTTTTCTTATTTTTTCACCACTGAAGACCTAATTTATTTGTGAACACCCCAAAGCACTAGATAATACTGTTACTGAAATATTCCAGTTAAAAATTACATGGAAGTCCCCACAAGTCAGTTTTCAGGAAGCTGATTCATGATGAACATCTAAGTTGACATTTTTATGATGAACCAAAAAGAGAGACCTATATGCCAAGTTCAGAGTTTCTACTGGAACACACTGTTTTGATTGGAACACATTTTTCTGTAATGACTAAACATTTCACATCTGACATTTCTAACCTCTGTTATATAATTATGATGCCAAGCCCAAAATTGAGTTTCGAGGCTTTCACTGGTCATCAATGCATTGTCAAACAAACAAGTTCAAGACTCTATTAAGTCGGTATTTCAAACAAAACACATGCCAGGGAAAAACTTGGAACTCGCCTATTTTTAACAGAAAACAGTTGTTCTTGATGAATCTTTTTAATTTCCACAAACAATATTTGTGAACCTGTTAAAAAATCTTTTTTCATCTCTCAAAACTTGAAATATATTTAGTTAGGAGGGTTTAATCAGTCCCTGACCATAAGCATTAAAGAGAAAAATCAACTGGTGAAGTGCCGGTAGCCATGATGGGTGAACGCAGTGTTGTGCTAGAGTTACTTGACAACAGTGAGGAAGCCTGGAAATTTCAGTGTGGGCACATGCACAGGTTCACAAGAATATTGCACATGAACACAAGTCATAGAATGCACACAAAAACCAAACTCGAATCTGCTAGACACTTGCTTCTGCGTGATAGAGCAAACTAGAACCCTAACATCAAACTGAAATGAAATCATGGAACGAACGGACACACACATAGATACAAGTTAAACTCTCTCATCCATTCATTCTACATAACAGAATGTCACCATGCGTCCAAATCATACACACGCTGCCAACCGATCATGCTAGGGATGTCGTTTGAGCAGCGTTTGGCATCAAATTTGTACACAAGAAAGTCAGTTTCCAGTTCTCACTTTACATCACTGACCCATCAAAAACTGGAAACCTGTGCCCAGAAAATCAAACACGTGCTTAGAAGAACAAGAGTGGAAATGGTTTCTTTTGCGTTGGCTGGAGTGAAAGGATCACTGTCAATATAAATACATCAACTGTACACCTATTTTCAAAACAGTGGTGATTACACTGCATCACACGGGAGTTACCATGGTTTGCAAAAGACAAGCGTTGAAATAACAATCATTGATTTAGGACTTAGAATCAAAAGCAGCAGGACTGAGGAGTAAATGTTTGCTTCATAACCCTAGCAAACAGCTGGCAAGCTACAGTAAAGACTTTTTCCAGGACTTCCATGCATGTTTCAGATATCAATTTGACATATTAATAATAATAACAGTAGTAGGAGGAGGAGAGAGATAAAAAAAATAAACAAGTCCAGAAACAATATACCTCTGTTAAATCATTGTTTCCCTACTCCCATCAGAAAAAACAACTCCCAGCTGTCCCAACTTTCTGTACCACTAGAAACTTACTGAAAGCATCTCACTTTGTAAAATAGTGGCCATGGTTTTCTTAAAACAATTAATAACAATAAAGGTACTAATGCAAGAAAAAACAGGAACAAGTTATCCACTCATAGCAGGTCCGTGTTACAAATATACACTACGCATGGGACAGTTCAACAGACATTCAAACGTACCCTCCCTTTCTTTTTTCCTCAACAAGTTTGTTAGATAGAATACTGAAAACACAAGAGGGGAAATTTAGCAATTTAGCATTCAAACAGTTGCTCTGAATGCAACAGTAGCCAAAATCACTGATTAAAAAAAAAAAGGAGGGGGGGGGGGGGGGGGGAGGACAAAAAAATAAAATAAAAAGACAACTACTATACCAAGTCACAAATGTACAGACGATACGAATCTAGTTTAGCCCCACACCCCTCCCCTGGACAGTTCCGCGCAGTAAATGAACAGTTGCAGTTTTTTTATTAGCAGCCTCGACTCAGTGGGCCCCATGCTACTCAAACTGACCAACCACTGACTTAAGACATGGCTGCTTCTTCACAAATACCAATTATAAAAGAGAGACTGGGGGGAAGGGGGGGGGGGGGGGGGGTTGAGAAGAGCAATGAAAATTCAAGATTACAAAAATCCATTTCACACCCCTCAACAAACACTTCCTGCTCGACTCCATTGTCTGATGGAAATACACAGTGCCTTACGACCACATGCTATGCAATGAAACAAAATAAAACGGCGTGTTTTTTGTAGCAGACCTAGCCTTCAGCAAAGCTACATTGAAGACTGTTCATGTTATTCTCTATAAAAATAATGAAAAATGGCGAAAACCTATTGATGGAATAATCTTCAAGAGTTCTGCTCAATGACAATGCACACAGATAAGTTACTTCTCCTTAGCAAAACTGTAATTTTTCACTGTTATTTTCACATGGGTGGGCCGGCCAAAAATTTGCATACTGTTTTCCTCTTGGCCTATTTAATGTTAAAAAAGTGAATTCACTCATATCTCTTCATTGTTTTCATCGTCTAGTGTAATATGGGCAGTCTGCATTGCATCAGATTTTTCCCAAGCCTTGACACCACACAAACTTCTGTGCTTCTGCCATTCTGTTGTATTCCTTTTTTCTTTTTTTTACCTTTTTTTTTTTTTGGGGGGGGGGGGGGGGTGGGGTGGGGAGGTGTCAGTGTGATTTAAGCATGCACCTTAAAATAAGATGCAATTTAAAAATGTTTTAATGGAGACTGCACTGAGAAGTAAAATATGAATAATATCTTTTTTTTTAAAGAAAGAAAAATCTCTAGTCTAAAATAATGAATTCTGCAACCACTAAAAACTTGTCAATCTTTCACTGCAATCTTAGTTCCAGGCTAGAATGTAAAAGAAAAATTACCAAAAGCAGTGTACAGTCCCTCCTCTCCTCCTTTCCAACCAACTCTTCCTTCATTGCCAGTACCAGTCATCCTGCAGTTTCAAAACCAAATGGGATTACATACGAAATGGCAGTCACCTCCACCTCCTGAGAGAAGTCTCTGATCTTCCTGTGTCATATTCTTCACTTTCCATCTTGAAACAGAATGTTATTCTCTGTTGACAATGTGCAGTTGCTCACGACTACCCGCCGGAACGGATGGTGACAAGCACGTGTCCTTGATGGCCTGTGACAGCAGGTGGTAATATGCTGGTGTCCATGACAACCCACCAGAAGGGATAGTAACATGCAGGTGTCCATGACAGCCTCTGAGAATGGATGGTAATGTGCTGGTGTCCATAACAAACCATTAGACACGATCATGGTATGCAGCATCTATGACAACCAGTTTGCAGTAATCATAGTATGCTAGGTGTCTACAACCCACCACAGGGATCATAGTATGCTGGCTGTCTACAACCTGCCACAGGGATCACAGTATGCCGGTGTCTACAACCCACCATAGGGATCATAGTATGCTGGTTGTCTACAACCTGCCACTGGGGTCATAGTATGCTGGTGTCTACAACTCACCACAGGGATCATTGCATGCTGGTGTCTACAATAACCCACCAGAAGGGATCACAGCATACCGGTGTCTACAACTGACCAGTCAGTCATAGCATGCTGGTGTCTATAACAACCCACCAGAAGGGATCATAGCATGCCAGTGTCTACAACTAGACAGAGGGGATCATAGCATGCCAGTGTCTACAACTAGACAGAGGGGATCATAGCATGCCAGAGTCTACGACAACCAACCAGAGGGGGTCATAGCATGCCGGTGTCTACAACCAACCAGAGGGGGTCATAGCATGCTGGTGTCTACGACAACCTACCAGAAGGGATCATAGCATGCCAGTGTCTATGACAACCCACCAGAGGGTGACACAGCATGCTGGCGTGTATGACAATCTACCAGAGGGTGACACAGCATGCTGGCGTCTATGACAACCTACCAGAGGGGGTCATAGCATGCCGGTGTCTACAACCCACCAGAGGGTGACACAGCATGCTGGCGTCTATGACAACCCACCAGAGGGGGTCATAGCATGCTGGTGTCTATGACAACCCACCAGAAGGGATCATAGCATGCCGGTGTCTACAACAACCCACCAGAAGGGGTCAGAGCATGCCAGTGTCTACGACAACCGACCAGACTGGATGGTAATGTGCCATGTCTTTGCCTGTGGTCCTCAATAAATAATGTGATTTGTGGTCAACAGATAGCCGATTTGTAATGTTCAGTCAATTACGACGGGTATATCAGGTCAAAATATGGTCAAAAGAAAACTGCAGGGACGTAGCGCAGGTGGACTTCAAGAGGGCAAAGTCCAGGTCCCATACCAGGTAGCACAGCTCTTCCTCCACTACGTCTGGCCAGGGCTAACGCACACACACCACAAACCTTGTGTTTCTGACAAGTACGAAGACCCCATCTTGCCCAAGTCACATCATGCTCAACTCAGGTCAAGGTCTGGCTACTTTGGTGGTGGTGGTGGTGGTGGGGAAAGGGGGCAGGCTGGGGGCCCAAACATCAACACTGTCTTTACATGCAGTACCTACTTCAGTCACTGTACGCTACCAATGAAAAGAAATTTAGCTGTAAAAAAGAAAAGAAAGATGAATGAATGAAAAGAGACAAGAGGGGGCAAATGAAAAACAATATCAGCAGGACAACATGGTACTGGTAATAATGGTGGTCACCGTCAAACTGGACTTGTAGTGGCTGGTCATGCTGTGACTTCCAAACTTCCCACCCCACCCTTCCCACCCCAGACACTTAGCAGCTGATTTTCCTTCTCTCTATGACTTAGTCTGCCAGTGCCTCTCTCTCTGCTCCTCCATCATCCATTCCTTGCTGTGCTCACAATGTCGTGGAAGAATAAAAGACAAAAAAAAAAAAAAAAAAGGCAAAAGAAAGAAGAAGAGGGAACAAAAGGAGCACTGGCAAATCTCAGAGGATGAGTTTGCCAATGAAAAGCCCGATAATGATAGCAGCAATGATGTAGATGACCGGGGGGAAGGCGCTGGCCGGCGTTGCCATGGTGACAGAAGTTTGCTGGGAGGCAGAGGGCGTGGAAGAGATGGTGTCTGACATAGCCAACTTCCTCAGTCGTGTTCCTTCATCCTGCAACACAGCACAATGGTAGGGAGGCCCAACGCATATTGCATAAAGTGCTTATTTCAAATAGTTATAACTCAGCAATGTGAACACATATGTACACCACATTTTGGGAGGGTTATACCAGTACTACTGTTAATAAGCCCACAAAATCTTAAAGCTCAGTCTTAATTGGTTATTGACTTACAGCATCACAAAATTGACGTTTTGCTTGAAAATGCCAGATTAGAACTTAAACTCTGTGAGAGTGTGCAAATCATCATTTTGAAAAACACAGGCTAAACAGTATCTAATTACACCATTTTGACACTTAGGATATACAATCAACAGAATATTAAGTAGAAAGGGGTAGAAAAAAATTTAAGGCAGTATTTTATGAAGATAAAAAAATTTTTTTTTTACAAACGAACACTAAAAATGCAAAATATGAGCAAACCTTCATCTTGCAATGATTTCTAAAGTAATATAACAAATATAATCATGTGATATAGCAGATGAAAGGTCTGTTTATAAGCTGTTGAATAAGACATGAAAAAATGGGTTTCAATATCAGTTACTAACTACCTTGGGGGGAGGGGGAAACCTCCGCCCACCCCCCTGAAAGGCCGTTTTTTTGCCGAGGTGAGATCCAGTCACTTGCTACTTCCAGTGGTTGTAGTCACTAAGTCAGTTCTACAAGCATATGTTGAACAGTCTTGCAAACTGGGTGTACCAAATTATGTTTCAATTTCAGTTACTGCATTAGGGGGAGGGGGAAACCTCTGCCCTACCCCCTAAAAGACCTTTCTTTTGCAGAGGTGAGATCCAGACTCCTGTGGTTGTAGTCGGTTCTACAAGGGTATGTTGTACAGTCTAGCAAACTGGGCGTACCTGGTGTTGATGGAAGAGACATTCTGTGACAGTGTGAACGTTCTGCAGCTTGTTGATGTTGGTTCACAGGTTAGATTATTCTCAAAAACGCTTGTGGCATCTGTTTCCATGGTGTCCTCTTTTGCTGGAAATCTGAACTCTGTACTCTCAGGTAGAGGAACTGTGTGTGAAGTAGGGTGAAGATAGTTGATGATGGCTGTGTCTGGGGAAACTACAGTCTTGACCACTCCTGGATACCATACTCCTCCAGCAAAAGCCACAACAACAACTTCGCTGGTTTGAGTGAACTTGAATGTATGCAGTCTAGCATCCTGAATGTGATGGTACGATTCAGTGTCTTCGAGATCTTCTTCACTGCTGGACTGCTGTTCACTAGCACTGTCTTGTTGCTGCTGAGGGGATGGTGGAGTACTGTTGACAGTGGCAGTGCCTCTTGTGACAATGGCATCGATGGTGGCAGCATTCGTTGAAATCAAGCTTCTTCTTTTTTTTTTTTTTTTTTTTGTTTGTTTGTTTTTAATTATTATTTATGCAGTGATCGATGAGGATGATAACTGATGATGCTATGGAGGTCCATTTCGGTTTGAGACTACTTGACAGGGCCGCAGACCACGCTTACTGTCACAATTATCCCGGTGTTAACCAGGCCCGGGAACTGCGGCACCTGCAGTGTTGGTCAAATAATTAGAGCAACACCCTCAAAGACGCATCCGTGAAGTGGATGAAGCTCGGCTGTGTGGTTCCAGCCTTCCCATTGGGCCCATAGCACTCCCAGCTCTGGGTAGGAGCCGGCCAGGGCTGAAAAATCCCACATGACTCTGATGGGATTCGAACCCCAGGCCTTCCGACCCACAATCCGACGCGCTAACCACTGCGCTACGGGGGCCGGTGAAATCAAGCTTCTTAATCTCTCCTTCTTGTCAGCAACTTTGGCTGCTGCTGAACCCTTGAGCAGGTCTCTGTTGTTCACCTGCATTCTGATGGTTTTCAAATGGATCCACATCTGAAGTTGCTGCAGAAGGTCCCCTGACTTCAAATGCCCAATTTCCGTGGCATCAGTGAGAAGCCGCCCAGACTTGATAAGCTCTCCAACAGCATCCATCTTCTTCTGCCTTTTGTCGCGTGTCTCTTTCCTTCGTTTAATGCAGTTTTCTCTCCCCTCTGAGCCAGACTGCCAGAGTTTCAGTAGCTGACAATCAGTTGTACAGGCCCATTCATCTTCTGCAGCTTTCCATGAAGAAGGTCTCCTTCAGCAGGAGAGAACATCTCCCCAACAGAAACTTGTGGAACAACTTGCACCTGTCATAAAAAATTGCTGAAATAAATAAACATACCCAATGGCAGTGCTCACGCCCAGTGCTGGCAACACAAATGCAGGGCTGCAGACATAACACTCACCTAGCCACCTAAGTTTCAAGTGGGTAGAAAGACTGGGCAAGTCATGACCCCAAAATGGCAATGGCCAATGTAACAGCAATGTGCAATATTTTGCTATTAAACTTTTGATCATCAGACAAATATCAGACTCTAAGTGGAATTACCAACAAAGCAATGGCATCACCATTTTAACTGGGCTAAAACTGCTAAAATGAGACCCAGAAAGAAATGGAAAAAGGTTTACATAAAATTCAGGTTAAAAAACATAATGTGCTAGTAATAATTCCTACAGCTATGCCTATGGGCTTGTAATCACTGTACTGGTGGGCTAGTAGAAAATGTTAAACTTCTGCAGGCCTGCAAATGTACTGTAACCAATTTACAATTATTTTGTAACCATCCAATTTCACAAAGCAGCCGAGTTTCACTGCTTAATTTTCACTGTCATGGATTTTATATCAGAGAAATGTCCCACAGCACAGACTGCACAGTCCCATGTGTGTGGCATCATGTTTCTTGCATGTCACCAAAATGCAAAAGCTGTCATATTGTCTAGAATTATTACTGATAGTGATACCAACATTTTGTTCTTGACAAATGGCAAATACACATGTCATATTAAAATATGTAAACAAAAGTGTCAAAACTACGTCAGCGAATTCAAGTTTCAACAAACTGTCACTGACACACTCAGTGATACTGATAGTGATACATACACCATCAAGTTCAAAGCTTCACCTTCTTCTTTGGTTGAGGCAGTCAGCGTCATCACTTTCATTATAGTTTGAAGACATGCACTGCACTTTTTATTTTATTTTGAACTGTTGACAAGCAAAAAATCGAAATTTAAAAGTCGCAGACTGTCTTCTTCTGACTTGTTCAAATAAGTAACCAACTTCATCACTTTGTCTAATGTCTTTGAAGTGTCAGTCACTTTTTGTATCACTAAGTCTTTATCAGTATCATAAGAATTTTCTGTGAGTCTGGCATCCTTTTTGGGAATGAACACACTGAGGCACACAGAAAACGAAAACGAAAACACTGACGTCATTGTGAGCTCTATGACTTTCATTGCGATTTGGACGATTTATGACAGCTTTGAATGTTTTTTTTCTATAAAAACTGTATAAAAGAAAAAGAAAATTCAATAAATGTCAAAAACTGAGAAATGCCAAGAGGCAAAGTGTAAAACTTTTAGTATTTGCGTCTACAATACACGGGAAGCGAAAGTTGTTTTGAATTATGGACTCGTCCAAAAAGGGGGTTGCCGACTGGATCCTTCCAGAAATTGCTAATTTTTTAGATCAAACATTGTGCTATCAAATCAGTATCACCCAAACCACACTCATGTAACTTCTGTTCTAAACAACACTATGACATTACAGGTAAATATCAACAAGCAGAAGAAAGAAAAGAATGCCAAGCATTCAACTTACCCAATCAGTGCACCCCCACTCAAAATCGGATCGGCAACAGTCCATCTTGGCGTTCGGTTCTCGCTGCTGCTAGGCTATGGACTTTCCAGACGTTCGTTGTCAAACAAACTTTAACACTTTGGAGCACTCGCCCTTGCTTAATTTACAAAATATTTTCTTCAAACTTCGTGGAACACTAGACAGATGGTTGATCTGACGGTCAGAGAACAAGTCCGATGCGTCCACCACATGGAGAATCCCAGAAGAAAGAGGAAAATTTGACCTCCGGTTTTGGCATCGAAGAGTCTGGTTCATTGGCTGACCGTTTGATAAGATACTCTTCAACCTTTGCTCTTTTAGTCTGCTAAATTTCATTGGCCAAGTATTTATAGTTTAGCTGGGCCATCCCAACACAAAGAGCACAGCGTGACGCTCGTATTGAGCTCGCGGTGCCATCAGCCAAGATTTATCTGCACATCGCTGACAGCGAAAAGTCCGGTGTTGCAAAACAGTGCACGGAGCCACATTCAGTGGTTCATATCTCGTGATAGAAATGTCACACACCTTTAAAATTTGAAACAGTGAACAAGCAGACAACACAGACCACATTCATGTCTTTTTCAATATTTTATTGACAAGAATAAAAATTTCGCTTTGAGTTTAAAATCACACAAAACGCCACAGCTTGACCAAGATGCGTTGGGCCTCCCTAACAATGGCCAATTATGTTTGTGGTTTTTTTCCATCAGTCTGGCAGGGGCAAGGCTAAAAATCTTCACCATTACTATGCTCCACGGAGAAGTGCCCACTTAGCACAAAGCACATCACACATCCAAATCATTCTCTGTAGATCTGACATTCTCCACTTGTGCACTGTCATTTAGCTTTCTGAGAAACTTGCCCCACAGGAATATGGTATTGAAGAAAGTGTCCCAGTGTTCACTTTCAGCAGGTTCCAGTGCACACACAAAAGTCCCTGAAACTGCTTGCACACAGAAGCAGTTCACTCCTTTAAAGTAGGAAGAGTACAAAATATATACAACTGGACTGGAGGTCTGAACAAAAATACACCTGTTTAATTGTCATGTGGGAGATGTGCAAGACTGACTGTCTGGGTCATCAAGAGGTCAACTGCATGCATTTTTTAAATATTATTCTCACAGCATTATTTCTGTCATACAGTCAGTGTTAAACACACTTTCAGGTTCAATGGATCAAACTTGACCTGTACATTTGGTAGCTGAAATCCCAGAGAGTCACAGTGCTACTTTAAAGAGTCACAACCATTACCGATCAAACTGTCTCACACACACACCACACAATGCACACAGGGTACCACTGAGAGTCAACAACATTAACTGAGCAACTGATGCAGTTACCAGTACTGTACAGTATTCTTCTGCAATTCAGCATGTCTGTGTTAAACCATACAGGTGCAGGTGGTGCCCAGGTCAGACGTTCAGTGTGTCATGCCCCAGCTGAGTGTGTTACACATGCTGGTTTGTGTGTAATGATAAACACTGGTAGTGAACACACACATTTCACTGCCCCTGGATAGTCAACACCCTGACGGTCACACCTGGGCAAAACACATAGATAAAGACTGGCAGAAGCTAAGTTTTACAGTCTCCCTTAGCTAAAACAATCCACACATACCAGTCCACAATACAGTGATACACACGAAATGACAGGAAGGCAGTCGCTTAAGAGTAGACAAAAATGACAGGAAGGCAGTCGCTTAAGAGTAGACAAAAATGACAGGAAGGCAGTCGCTTAAGAGTAGACAAAATGACAGGAAGGCAGTCGCTTAAGAGTAGACAAAAATGACAGGAAGGCAGTCGCTTAAGAGTAGACAAAAATGACAGGAAGGCAGTCGCTTAAGAGTAGACAAAAATGACAGGAAGGCAGTCGCTTAAGAGTAGACAAAATGACAGGAAGGCAGTCGCTTAAGAGTAGACAAAAATGACAGGAAGGCAGTCGCTTAAGAGTAGACAAAATGACAGGAAGGCAGTCGCTTAAGAGTAGACAAAATGTAGGAAGGCAGTCGCTTAAGAGTAGACTTAGGGTTAGTTCTTGTTTTTTGTTTTTCGAGAGACAGATGTAGGGGAGGGAGGCTTGACACAAATACCACCACTATCGCAATAAACACAACACCACCAATACCACTTTCAACACAGAGAGTGACTCACCTTGAGCTGGCTGTTCTCTGACCTCAAGGAGTTGACCTCAGCCTGTAACCTCCTAACCTCCTCCAGAATCTTCTTGTCATCTCCACCCATGACTGCGCTAGTCTGGAAAAATTCATCCTACATGGTCATTTGGTTAGCATCCACAGACTCTCAGACATCTGGTGCAAAAAATGGCAGGCTTTGGTCACGTACCAACTATTAGAAAAAGTGCTATTCTGTATCTCAGGCACAGTCAACTGCATCTTTGTTATCCTGCTTTGTCATCTTAAATGCAACTACTGCACAGCTCTTTTTACAGTCATGGGGAGGATTTAGAGTAATCAAAGCATTTCGTTTAATTATCACACACACAAAGATGGCAAAACAGATTCAGAATTATCAGTTCTGACAGAAATTCACAAAACTGTTACCAACAAAATTGCACTAGAAGTAGAAAGTATTCAAATAAACGTTTGTACGTTTCTCTCTGTGGATGGAATTTCAATGTCTGGGATTTTCCCTCTGCAACTGTCACATTTTCTGATCCTTTTCATCTGACTTTCTAGTATATATATCCATTCAGGCACTTGGTGCCAAACTGATTTTAGTTTTCCGATTACAGTTACTCCTTCTCAGGCTGTTTGTACACCAGAACACATAATAAATTCAGCACAAAACCACAGGTGAAAATACAGAGACAGGTTGGGTTAGGAGCAGTGAGACACTGTACCAGCCAAGGGTAAAGAACAACAGAAGCTTGCTACAAACAAAAACTGACAAGCAACAATAAGCAACAGCAACAATATTTTACTGTTTTCAGAATACTGAAACTTTTAATGGTTCTTTTCTGTTCAAAGACAGTCTTTCTGTTCAACTCAAAATGGTCCAAGGCACTCCGATTTACAATGAATGTCACTGTAACCTGTTGGGGTGTGTATGCCTGAGATCCAAACTACCAGGCTATAAAAACTTAGGACAACTACACTGTGACCATCACAACCACTGAGGACTTCAAAATAAGATGACAAAAAAAGACCTGGTGATACTTGTTTCCAAACTGTTCAAAGATTTATTTATTTTTAAACCAAACATAGGGATCACTAATACACAACAAAAACTGCACATCTTATGCAAAGTAAATTCCTCTGATGCAGCAGTACCATTTGGGGGGGGGGGGGGGGGGGGCACACAAAGACTGCACACACCAAGTCAACCCCTGAAGATGGAATGTGTCTGCCCAGTGGCAAGGGGATTAAAAATGGTCCCATGTGCAGTACAGCTCCCAAGAAACTGGTGCACTACCTCCATCAAAAGAAGAATGCAGAAGAAGAAAGCACAGCATGCGGGCTCTTCAAAGTGTGACCCTGTGAACCAGCTCTGGGCAAAAGGGGAGGGAAGCAGGGAAAGCAGAGGGTCACAGGGCAGGGGAGACTCAGCCAGAGAAAAATCTGTACACACATACACTATGGGTGAGCCATTTATTCTTTGCTATCATCAACACCTCCCAGAAACTTACAACCCCTTGTTCTGGTAATCTTCAGCTTGTCAAAAATCTGTCAGTTAATAGGGGTAGCCCATCATCTGTCAATGTGAAGCGGCAAATTTGGTACCTCTAACAGCCCAACAAGCAAGCACACCACCAAACCATCAAATTTTAAGACCACCATGGACAAAACTGACACTTTTTGGAACCACTGAAAACTGACCCCATTCTGATAGCAACAGAGTGCTTTGTGGAGATTCAGAGTCTAAGGGACCACCAAGGAAATAGCCAACTGCATGCATTCTATTAAAATAGTCTTCTCAGCGGCAAAACAGCATTCTCAACTTCCTCCTGCTTGAATGCACAGATCTGTCACACTGTTGATATGGTCCTTTTCTGAAGCCTTGTCAAAACTCTAAAACACTGGAAATCAGTTCTCAGTAGTTTCCAAAATGCAGGTATCAATACTAAACCACTTTCACCAACACAAATCTGCTCTATACTGGATGACCGACACAAGGGTGTGCAGGTGTGCACACATGCTCGTAAGCATGTAGGGATGTGCAACATGCTTGTTCATTCATTAACATTTTGATGTTCGAAGCAATTCTATTTTCCAAATTGGCGCTTACACCATAGTCAATCTAGCATTCTTGTATAACACCACCATGTTTAAAAAGAAATGATGGTGACTTTGCTAACCCCATTTACTGCCCAAGCCTGTACAATTTCCAGGATAAAAGTGAAAAGTGCACACACATGCCCTCAAACAATGTATTTTCCTGTCCTACAACAAATTTACTTTGGATACTATGTATTGTGATGGAAATCCATTCGCACGCTAATGCAAAAAAGAAAAAGGTCTACAAAAGTTTTCACTTTTATTGGCCCCTTTCAATTGACACTGTAGCAGTGAAATGTTTAAGTTCAAGACAGTGACACCAATGGCACAATAAACTACTTCACTAACATCGAGGCTGACAAACTGAGCTGCCAACTGCACAAGGTATAAACACAAGACACTGGCCCCCAGCCACCCCCAAACCCGGACCCAAGGTTATTGCCTCACAACTGCGCCCAGGCACAGCCTTGTGGTGACGAGCGGTCATCCAGCCTAGAGCCTAAGGAGAAAGCGTGCAGTACCTTTGGAGGGGTCACAGGGTCTGTCTTTAGTACCTTTGCTCTCTCCTCCTGCACGGTCTCTTGTGCTGCAGCCTGCAACCAAACACCGGGCAACATACTGTTGATAATCCTCATTTAACTATCGCTATGCACAAGTCACCACAGCCTTGATTCTTTCATTTACTGACTAGCTTCACAATCACCAGTACACACGGACAAAGCCTGTTCCCAGAAGTAAAAGGTATATGATCCACTCGTGACAATGACGGTTTTCTTCTTCAGCACCTCCATCAAAAGTAAGCAGACACAGAACCCAAAAGATGTGGGGCTGTCCAATGTGAAAAAATCTGAATAGCATCCTCTGCTTACTAAAGCTGTACAATGTGGTCAGAGTGATTCTGACCAAGGCTGTGTGACTTGGTCAATGTGATTCTGACCAAGGCTGTGTGATGTGCTCAGTGTGATTCTGACTAAGGCTGTGTGATTTGGTCAATGTGATGCTGACCTAGGCTGTGCGATGTGGTCAATGTGATTCCAACCATGGCCGTGTTATTTGGTCAATGTGATTCTGACCCAGGCTGTGTGATGTGCTCAGTGTGATTCTGACCCAGAAGGTACAATCATCATTTCATCAGGACAAGAGAAACCACTTCAATCCTCTTTACGCTTTTGCAGTTCACAAATGTTTTGCTTATCTGTTGTAGGAAATGGTTTTCCCTGGGAATTAATGCAAGCAGCAACAGCACTGCCCAGGCTTCATGTGCAATGTGTGTTGCTGTATCATCTGCCGGCATCAGATGGGGGATCTCACTCACCTGTGGTGCATTATCTGGCATTTCAAAGACGCACTTCAGCTTGGTGTCCATCAAACTCTCTGGTGGAGCATCCTTCCACTGAAACAACACAGCAATGTAATGAAATCAGATCAAGCAAAAGAAAATGCATCTGATGTATACCCAAGCCCAAAAGCAGTTTCGTACACCAGAGCATAAATGTTGAAACCTCAGTAAACTACTTCCCCAAAATGTCTACTGGCACAAGCCTTATTCACTGGTCTACCTCTATTCAACACACAGCCAGTTCCATGCATACTCTACCAAGTATGAAGGGTGTGTGAGAAACTCGACGTGTGTCAAAAAAAACAACAGTTTTGCTAAAGTTAGCATTACGTATCAACTCAGGAATCATTAAACTCATGCCCAGGAGGGAAAACCTTGAATTTGGAATAGTTTAGCATGCAACTGCTCGACAGTTTTCAGTATCAGCTTGCAGTCAGCAGATTCCTTGCCAAGTACACAAACTGCTGGGAAATGTCCAATCCATCCATAAAAAGTGATTGCCCACAGAGTCAGTGATATAACAAAGCATTACTCTAAAATGGTTATCCAACTTTTTGATCAGAATATGAAATGTATTGAGTATTAAACTCCTTGTAATAAACTCCATACTTCCTAAAGTTGCTTTACTTTGGGGCTTGAGAATAGTTTATTTCTGTGTAGGTCAACCTACTGCACAGGTTAAGTCTGACTTTTGATTAAATTTTGTTTACGTTGCTAAAACAACTCTTCACATGATCCGCAGACTTGTGTGCAGAAAAAAGCCTGATTCTCCTTATTTCAAAATTCAGACACACCCAGTCATTCATTAAGAACCCCACAGGATGCTCTAGGAGAAATAAAAGTGCCTGTGCCTGTAAATTGGGTAAACTGGCTGCCATTTGGTCATGAAAAGAGTTCTTACTAATATCAGTCCCATGGTCTGCAGACTATGTACAACCCATCGAACACACTGAGCTACTTATTCCCCCCAGCCGATACACACTTTTTTTCCCTCCCTTTTTTTAGTGGGGAAATTAACCACAGCACTCTGAACAGAAGCCCACGCACAGCCCAGCACATGGGTTCAAAGAGTCCTATGCATGCCACATGGTAATGCAGAAATACAATACTACTGCACTCACTCTTTCTTTAAGCACACACAGAAATGCATGCATGCCACATGGTAATGCAGACATACGACTCTATCACATTCACTCTTTTTTTAAATGCACACAAATCAAAGCCAAACAAGAAAGGACACCAACAAGCTGAAACTATCCTTGATATAAAAGCCAAACAAAAACAAGGGGTTTCTTTCTCACTTGGGCTGTTATAAGGTGATGTGCTGCTGTCACTGTCAGAAAAGCTCCTGCCTCAATTTTGCATTTACACTGAGGTGATGCTACTCTCATAAATACCTGTGAAAATGGAGAAGATTGTTTTTTTTGTTTTTTTTAAACTGAGAGAATGAGAGAGAAAAGAAGAAAGATGGTGGCAGTGGGGGGTGGAGGCAGGGGAGGGGGTGGGGGGAAACAAAGTAAAACAGGATGACTCACCAACTGGTCTTGACTTTCTATCCGGCCCTCTGGTGCAAACATAGACTGCACCATGAACTTGTGTTTGTTCTTCTCACTTGGGTCATACTCAAATGGCTGCAGCATCACTGAAATCACACAAAGCACTCTTTAAAAATCACCTTCAGCTTCACATACATGTTTGAAACTGCTGACATTAATATATGTGACCATGGATAATATTAATAACAACCATGATAAAGAAAGGACAGCGTTTCATTTGTAGCAACAGACTGATATTTATAATGACAACATTTAACTTAATTCTTAAATAAGTTAAAACATCAACACTGGAAAGTTAATAATTAGAAACATAACTATATCATATTTACCCTCAAACATACTGACTGAAATTTATCAGAATATAAATGTTGGATTGAATTTGAAGTTAAGCACCAAGTCAGTACCTGAAAGAAACTTATCTGTCAAACTTATTTGCCACTTACTGATGGCATCACCATCATTTCCCCTCACCCATCCCTCAGTAACCATGTAACCTCTCACCCACCCCTCAGTAACCCTGTAACCTTTCACCCACCCCTCAGTAATGCTGTAACCTCTCCCTCACCTCTCACACCCATACATCCCCCACCTCTCTGTAACCCCTCCCCCACCCCTCTGTAACCTTCCCCCATTCCTCTGTAACCTTGTCCCCATCCCTCTGTAACCCTCTAACCTCTCCCCCACCCCTTTCGCAACCCCTCCCCCAGCCCTCTGTAACATCTTTCCCAACCCTGTGTAACCCCAAGTGCCATGAAGAAAAACCAGAACCAAAACCTGGTCTGCACACCTGCAACTGTGATGGATTTCTCTGACTCCAGGAGACCACTGTTTGGTCGCACGCAGTAGCGCTTGGGGGCCGTGGTCTTCACTTTGAAACATATTCGCTTTTCTGTGGGGTTGAAGAGCTTCAGCTCTGCTGTTACGACATCTGTAAATGGACCTGAAGAGAAAAGGACACTGGTCAGTCACGCAGTCTCTGGGCAACCAGCAGGCATCTTTGCTGTTGTGAGGACTCAGAAAGCACAGTTTTTTCGTGTGTGTGTGTGTGTGTGTGTGTGTGTGTGTGTGTGTGTGATGAAATATTGCAAACACATCAGAGCCTAAGAACAGTAGTAAGATCTTTCAAAATCAAACCTTAACTAAAGACATACAAGTGATTTTCTTCTTCTTCTGCAATCAACCTGCTGAATATGCTGTACTTGAGGGGAAAAACAGGGCCTTCAGTCTCTGGCCTTCAAAAGGGGGGGGGGGGGGGGGCAGACAACCACTGTCACCTGCATTTGGTCAGCTATCACTACTTCAAGTTCAAAACCGCCTTTTCAGTTTTGCAACTGAGAAAAGTGTGTACAGTCTGAAAAGTGCATTATTACATTATGATACCCTGGTGCTTTCACTGAACACAGCTGAATTACAATGATCTATACAATATTAGTATTAGACACACAAAAACAAATAATTAGATTTCACATGAACTGGAGGGTGGAAGGATGACGGTGGGGAAGAGTTGGACAGAGAAGGCAAGAAGAGTGAGTTCAGGTGGGTGTACTGACCCAGCTTCCACAAAACAGATAGGTTTCCAAGGACAACAGGTTTCCAGGGACAACAGAACAGATAGGTTTCCAGGGGCAACAGAACAGATAGGTTTCCAGGGGCAACTTGAAGAATGGACTGCGGTCAAAGTTCTCACAGGCCAGGCAGTTTCTGACCACTGAAAGTGCCAGTGGACTAGCATACTCCCCTTCCACTGGTTTCACCAGACTACAGATTTTTTTATGAGAAATGTCAAGCTTTTCTCAGCCCATACCACAGAGATAAAAATTCCCCCCCCCCCCCACCCCCCTCAGTACTTCAGCAAATGAAGGGCAGAGTCTGTCTAGAGTGACAAAACTGAACATACCACACAAGCCATAACACAGAAAAAAGGGATATGAAAACAGTCCCCTCCTGTCCTGTCTCTCATTGGTGGTTGGCTCATTTCTGCGGACCAGTGAAAATCATGGTCCAGCAGTGCTCAGAACCAGCGAAAAACATCCATGAATTTCTAGCCCCGATAAGTAAGTGGCAGCTGCTTTTAGGCAGAAGCAATCTTGCTTCTCCCTCCACTTCTCCAAAAGGTCCGCCCTTTAACTACAAGCAGAGCTGAAGCTTGTGATTCAACAGTCCCCAGAACCAGTGAAAAGTTTCACTTTCAGTGAGTCTCTAGCCCTGGTGTAGGTGGCAGCAGCTTTCAGCCAGTACCTGAGAAGCAGTCTCACTTCTCCCTTTACTTCTCAGAAACCTCTGCCTTGTAACTGCAAGTGCAGCTGAGCTAAGGTGAACTGCCCTCATCCAAATATCTGCTCTGCTAACCTGCCCTTGCATCCCACTTCAGTGGAGTTAGTTTAGGCAGGCTAATGTTAATCTGAAAGGGCTGAACAATGCTCCCTTTATTGATCAGATCAATATTGTTCTGGGGCTGGCTGATAAACTCCCTGAAATGTAGTATGTTCATGGAGACCAGCATCACCAATGAAAGCAGCCACCCAGTAGATTGCTTAACCAAAATATGGTGCCTAACATAGTTACAATCAGCAGTAGAAAGTCATATTAGATGATCAAGGTCAACATGCCAAACACGACTAGTAAAACTGTTATAAACCCAAGGGAAGAACAGGCATTCTGCTTAGGAACTGATGCATCAGCAGTCAGTTAATTATTATTCCCAAGCACTGAGCAGACCATGCAATTCCTCAGGGTAACTGACAGACACTGGTAATATGTTCAGCATCTGTGACTGACAATGATCTTACTGACAGACACTGGTAATATGTTCAGCATCTGTGACTGACAACGATCTTCATTTTTTTTTAAATTTCAACAATGAACAGTAAACTGCACAGCAGTCAGCCACATCTGATGCTCATTATCTACATCCTGTTAATCTGGCCCCAACATGAATGCTGTAGAGACAGTTCAACAAACAATACTCAGTATACATGTTCATGGGCACGGATTTAAAATTCAGATAGTGATAAGAACTGATAACTGAATATATGCCAATGTGGCAAAACTCTGCTAGAAAAGTGTATAGTATTTATCAATGTTACATCAATTCACTTTGCAATCTTCTTCCTGTCGGTACTCTTGCACTTGGGAGTTTGACATCTCAGTCAGTTCCATACTACCTAGTACCATAGTAGTAGTACCAGCCAATAGTATCAATGGTTTTCTCAAAATTCCTACTTGATTGCAGGGCACAGGCAAAAGGGATTTCCTTCACCCTCTTTACTTGTCTCAACTGCTGAGTTTTTGTAGGCTCTTCTGGTGGCCCTTGATTTCAATAGGTTACTTGCCTTTACTGTTCAATATCTGTTAATGTGCTATGGAGATTTTCGTCTCAGGTCTGCATCAGTTGTTCTAGCAGCTCTCAGCTACTCTTAGTCTTAGACTGTTGTAAATCATAGCACAGTTACCTGATCTGAAGGGCAAGAGGTTTTTGGTGTGTGTGTGTGTGTGTGTGTGTGTGTATGTGTGTGTGTGTGTGTGTGTGTGTGTGTGTGTGTGTGTGTGTGTGTGTGTGTGTGTGTTTTGGGCAGTGGAGGGGGACTCATCAACTTCAAATGAAAATCTGGACTGTGAGTGGAGACCAGGAGAAAACAGTCCAACCAAGTCCAGTTAACAATGTCCGTAAGTTGAGTAACATAAGAATGGTCACACCTTTCCCTAATGTCTACCACAGGGGGTAGCTTTTCATTAAAAAACTTTAAGCTGCAGTATCTATAATTATAAACTGGACCTGCTGTTTCAAAGAAGTGGTCAGGAAGCCATTTTGAAGTATCGCACTTAAAAAAAAAAAAAAATGACACTGGCTTTCCCTGAAAGAACAGATGACAGGCCAGCTGCCTGTGAATTCATCACTGGATCAATGTGTGAGTATGAGTGTGAAAGAAACTACTACATCACTTCACAACATCTGACGCACATTCATAACTATGTACATGGTGTAACCATGATGACAAAAGAAGAAAAAAGGAGTAGCCTTGCCTGAGGATGACAGGATAACTTGATTAAGCAGCAACCTAACACTACAGTAAAACAGAACAATGCTAGTGCTAGAACTAGTAGGCAGTACCAGTTGCAGCTTATAAAACTTGAAAGGTACACATGTATTTCACAGGTATGTTACATACTGACATAGGGTACACATGTACTTCACATGGGATCAATCTAATCTGATAGATAATAAAAACCAAATTCACAGGTAGTGAGTGACACAGTCCTCACTGGGGCAAACCCCTCAAGGGGAGGTAAATCATGAACCTGTCACAGGGCACACTAGGAGTAGGACTGTAGGAGAAAGAGAACAATCTTCTGCACTATTTTTAGCACAGAGAGCAGGGGTTCAAAAGAGAGGTGAGACCTATACATAGCTGAGGCTGCAGACTCTGAGACACCCCAACCACAAGCGCATCAACATGTGGCCATGCTCCTCTCTGAGTCACAAGTGCCAGAGGCCCAGTGGAAATCTTGCACTATGTTATGTATTTCTCACAACCACTGGCTCCATCAGATCAGTGATGCCAGAGGGTGGGTGCTGTGTAGTCTGCCGATCAGGTCAGGAATGGGTTAAACTGCACTGCAGGCTGTGCAAGCAGGAAACAAGACACTGACACAGTCAAGTCTATAATTTATAAAGCGTCAAAGTGTACTGCAAGCTGTGCAGGCAGGAAACAAGACACTGACACAGTCAAGTCTATAATTTATAAAGCGTCAAAGTGTACTGCAAGCTGTGCAGGCAGGAAACAAGACACTGACACAGTCAAGTCTATAATTTATAAAGCGTCAAAGTGTACTGCAAGCTGTGCAGGCAGGAAACAAGACACTGACACAGTCAAGTCTATAATTTATAAAGCGTCAAAGTGTACTGCAAGCTGTGCAGGCAGGAAACAAGACACTGACACAGTCAAGTCTATAATTTATAAAGCGTCAAAGTGTACTGCAAGCTGTGCAGGCAGAAAATGAGACACTGACACAGTCAAGTCTATAATTTATAAAGCGTCAAAGTGTACTGCAAGCTGTGCAGGCAGAAAATGAGACACTGACACAGTCAAGTCTATAATTTATAAAGCGTCAAAGTGTACTGCCAGCTGTGCAGGCAGGAAACAAGACACTGACACAGTCAAGTCTATAATTTATAAAGCGTCAAAGTGTACTGCAAGCTGTGCAGGCAGGAAACAAGACACTGACACAGTCAAGTCTATAATTTATAAAGCGTCAAAGTGTACTGCAAGCTGTGCAGGCAGAAAATGAGACACTGATATGGTCAGTCTATAATTTATAAAGTGTCAAAGTATACTGCCAGCTGTGCAAGCAGTAAACAAGACAATGACACAGTCAGTCTATAAAGTATAAAGTGTCAAAGTGTACTGCCAGCTGTGCAAGCAGTAAACAAGACAATGACACAGTCAGTCTATAAAGTATAAAGTGTCAAAGTGTACTGCCAGCTGTGCAAGCAGTAAACGAGGCACTGACACAGTCTATAAAGATTAAAGGGTCAAAGTGTACTGAAAACAAGACACTGACAGTCTATCAGTGCACTGCCTATGTTTCTGATGATCACCTCTACTAGTACTACTGTACTAGTACTACAATAAAAAGTAACAGTAACACCAACCAGTAATGAAAAACTAATCCATCACATGTCAAAAGCATGGCAGGTGAGTACAGACAGTGACATGTACACAGAAGCTGCTGACAGTCAGCTATCTCCCAACACCAATGGTTAAACAATGCCATTAGCCTGCTAGCCACTCCTTGTCACAATGGGATGACGGATGATATGGTGGGATTGGGAGGAACAGTATATATGCAGGCACAACAGGAATTAACATAAAACTATCACAAGACACTAGCTTCTATTAGTTCTAAACTCCAGTGAAAAGAAGAGGAAGAACTGTACTGAGCATACAAACCATACTGTGTTTACTAATGATCATCAAAAGCATTCTATCAGTCTATGCAAACAAAATAAATTTGATGAGGGACTTAGGGAGGGGGTCACTGTGACCTGGAGAATATATAAATACTGAAAATGAAATTGACTGAAGCCTGGAATTTGGAAAGCATGAATTTGAAAGGATGGGAACACTTAACAATTTTCAGTGATTCTGAATGAATGTAAAGCACATCTGATCTTCCGATTCAGTTCCACGAAGCAAAGAACATGTACAACACATCTACAGCCCTTAACATTGTATTGTAACAGGATTGCAGAGTCTGTAAAAACAACTAAGCCATACCAATGGGTTCAATTCCTTAATATCACACTTGACTTACACTAAGTTACAAACTAATCATAGTCTAGTGTCCACAATCCTCAGACTCAAACACTTTTCCCATCCCACAAGAAGCCCTGCAAGTTCTTTGCTTCTGAATTCAACTGCAAATGCATTGAACAACTAACACACACTAACCTGACCACACTCAGCTTGGAATAAAGTGGCAGATAAAACAGAAATCATAAGATACTCAGTTTTTAATGCCCAGGCAACCATACAGATATATCAGGGTGATATAATTATAGTCATTCAACTAATTTAAAGGCAGTCTTCATCACTGACAAGATACTGTGTATGCTATGATTATGAACTAGTATTAGTCAAAATTAAAAGCAATAGACTAATATATGTCAGCATGTCTATTTTGAACATCTATTTCTGACTCTCGGTGCAGTGTGAGGAGACACTGGAAGACTGAATACTGCAGCAGATGGAAAAGCCTAGCATCTCCAGCAGCCTTGCCACAGGTGGTGAATTTTTCCATCAAATGCTCAGTTTCAACATAGCCTGCTCAGTCTACTGTAGCCCCCCTTACATACCCTGAAAGCTGGAGAGTCTGATGAGGGCTTTGCTTGCAGGAGCAAATAAATGTTACATTGGGGCCTTGCCCTTAATAATCAAGCCCTTAGTTAAATGTACCCTGCTGAGCTTAACTCAAGTTGTTGCAAGTGGCATGACCTGGCAGCAACATCCTCACTGAATGACTGATTGCACTAGACATTTTTCAAACCAGTGTGACATCTATTACAGTATGAGGAGATGAAAGTGGTTCACAGAAACCAGTCAATTACTGTAATTAGTCAGATACATGACTGTCTATACTAATACTAGAGCTCTATTAGTACTAGCAAAATGCCCTGCTCCCTTCCCTGTTTAGAAGTAGAACACACACATTAAAACACAACACGTATATATTATACTCTCCCTGTGTGCTGTGTTTTTAGAGAATTGGTCAAACAAAATAACAGCCAGTATATCTGATGACTTATTTTGTTCCTGGTACATGCTGACCTTAACCAGTAAAATACCTGAAAATGCAGTAAAATTACCATTTATGATTTAATGCAAACACTGCATCCTGATCATACTGGAGACAGCCCTTTTGGGCAAAACAGCATTTACCCGAACACAATATTTTCTGATTCCCTGACTAATGGCCATCAGACTGCAGATTTACAACTAAAAGACTGTTTTAATTATTTTTTTAATAGTATGAAACCTAACTTGCTGAAACCAAGTCTAACTGTAATCCTTAGTAAATGTCAAAAAATTACTCAAAACCACATTTTTTCAACATACTGATAGCTCCACAGCCATAAATTTTAAAAGCCTTCTATAAAAATGTCATTCTAATTCTACCTTTAACTGTAACCTAAGTTATAAAGCAAACTTGATTAGTTATTATGATATTTTATATTATTACTTTTTATTAGTACTTGTAAGTGTAGTAAGTTAGTATGTCAGTTTGACACTAACACTAAGCATACAAATACTCTTGTGTTTGTTGATATCACATGTGGTCATGAGTCTTTTCACAACTCTGGGACTGTACAAATGACTTTAATGAGATGCGACTCATTAACTTTAACAGTTTAAGTAAACTTAACAACAACAAAAGGCAATTCACATGAATCTGTACATACAAATAAGTCACTAGAACAACCTACCACTACTACCTGTAATGTTGCATCACCAGGTACACTTAGAAGTTAGACCATAAACAAATCTGACCACTGGTAACAAGTTTGTAATGTAGAAAATTAAAAGGAAACCTGGACACACATTTTATTTTTAACACTCAGAACTATTACTAGTATACTACACACACAAATTGTATACTTTATTCAAATGACCAAACAGGCAAAAGGCTGAACAGTCCGCATGCTGTCTACCGGTTCAATAGGTACATCCTGTATTGTGTAATTATACAAATTTAAAACCTAGTGCCTGTTCCTCTGCAACAATCGTTACAATACTCTTCAGGACTACTACTAATATTAGTGCAGGTTAAGCAGCAAAGCTCAGGCCTCAGTCACAACTACGGACACTAATATGAAAAACAAGGCCGGGTAACACTGTGCACCCTACTACAATACCATAACTGTATGAGTAAGAACTGAAATGCACACGATTACTTTGTACTCAATAGTCTAGTTAGAAACAGGTCCTGCCCTAACCGACCCACCATTTCTTCAACCGAAGAGCAACCGGTCGAGGAGGAGCAAATCGACTGGGCACACTTACAATGCACATACATATTTGAGCCCATGCAACAGTCTAGGTTATTTTACATTTTGTCCCCTTAAAAAAAACTAAGGACAGAAAATGGCACGAGCTGACTCCTAGTTCTACGTGGATAGGCTGCAACTCGTGAGAGGATGGTTTGACTGGGACAAATGTCTGGGTTGGTCAAGGTACGAACAGTGATCATGCCACCAGTGACATACTTTATGGCTCACCAACCTACCTTTGAAACGCAGCTCAGTTGACGGCTCCAGTACTAATGCTTGTTCTGTTTTCGCCATTGTTTATTTGAAGAACTGTCTGTGGTAATAAATTACGTGGATAATTTCATGAATTTCAGCATCTGTTCCGACTCTCTATGAAAAGACTGCGCATGCGCAATTCATTACCGCAAAAATAAAACGTCATCGATTAGAAAGGAAACGAAACAAATTAAATTGATTAAAAGAATTATTGCATTATATTAAAATATATTACAACAAAATAGGCAACCTTCCGAAAATTTTATTATAAAAATTATGCATAAAAATACTGATTACCCTGTGGTTGGATATAAACTAGAAATCGGAAACTCGGTGGAGACGGGTAAACAGGTTGCTGCTGTGTGAGTCAGCAAGAGGCATCTTCTCTTCAGGTTCCTGATGGCGGACGACATAGACGACTTGCTAGATGAAGTAGAAACAAAATATGTGGACAGAAAAAAGTTTGCTGCTGGTTCATCAAATCGACACAGAACCAGGTTGTTCTTTTTTGGACCACTTGATTTGCTGTTGTATTATTTTCGGACATTGTATTTGTAGTACTAGTAGTGCCACTTTTCTTTGTTTTCATTTTGATTTTAGAACTAATTTACTATACTATGTGGCTCATTTTTTGTTTCAGAAATAAGCTGGACGAAGATATAAATGATATTCTGTCCGACACCCATGTGGATGATGAACTAAGTGTGAAGGTCAGTCTGGAATGGTACATTGATACAGTAATTTATATTTTATTTTTAATAATAGGGCTACTTTATGCAACAAAATAAGTACCCAGAAGTGGTTTCAAACAAACATAATACACCTTTGAAGAGATTTGTTGTGATTTACATAATAACAGAAATGACTGATTCACTTGAGGAGAGTTGATGGTGCAGAACAACCTGAGCACTTGCTCAAAATTAAATTAAAAGCCAAAGTTGAGTATGACTGATTGCGCATGGTGATGGTCACCAGATGCATGGGACCCTGTAACATACTATGCTTTGCACCTACTCTGAGATTTCTGCAATCCACTTAAGTGCAGACTCTACATCTCTTGAGGCGTTGAGCTCTGCATACAGTCTTCTTTTAATTTTATGATGCTTTACGTCCAAAGAAACCATCACGGCTTATTACTGTTATTATTAGGGACTGGGGAAGAATGGGATAGGGAATGAGAGCCCAGGCCCACCTCCCTGTTCACACAGTTCCTGAGCTCTTCACACTTCTTCTTTCATGGTGATTTATGTCCACAGAAAGTGCAGGTGGCAGGTTACAGCTAAACACGCATACACCTCACGTATGTGGCTTTGCATGAAGTGACATGGTGCATGGTTGTATGGTGTACACAGAACTTGCGCCGAGATGGCTGCAGTTTCATGTGGCACCAGCCATGTCAGCGCTTAAGTACACCACTTCAGTGGATATTCAAAAAACGCGCTATAAAAAGCTTGTCACTCATGTAGAACCACAGGCGAGCACAGTGAGTCTGCTCAAGAGAGCGGAGAATAGCGCTATATAAGTGATCATCAATCAATCAATCAAAGAAACTATGTGGCTTATTATTAGGGAGGGGGGAAGAATAGGATAAGGAAATATATATAATATAATCTCACTGTTCACACAGCTCTTCACACTTCTTCTTCTTTTGTGGTGATTTACGTCCACAGAAACCAGCCCAGGCCCATATATCTCCTTGTTCAGGCAGCTTCTGAGCTCTGTTGTACTATAAGTAACTATAATAATTGTATCTGTTACAACTACTGTAACAGTGTAAGTCCACAGTAACTGAAAAACAAAATGGTAAATTAAAGTGGTTCATCTCATAAAATTTAAGTAGTTAATGATAATAGTATTCATCTTCTTGTTATTTTTGTACACTTAATAAACACTTAATTTATTTATTTTTAAATTTGGAAAGTTTCCAATCATTGAAGTAATTGAAACCTAATTCAAAACTATTATATATTTATATATATATATAACAAAAATAAATAAATCAAAAAGCTTAATTTTTTGTGTGTAGCTTTCAATGTCAAAATTTAGTGTCACATACATTGAGTGCACGGTCATTTTGAACCGATATTTACTGACTAGAACTGACCAGAGACGGAGAGAACAAATAGTCATTACAAACAGTGAATACTTAAGCTTGCAATGATGCATTGATTTTTTCAGCCCAAAACAATGTGCCCAACATTCACACACACATGGATGCATGCACGCACACACACTCCTGGCATGCACACATACAGGCATGTATAAAATACATTATGCATGCATGCACACCAACATGTATGCATGCAACCACCCACACGCAGAGACTAAAAGCCAAAGAGCAACTATCTGTATGAACTATGGCAAATTGCAATAGTGGGGAGGGGGGGGTAAGATTTGTATAATTGACCAGATTCACTGAATCACTGTGCAAAAACTGTTGCTGTTGCTGCAGGCACCCACAACAACAGCTCCTGTGAGAGATGACAGTATAAAGTCCCTCTGCAGCTCTGGACAAAAGTGAGTCTGCCTTAAATTCATTATATCACAGGTGTTGGACCCTGGACAGGTCCACTCCATAATAGCACTTTTGTTGGGCTATTGGACCCTGGACATGTCCACACCATTATAGCACTTTTGTTGGGATAAATTACTGTCACTGGCTCATTTTAGGCAAACAACATTAGTCATTATATAAGATTATTGACAGTGATGAATGATGGAGTAGAAGCAGTGAAACTGCATTATCACCAGAGCTGATGTGTCACTATAATGACATGAGGGTGACCAGTTGTGTAATGGAAGGACTTTGGCTTTGAACGACAGTGTGGTCCTAGAATGAAATCTGTTGTTTGAAACATTTTTTTCCCTCTAGGCTCCTGATTTTCAGTTGGGCTTGACATATCTGGATGTTGCCCATACTCCAAGCACTGGTTTACGACATCCTTCCTTCAACCACTGCCGTATTTAGTTACGCCATAGGTCCCAGAAAACTGTCAGCTAATAAGCAGTTTTTTTGTTGGTGTTCAAACAGTAGCAAGTTTGTTACAAACAACTCAGATAAAACAAGGCATGTCATTTATAGCCACCAACAAAGTTTACACCAGCACAAATAAAACCACAATCGTTTGAATCGAGATGGGGTGGGGCAGGGATAGCTCAGTGGTTAGAGCACCGGACTTGTGATTGAAAGGTCGCGGGTTCGAATCCCTGCTGGAACGGCGGGAGAATTTTCTTCTCCAGGGTCGACTTTCTGTGCTGACTCTTATTTTGGTATCCGTTCCACCCCCGTGTTACCACAGTAGCACGTAAAAAATCCCGGTCATTCTGCCAAAAGTGCAGGTGGCAGGTGGCAGGTTACAGCTAAACACGCATACACCTTACGTATGTGGCTTTTATTGAACCGTGCTTCGGCATTGGTCACAACTTGTCCCTAATATGTCAAATGACATCTGAGGACATTAAGCATCAACTCATCATCATCATCGAGATGAAACTCTTTTTTGTTTTACCCAGGGTGGATGCACCTCATGTTTATGTGGGTGCTTTGGTGCTAGGTTGCTTCTACAGTCATATTAGTACAGGAACCTTTCGAAGGGCGCTGACTGCATCACTGCACAGCTGCGTGGAGATAAAGAATGCCCCTTCCATGGCATAACTAAATCTGGCAGAGTTTGGAGGAAGGTGCCAGAAAGCAATGCTCGGAGTCTGGATGTTGCCCTGTGTACTGATGTGTTTCAGATGTTGCCCTGTGTACTTGTGTGTTTCAGATGTTGCCCTGTGTACTGATGTATTTCACTTTCAGATGTTGCCCTGTGTGCTGATGTATTTCAGATGTTGTCCTGTGTACTGGTGTGTTTCAGATGTTGCCCTGTGTATGGATGTGTTTCAGATGTTGCCCTGTGTACTGATGTATTTCACTTTCAGATGTTGCCCTGTGTGCTGATGTATTTCAGATGTTGCCCTGTGTACTTGTGTGTTTCAGATGTTACCCTGTGTACTGATGTGTTTCAGATGTTACACTGTGTACTGACCTGTTCTAGATGTTACCCTGTGTACTAATGTGTTTCAGATGTTACCCTGTATACTGATGTGTTTCAGATGTTACCCTGTGTACCTGGGGGGCAGCTCTCATGCAACAGGACATGGAACAGCCATTAGTCAGAGGTGAGTTCTTTGTTAAATTTGAAACTCAGCTGAACTGTAAACTGATTTTTTTTTGGGGGGGGAGGGGGGGCGGTGCAGGGATGCAGTCAGATCACTGCTTTGCACATTTTACATGGATGGAAAAATGATTGACCCATAGGAAAAAAAATCTGCGTTTGCATATATATATGATGTGCGCAGTTTAAAAAAAATACTAGTGTGATCTCTGCCATGTACTGCAAGATCTCTTGGAAATGAATCCCATGTCTCATTGATCCGATTGCAGAGCCTGTGACCGGCTGCGCTGCACAGCATGTGACTTTAAAGTCTGCCAGTTTGACAACTACAAGTGGCACTCTGACACCAACTACCTGTTTTTACGAAACAACGTGCCTGACTTTGCAAAACTCAAGTCCAAATTATCTCCCTCGAAAGGTAAGTGACTTGGCCTTGGAGTGCATGCCATCTGAACAGTTGTTTGAAATAACAAAAAATGACATTTGTTGTTTAACACCATTGTAACCTTTGCTAGGCTACAGTGGGGATAGCTCAGTCAGTGGAGCATCTGACCAAAAAGCCAGATGCAATACTGACATGGGTTTGGTCCCTGGTGTGAAAAAGGATTTTTTCCTCCCAGAGTTGACTTTCAGTGCAGACTCTCTAACAATGTTTGAAATGACAGAAAATGGCGTATATATATATGTTGTGTAACACCATTGTAACCTTTGCTAGGCCAGAGCTGGGATAGCTCAGTCAGTGGAGCATCTGACCAAAAAGCCAGGTACAAACAACATACTGACATGGGTTTTGTCCCTGATGTGAAAAAGGATTTTTTCCCTCCCAGTACCTTATTCAGGTAAGGCGACCCAAATTTCCCACAAGATGTTTACATGATCCCAAAGCATGAAAGGTTCAAAGAATACTTTTTATTAGGACAAAACACAACTGTAAATTTGCATGTTGTGTTTTGTCCTAATAAATAGCGTTCTTTTAAACCTTTTATGTGTTTGGATCTTGTTTAAGAATGCTAGCAGTCAGTCTTGTTTCAGATTGCTATTTACATGGTTGTCACTATGTTTCAGGTCAGCGAGCCTATAGCTGTTTAGATGATGTTTACATGGTTGTCACTATGTTTCAGGTCAGCAAGCCTATAGATGTTTAGATGATGTTTACATGGTTGTCATTGTGTTTCAGGTCAGCAAGCCTATAGCTGTTTAGATGATGTTTACATGGTTGTCATCATGCTGCAGGTCAGCGAGCCAACTGCTATTTTGATGATGTTTATATGGTTGTCATTGTGTTTCAGGGCAGCGAGCTTACTGCTGTTTAGATATGTTTACGTGGTTGTCCTTATGTTTTAGGTCAGCTAGACTACTGCTGTTTAAATGGTGTTTACATGATTCAAGCACATAAAAGGTTCAAAAGAATGCTATTTATTAGGACAAAAACACAACACAATCAAAAATGTGCATGCCATGTTTTGTTCTAATAAATAGGTTTCTTGTGTTTGAATCTTGTTTTAGAATGCTAGCAGTCACTCTTGCTGCAGGTTGATGTTTACATGGTTGTCACTGTGTTTGAATCTTGTTTTAGAATGCTAGCAGTCACTCTTGCTGCAGGTTGATGTTTACATGGTTGCCACTGTGTTTCAGGTCAGCGAGCCTACTGCTGTCAGTGTAGCTGGAGAACAATCGGTGATCTGATCAAGCTCGATGATCCACAACTCAAATGGCATTGTGGGAAGCATTGACCCATCCTCATAGCTTTTCGTGCTAGTGGTTTTCAACTCTAATCAGGTGTCAGTGTTCACGGCTTTTTCAGTCTGAAAAAGATGGGATGCTTGTATGGGAAGGTAAATGCACTACATGTGAAGCAGCAGTACCTTTATTCATCACAGTTTTCTGTGTCAGTCTGTAATGATGGGGGGAAAAGATGGGATGTACAGGAAAGGTAAATGCGCTACATGTGAAGCAGCAGTACCTTTATTCATCACAGTTTTATGTGTCAAACAGTCTGTACTGATGGGGGGGGGGGGGGGGGGGGGGGGGAAATCATTGTTTTTGTTGTTGTCTGTAGTGACAATGCTTTTCTTCTTCTTTTTTTTCCATTCCAATTTTGTATGTCAATCTGTATTGAAACAATCTTTTGTTTTGTTTTAGCAGTTTTATATGTTAGAAATACCACATAGCTACAGGACAACCAATTCCACCATGACCCAACCATCCAACCAGAAATTCATGAACAATTGTTTACTGTCAGCTACATCATTGTAAAAAGGCAAGCCTTGTAGTTGTAGCTAGTGTCCTGTAGCCAAGGACAGCAGATCTGTTTTTGTGTAAAGTGACGATGGAGATCTACTTCATTTGTTGAAACTGGAAACGAAAGGTGAATACCATTCCAGCTTGAAAATATTGTTACAAAACAGCAGCCTTGTAGCTAAAGTGTTTTGTAGCCAAGGACAGCAGGTCTGTTTTTGGAGTAGCTTTTTGTAAAGTGACAATGGAGATCTGTTTGATTTGTTGAAACAGGAAACAAAACGTGAATTCCATTTCAGCTTGGTAATACTGTTATGAAACAGCAGCTGATTTTTTTTCACACTAAAATTTGGGTAACTTAATGAACACTGTATTTTTCAATGGAACTGTATTTTCTTCATGCTTAATGTCATCCCAGTAGGCAGCCACAGAACAACACTCTGCAACAGTGAACCGCTAAACCAGTGACAGTTTAACCAACACTGAAACCATACCAGGTGTTCTTAGCACCAGGGAAGGCTGACAGTCTGCTCCATCCAAGCCTTGCTGTTCACTGAAAAATGTTAATGTTTTCAGATGTTGCATTCACATAGTGTGTGGATACATATATACACACAAGTCGGTGTTTCCGGTGCAGATAAGAGATGGGGAGTAAAGGATCTGTTTGAGTGTGTAACTTGAAGGGGACTGAAATGAAGATGCAAAATGGCTGGAAAACATAGAAAGGGTGTGAACATTTTTATCCCTTGGCTTCCTTGGCTCGTTTATTACTATTTACACAAAAGTTCATTTCTGCTTTGAAATTGAGCATCTCACTCTCAGGGTATAACCATGTTGATTTTGTTTACCACTACAGAGCAGAATAGGATGGCTTGTGGTGTATTTGATACTTTGGCTTCACATTCTGCCCTTGTTTATGATGCCACTGACACAGACTGTTGGGCACAAAATGGCAGCACTCAAGGTCATGTTTTTGTGACTTGCAAAAAACTTCTTTTTAACAAAGAGGATCAGAAATTGTATGACAAACTGCTGTGTCTGGTTGTTGTTCTTATGCTTGTCCTATCAATAGGTGCCTTCTCCCTTCAGTTTCCCTCTAAGCTGTAGCAAGCTGTTTCATACAGTTTATGCATGTGGTTTACAAGGCTAAGTTTGGGAGATTGTCCATTTTAGGTGGGGATTTTTAAATGTATATCACAATATGCATGAAAAATAACAAGGAGTTTATGCATAGGAAAAAAGAATTAACAGAGAGAAAACAAATACTCTGTCTGATGGTGTGAATTAAGCTGTAGTAAGATGCTGAATCAGCTGTATGCATCTGCTTCAGAACACAAGTTGGGTGAGTGACCGTTTCAAGTAGTAATTTCTGGGGGTGGGGGGGTGGGGGCAAAGTACAAAATTCTGATTCTTATGCCATTATCACAGACAGTGTTCATTTAGTGCTTTGCTATCATTTCAACCAGTTTACATTGCCAGTAAACACAGAAACCCAAAGTTTGACATGCACCAGCACTCCAGCTGCGCTGAATGCAGGTACACAGCAAGTATATACAAGGACATAAGTACGTGTGCGACACCAATTGCTGAGCTTAGACAAAAGGTTTGAGGGTTTAGTTTTTGTTAGAAATGTGATTCATGTAAGTTTTAATTTCACATGCGTGTTTTGTATTTTTTGGTAACCCACCAAAAGAACCATTGTGTATGTTACTTATTTGGAAAAAACATTTGGATTTGATGTAAACCTTTGAACTGCATACAAACTTCTGTTCAGTCTTTTGAGTGCTCTTTCACATTGTTTTTTAAATATATGATAACGTGATAATCTGTACACTCTGACCCTATCTCGTAGTGAAATAGCAACAACAAAAATAATAATGAGGGAAAATATGACGAAGAAAGAGGGAAGGCATGTTTTGTGGAGATCAAAGCACACAGTTCTTACCTGAACCTGTGCTGCATATTTAAACAGAAGAAGTCAGTGTACATAGATGTGGCTTGTTCTTTTGTATGTTTCTTGGTGTGTGGTTACACACTGTTGATAAAGAAAGTCTTGAAAACAAATCAACACACAAGGGAGTGAATTATTACCTGAAAGGTGTCACACATAAACACAACAACAAAGACCTGAATCACCCCCAGTAATATGAGGAAGTACCTCTGGTGGAGTTTATGTGCGTTGTTTTTACTTGCATGCCACATGAGACTTACTGTAGATGACTCAGGTATTTGCTGTATTTATGTGTGACATTTTTCATGCACTGCTTAACTCCCTTGTGTATTGATTCTGCACAGGTGCTCTGGGCCTCTTTCTGTTTTAGATTGTATCTTGAAAACAGGGAAAGAGTGTAATAAAAAAAAAAACATGAAAAAGCATGTTGCCCAAAACACATGCAGCTCTACCAGTGGTTCATGCTAGGTATCTGCTTTTAATGTTCAGTATGTTTGAGAGGCACTTGCTCAAATCTAAGTCATGATGATTTTGGAGATTTAAACAGCACATACTGTAAGTTGTGCATGTGTTGTTGTTGTTTTTGCAGTGTACTACTTTATTTTATCATGTGCATATTACACATAATTTTATTTGATATGTTTTGCTGATTCATTGGAACGACACTATTCAGTTGATTTAAATTCTTCCACTGTGTAGTCAAGATGGTCATGTTGCTTATAAACAGAACTATTTTAGGGTGATTGAATGAAATGAAAAAGGTGTAATAAGGTTTAAAGTCATATCCTTTCATTACATGGCATGTTCTAAATAGAGTAGGTCGTGGATTTAGTACATTTCTGTTTGCTAAGAGTAAGACAAGTGCTCTTTAGTGTTTTATATCTCCACATTACATGGTTAGGAAACGTATAGTTTCAGGTAATGTGTGTTAGATCAGGGATTACTTTTGTCTTTCCCTTTTTCATAGTCTTAGACCAAATCAAAAACCCAGGAAATGTACAGTTCAATAATTGGTTATCCATTGATACTTGCATGTGCTTGTATGAGACAGATGGAAGTAAAACACTTACTCAGCCTGTGGACTATCAAGCTAAGTAATGTGTGGGATTCTCCTCCGTCCATCGCCATTTTTATTTGTTGACCTGAACTCTGAGGGTTACCCAGAGCCAGGTTATGTTTTGTGTGTACAGCTGTTTGCCAGCTATGTGACTGCAAGTCTTGCACATCACCATTCATGCAGCTGTATGTTGGCTTCAGGATGACCTAATTCCTTCATTGTGAGATTCAGATAATTCACAGCCTGACAGAAGGTTGTTACACAGAATGAAATAATCCTTATTTGATTCTGCAAAAGTTGAATTTTTGGGGGGGATGAGGGGGGTATCGGGAGGGGGTCTTCCATTAAAACTATTCACTGCAATGGGATTCTAGTTTGTAACTGCACACACACACACACACACACACACACACACACACACACACACACACACACACACACACACACATAACTTTCTGGGACCTCAAGTGTAAAAATAATTTGTAGATAGATGTACTAAGCATATTTGCATTCAATTCCAGATTTTTGTGTGTGTTTTGTTAAAATATGTTTCTGGTAATGCTATTGCATCATCCTTCATTGCCTCATAGAAATGATATTCTTGAGAGTATTTGCCTCGTTTCTTGATCCCCATTGGAATAGTTTTAGGAATATTTTTTGCTGGCAGTGGCTTTAGGAGTAAACATTCACTTATTTTTTGATGTTTCTTGTGTCGATTCTAAGAAAATGTAATCAAAGTTTTAGTGCAATGGGAAATCCAGACAAACCAGTTTTGTAATGAAGAACTATCAGTATCACAAACTTGGGCTTATTATGTAGTTCAAGGATGATCTTTTAATTCATACTTGATCATGTTGCAGGAACAAACAAAAATGTTGTGTTGATTGATCTCCTTTTTGTAATTGTGTGCCTACCCCGTGATGGACCAGACACTGTTTATCACTTTGATGGAATATACTTACATTGAGTGCAGCCCTAAAGTTAAATAAAGGTGTTTATCTGGTCTTTTGCATGATTGTCCTCAACTCTTTTTATCAAGTGTTCTTAATGGGTGAAGAAACAAAGCCTTCAGATGATTAGAGTTATCATTTTGATCTGCCAATTGCTGTGAAATTTGAATCAAATCAATATATAATATACATGTCGGGGTTCAAATCAAAATTCGGCCCATTTCACTTTCTTCCAGTAGAAATTAAACTTTATCGCAGGAGGAATCAAAATTGTCACCTTGTTGAATAAAAAATTTGTTTGTTCATTCTCTCTTCTCTGGCACTGATTTCAGCTGGACAGATATTTATTTTGTCAGTAAAAATCTGTTTCATCTGATGAATCCATTTCAGTAATGATCCAGCTTGACAATTTCTCCCAGTAGAAATCAAAATTGGGATCCATTTTCATTTCTCCTAGGAGAAATCTCAGTTTTAATTTGACCAGTAGAATTTGAAATCCTACTGAATTTTGATTTGTACCCTGACATACACATATATATTGATCATTGTTGATCCAACTGACTGATAAAAGTGTTGACTGTTTTGTTGTCGACACTATGTCATAAATGTCAAACTTTATGGTGATGCTTACTAATCTTTAGCTGTCTGCACATGATCTTGACCTTATTTCAGGGTCACAGCAGCAGCAGTGGAACATATTTCAAAGGAGACATTTTATCTGAACAAGTTCAAAATTTGTGTTTATTACATTGCCTACATTACACAACACACATATATATATATATATGTCAGTAGATTTAGTACTGTGATTATTACTCCTCTGTCAAATCTTTGACAAGAGGGTGTGCTGGTTCCACCTAACACACACAGGATTACCTTCAAAGCATCCAAGTCTGATCTGTAACATTGACTGATTGTTTCCAGAAGCAGTGGTAGAAAGTGCCAAAAGCAATCAAGGGAAACTACTGTTTGTGTCATCTGATCAGAGTATAGTGGAATTGTTTTTTGATGTTGTGGCAAATGCAAAAATATTTCAAATGGGAACTCTCAACATTGGTGGTATGTTGGCCTCAAAAAAAGAAGAAAAAAAGAAACAGAGATAACAACCAAAAAATTTTTTTTTTTTAAAGGGGGGGGGGAGTTGCAGATGTGAATAGCCTGCACCTTTCAGTAGACTATAAAAGCTTGGTCATATACTTTATCTGACAATTGCTTAAATAATAATTCATTGAAAATTTGTATGACACTCAAACAACTTTTTAAAAAATGAACAAAAGTATTAATATTTTCCAACATACTAACCTGATGACAACTACTTATACAGTCATTTAGTCTGTTTGCTGTTGAAGACCACATTTGCCCGTTCAAATTTCCCACAAGTACATCTTTCAGTCAATGGACTTTTCTTCAATCAACTGCAAATATTGTAAAACACTAAGTGCCGAAACAAAATGTCAAGCAGCTCCAACAATCTGTTCAGGAATGTTGGGTGGAAACTCCTCCTAGTTTCCATTAAATCTCATAGGGACACTGGTTGAAGCAGATTTGGTATCACAGATGTGGACCAGGTACACTTGGTTGAATAAACAGTCACCTTCCATAGCTGTGGGTTGACCACTGAATAATGGAATCCATCCTTCAAACCATGGCATGCAGCACCTGCACACAAACTCATCAGGACCGGCATCCAGTGACTGGTGGAACTGTGAGAAGGATTCAAAATAATCACATCTGTAATAAATATAAAACAGTTAAAAAGGAGAAAATGTTCAGCCTTGGTCTGATGAATTCATCCCCCCCCCCCCCCCCCCCCCATGAAAAAAGAAGGGGATAAAGAACAGAAGACTGAAGCTCAAAAGACTATGAAGGAAACAAAAACAAAACCAATCAACCGGCAGAACTGTCCCACAAACAAAGGCAAAATAAAAATAGTTTAAAAGAAAGAAAATATGTATCATTTGCACAAACATTTTACATTTCAGTTTCACTAACTGTTGTACTTTCAGCTGAACCACTGAATCATTCATTTTCTGTACAGATGTGAACATTGAAATTGTACTGACTAATTCAAGATTGTTCAGTTGTATTGATTTCCTCCCCACGACTCCCCCTAACTGGTTTAAATGAAAACCTGCCTGTCCATGGCCTTCCATCAAATGACTGAGAAATTATATACCAAAATGAAAGAAGTAGATAAGGACAGAGAACTCACCATATTGCCCAAAGCATCAGCCACAATCAAGGCTCCACTAAAAGTGGGGAAGGCCTTGGCGATGGGTGCCATGGCAACCTCTGCAGCTTTAGTCACACTGAGGCCTTGACCTAGAAAGGTTACTGCATGGAAACTGCAGAAATGCATGCAACAGAGAAAATACATTTTCAAGATGCAGAAATAAAGCAAAAGTACCGTATGAGATGTCAAAGTGACAAGAGCATTACTGACTACAAGCTACTGTAAAAATACAAATTGCAGAAGAACACATTCTGCGCCATGAAAGGCAACATTAATGGCATCAGGCTACGAAACCTTTGCCCAAGCCTGTAAATAGTGTCATATGTGGCTTTTAAATGCACTGCCTGTGTTATCAGCAAAAGTGTATCTTCAGGTGCCTCTGGTAGACTCCGTGCTATCTTATACATTTGTGAAAATCTTAGTTCATCAAAACACACACCCTCATCAACAGAAATGACTCCACATGTTTGTTGAACTTCAAGAGAGCCGCAACAAACAGTCTGCAGATGTGCACACATTTGGTGACCTCTCTGATTAGAGGCGACTGGGGCTAGATTAGAAAAAGAAAACGGTCCCAATGCAACGCTGCAAGTCTTACCCAACCAGGGGGTGTACATAACAGGCTGTGACACTAACAGCTTCCCCTCGGACAGCCTTTTTCCTGGGGTCAGCTACTGTGATATGTAGGATAAAAAATTGCACTGGGAATGCAGTGGGGAGTCAGTGTCTATGTTCATACATAAATAATTGCACTGGACATAGCAGAAATCCCTACCTGGGTCATTATGTCACCATCACCAGTTGCAGCTGCACCTCCTAACCCACTTGAAGCATGGGCATTGGCAGCAACAATTGGTAAGTCTGAAAAGAGGTCAAGAATGCATATTATTTCCATCTCTGTAATACACTATTAATAATAATTATTATAAATAATAAAAGTATTTTTAAAGCATAAAATCATGTCCATAGAAACTATTCTAAGTGCATACGTGTGCACGCACACACACACACCTGTGCGCACCCGCACACACAAGCATTATATGTGCAGCATATAAAAAATAAATGCACACAGGGGAGAGATGGAAAGAGAGAGCAAGACAGACAAATTTACAGAAAGGGAGAAAGAGGGTGGTAGAGAAAATTGGATGAAGGGGGAGGGGGGGGGTCTGAGGAGATGGTACTTTGGTAGGACAGAGACTGGTGTTGCATCTAAAAAAGAAAAGACACACCCAGGAGAATGCTGTAAAGTATGAGAGTAAGATAGAGAGGGAGGGGTGAGATAGATAACAAGAGAGACAGCTGAGATCTGTCCTAGTCTTGCTTTTCAAGATCACCAATTAACTGTACATTGAAGCAAAATGCAGGATATAAATTTTATAATGCACACTAATCCAAACTGTGTATTGCACTTTATTCAAATTGTGCAAAATTACTTCACCTTGACCCGGCCAAAGTTTACTATTAAAAAACATAAAGAACTAAAATCAATTGTTGTACGTGATCTGAATGATTCTGTCTTCAGCATTACAGGATCTCAAAGACATTGGTTTTACAGTGGGTTTGGCTGTTCAATGAAGACGAAGAAGACGAAGTGGACCAGTACCTTTATGTTGTCTGGCTGGCAGTGCTTGGCTCCAGTCTTTCCACATCTGCACAGAGCCATTGAGCCGACACAACCAGGTTTCAACTTATGCACACTAAACAAAAGCACAGTCTATCTGTGAGGTTGCACTAAAGGTAGGTGCGTGGCTCAGATAAACTGAGACGATACTGTAAAACTGACCCTTTTCCGTGGCGTTATAGTGCATGGCCTATTACAAATGGCAACACTGAAAACTTCGAATTTGCAGAGGAATCCAACTCAACTTCCACAACTTCGAATTTGCAGAAGAAACCAGCACAACTGCAACAAGAAACAAATATAGGACACATCCAAACATCCCGCCCGACGCCTTTTTCACTGTCATGTGACATTTCGTTTACACGGGACGCAACTCTCAGAAATCAAAAGGCATGGACTGTATTGTATCCCCTACATATCGGCTGTCACGACGTGCACACATCTGCCAACAAATAGGCAGACCTGTAGTCAGAGGAGTCAGTGGCGCAGAGCAACAGCACTCGCTCGAAAGACGAGGTTAAGCACGATCGAGCGTGGTCACCAAATGGATGGGTGACAGTAACGTGCTAGGCTTTGCGCCCATCCTCCGGAGTCACTGAAATTCTGTGCAGACTCCACGGCGGGCGGCGACGGCAGGCGGCGACGGCGAGCGACAGAGTGCCCCCCCCCCCGACCCCCCCCCCCCCCCCCGAGTAGTTCCCCCACCCCCACCCCCATAGAGTAGGGAGAGTAGTTCCCCCCTCCCCAATGGTGGCAGAGTAGGCAGACTCCACGGCGTACTGAGACGGCGCAGACAATCCCGGGAAGGCGACGGCGGACGGCGACGGGAGGCAGAGATGGCGGCGGCGACGGCAGGCGACAGCGGGCGGCGACGGCGGGCGGCGACAGCGACATAGTAGCCCCCTCCCCGGCGGAGTAGGCAGGGTAGGCAGAGTAGGCGACAGCGACTGACATAGTAGCCACCTCCCCGGCGGGGTAGGCCGCAGAGTAGGCGGGCGACGGCGGGCGGCGACAGCGACATAGTAGCCCCCTCCCCCCCCCCCCCCCCTCGGGGTAGGCAGAGTAGGCAGAGTAACCTTTCGCTGTTTTTTGTTGTTGTTGTTGTTGTTTTTTACTTTTTTTTGGCTTTTATGTTGCTTAACGTCCACGGAGGCAGAGTAGGCAGAGTAGGAAGTGTTAAGGCGGTGTCCCCTCGCCATTGCCCAGCGACTTGTGCACTGCGCAATTGCTCTTTCAACTGCTGTGCTGGACAGAGTCACTAAGACAATGTCCGTTGCACCGCTGTTGACGAACAACTTGGACAACTCGAAGCAAAAGACGTCCAACTTGCTCAGCCCAGCTCCACCTCCCTACTCATGATCTCTTCTGGGCAAAAGTGAGGGTCCAGCTCCACCTCCCTCCTCTAAGATCTCTTGATCTTTTGATCTCGCCTGGAACCCTGTGTTTTTTACAGCGAACACCCCCAGTTATAGGCGCCCAGAATAATCGACATGTTGATTGAGGGCCAAATGAAAGAAGAAGAAGACTACTCAGTGACACGTCATACACACACACACACACACGCACGCACGCACGCACGCACGCACAGTCACACACACTCAAATGAAATACTCGCGCTCTACAAGTCTTCGTCATGAACGTTTTTTTTTTTTTAGTCAGTAAACCGGTGATTCGGCTGACAGCAATTGTTATCTCCCTTGACTGTAGTTCTTTTTGAATGAAACTACATACACACACACTGCAGTGAGACCTCCACAATGGCCGACAAGTTTGAGATGCTGGAGCAGCAGCTCGAACTATTTATTGAAAATACGCGTCAGATTGGCATTGTGGTGAGCGATTTCCAACCACAAGGCCAAAATGTACTCAACCAAAAACTGTAAGTATGAACAAGACATACAGAAGGGTGTGTGTGTTTTCCCAGCTATCTCTTTAATTTTACTTGCCACTTGGTAGGACCCTGCAAATTTTTAGTTTGTCCCTAGTAACTTAATATGTCAATCCCACATCCGAGGACACGAAGTCCCACATCATCACCCTGCAGATGGTATGACCCAAACTCCAAGCACTGGTTTATGACATCCTTCCTTCAACCACTGCCGTATTTAGTTAAGCCATAGGGTCCAGAAAACTGTCACTAGAGTGACTAGTGCCATCGAGCAGTTTTTCGTTGGTGCTCTTAACATGAACTACGGGATCTTTGTGCGTACACTGGGGACCTCAGTTTGAATTATAGTCTCACCGGAAAGACTTGTCGAGTCTGCACATAATTTGACTGGGGACAGTGGAGAAATCTTGTAGTGGGTGCAAATGAGTCTGCACATAATCTGACTGGGGACAGTGGAGAAATCTTGTAGTGGGTGCAAAGCCTTGCATACATGTAAATTGTAAGTTATATCACTAACACTACAGTAAGACTGCATAAGAATTTATGGAGAGTTGGTGATGCAGTGCAAGAGCTCTTGCTCTCAAAAGCCAAGTTAAGTATGGTTGCCACAGGGATGGGTGACTTACGTGTTAAAACTGTTATGCTTTGCACCAGCCGCAAGATTTCTTTGGAGTCCAGTTCTGCTGTAACCAGGCATAGACTGAGGCCCCCTGTGTCTTTATGCATGCAAAAAAATCACATACACATGCTAATGATGGAATAGTTTATGTTAGAGTTCAGTGGATTATTGGATTTAGATTTTAAAAGTTCCCAAATAACCCAGCAGGCACTAAAATTGTCAGACTCACTGTCAGTCTTCAGAATGTTGAAGTTGGACACTATTAATACAATAATAGTATTATGACTATATTCAGTATACTCTCTTGTACAGTAGAACTAGAAGAATACCTGTTTTTACTATTTTAGTACCTTGAAGTTGCTTGATGAAGTAGCATCACTTTTCTTCATTGAAGTACTTCAGGTCATGTTGCGTGAAGTTTTGGCAACCTGGCCCAAGCTGACCGCTTGTTGGCTAGTCAGTTTTTCAGCCGTGACCAGGTGGTCAGTCATTGTTTATTGCAAGGCATCTTGACTGTCAACAATGGAAGAAGAAACTGCCACCACTGAGCGTAAAAAGATTGAAGTTTTTATTGCCCTGTTGGAGTATCACTATCAGCAAATGCTGCAGGACCTATCTGATCACACTCACACTCGTAAAAATTGAAACAGAACAAAGGATGTGCTTCTCACTCTCTCTGCACAGCAAATGAGTGAAGATTAGCCCACTGTTTTCATGTTATTATTAACTCATTGGTAACAGTTTTTTGGCCCCTTGTAAGGAAATGCACAATTTTGAGGGTTTAAAAAAAAATCATTTATAAAACGACAACAGTTAGTGAGTTACTGAGTTAGGACAAAAAACCTAAGTCAGTACGTGTTTCACATAAGTGATTACCTCTCTTTATATGTGCTCAAATTTCTTACCATGAATTTCTTCAGTTTTCCACTGTGCTGCAAAATATGTAACTAAAATGGGGAAAAGATCAGTGTTTCCTCTTACTCACTGACCACCCTCCACAAAAAAAAAATGGGTGCTGTCACTGTAGTGTAGTGTTGGCATATGCACCTGTACTTTAGAGTGCACATCATACTTATTCATAGTCCAGTATGTCAGTTGAGGGTAAGCTCCAGTCTGACAGCAGGTTAATTAAATACCATGGTTATATGTTTTAGGGCATGTGGGCTTTTTTAGTTTCATCTTTTGCCTGCAGAGTTGTAAATTCATAGTACTTATTACTAATAATATGCTGATATTAATTTGTTCTTGTTAACTATTAGTGCTGTGTTATTCCCTTTTGTTTTCTCTTTTCTTTTTTTCTCTCCTTTTTTTCCCCCCCTCCTTCTTTGTTCATGCTTTTACTTAGTTTTACTGTTTCAGGAATACCATGATAATAGAGATGTGTGACTCTTTCAAGAATACCATGTTGATGGAGATGTTTGTTTCAGGAATACCATGGTGATGGAGATGCAGGAACTGGACAAGCTGAGATCTCAGGTCCAGGATGTCAATGTGCCCCTGGAGGTGTTTGAGTGAGTACCAAGTGTGTTTTTATGTGTACCTGTTTTGAATGTGTATTGTGCAGAATGTGTAATTTAACTGTCAGTCTTATATACTGTTAACTATATTTTTGATAAGTGTGTATAGCATATATTTACTGTATCAGATAATTAACTATGTGTATAGCATATATTTACTGTATCAGATAATTAACTATCATTAATCATGACTGAATGTGAGGATCTGTGCAACAAAGACTATTTAAAGTAGACGACAATCACAGATGTGGTACCTCCTCTGAAATTCAGCAGCATATTGATTCACCGCACCAAGGATTTATTTCGACATTTGCCTTCATGATATGAAGCATAATTTGTTTTTAACAAATAACTGATTCTGGGCATTCTACCTAATGTTTTCAAACATTATCACTTGCTGTAGATTTATAACATTGAGGTTGTTCAGCAACATTTTTCACTGTATGCAGTTACATTGATCAAGGCCGCAACCCCAACCTGTACACTCGGGACTGTCTGGAGAAGGCTCTGACTAAGAACGAACTGGTGAAGGGGAAGGTCGACAATTTCAAGGTCAGTCTTGTAGTTGTAGCTGGTTAGTTTAAATTAGTTCTTGGATGTTAACGTCCCATCAACTGTATAGGGTCACCTCAGGACAAAATCAGTGTAAAAATTTTAATCACCTCAGGATGAAGTCAGTGTATAAATGTTAAGCACCTGTGTAAAAATGTTAAGCACCTCAAGACAAAGTCAGTGTAAAAAATGTTAAGCATCTCCGGACAAAGTCAGTGCACCTCAGGACAAGTAAGTTGGTGTTTTACGCCCAGTCAACCGGCCTCAGGACAAAGTCAGTGTAGAAATGTTAATCAGGACAAAGTCAGTGTAAAAATGTTAATCACCTCAGGACAAAGTCCATGTACAAATCTTAATCACCTCAGGACAAACTCAGTCAGTACACCTCAGGACAAAGTCAGTGTAAAAATGTTAATCAGCTCAGGGCAAAGTCAGTGTAAACATGTTAATCACCTCAGGACAAAGTCGGTGTAAAAATCATTATCACCTCAGGATGAAGTCAGTGTACAAATGTTAATCACCTCCAGACAAAGTCAGTGTAAAAATGTTAAGCACCTCAGGATGAAGTCAGTGTAATTTGTAAAAATGTTAAGTACTTCAGGACAAAGTCAGTGTAAAAATGTTAAGCACCTCCGGACAAAGTAAGCACACCGCAGGACAGTCAGTGCACCTCAGGACAAAGTCAGTGTAAATTTTTTAATCACCTCAGGATGAAGTCAGTGCACCACATGACAAAGTCATTGTAAAAGTGTTAATCACCTCAGGACAATCAGTGTAAAAATGGTAGGCACCTCAGGTCAAAGTCAGTGTAAAAATGGTAATCACCTCCGGACAAAGTCAGTGTAAAAACGTTAAGTGTTGTGGTGCTTGTAGTTTGTTTTTTAGTTAATCTTGAAGAGCATGATAACCTATATTTAAAAACAACAACATTTCTTTGAATAGTTTATCACTTATGAATACAGGTTGTCCAGTCCCTTTGTGACCGCATTGTTTTATTATCGTATAACGCGAGTCTATGGGAAGATTGTTTTGGTGGGAATGGAAGGGTGGATGTGCCTTATATAATTATCTTTAAAGGAGGCACCAATTGAGGAAGCATTGCAGACTCTACTTTTGAGGATTTCAACATCATGCCCACCGCACATTTTGAAATGGACTAGGCTCACAGCAGTTTTCTGTTGATCCATGATCTTGTTCTTTTTAAACTGGCGTCTGAAAGTCACAAAAAGGTCCGTGAATGCTGCCATATTGTGTTTGACAGTCTGCGTCTTTGATGTCATGGACAAGGTTAGTAAGATGTGTGGTACAAGTGTCTATAATGTCCTTTTACTGCGCTTTGTTCATAAAGATGGAACCAACATATCTGCACCCCAATGAACTCAGACTCGAAGCAAAAAGAAAGTACTTCTGTTGCATGACCTGCATCTTTGCTAGTGGTTTGCTTAAAAATTCCCTGTTGGTGCCATCTGCATTTTTATTTGTACGTTTCAGTTACTTGTACTTTGCCTTCTGTTGGTATAACAGTGGACAGTCAACTTAGTATGTGTTGTCCCTTGTTTTCAGTTTGTATGAATGAGAAAGCTGACTTGGCAACACATGTGTTGGACTTTGTCTCCAGTTTGTATGAACTGACATATGCTCAGTTCTTGTTTTGTTTTGTGCCAATTTCAGAAGTTCAAGGCCTTGCTGCTGGTGGAGCTGAACAAAGTGTTTCCAACAGAGATGAACATGTACCGAGCATCGAAAGGAGAAAGACTTACATAGTGGGGACTGAATAGTGTGTATGTGTACATGATGCATAAGAGTGTGTGTGTGTGTGTGTGAAACTTAAATATGTTCAACTGTAAACATTAATGTGAGCGTGAAAGTAAACATCAAACTTGTGTAGGCTGTGTGTGTTTAGTGTTCGTGAATATAAATCCATCTTATTCTTAATTGTTTTCTCCATCCTTTATCGCCCAGTGTTTGTCCAGTAGAAGTGACTGTGATAATCCATGGCTCAATTTATTTGTGTGAGGATTTAAAAAAAAAAGTTGTTAGTTTCCTAAGTACATAATCAAAAATATTACGCAATTGAGGGCATCAATTGTACCATAAAACTGTGCATTCATGGTGTTGATATTGGTAATGAAGTAATTGGGGCCAAGCTATATTAATGCAAATGAGAATGTCCATGACAACGGTTAAATGGTCAAAGCCAAAAGGATTTGGGAACAGAAACAGTTGCTGAAAGAGAAAAGGCAGTAAAGAGAAACTAAAAAACAGGGCTGGCCTAGTCCTTTCCACTAAAACAGAATGTTCAGTAGGACTAGGGGAGAAAAAGACATTTCTCTGCCAACAAGTTTCTACCGTCTGTCACTGTCAGTGATGTCTGAATAGGAGCACTGAGTATTGCTTGTTGATCTGGCCCCACTGGCAATAATTATCTGTAGTTCAATAGGCTATACTGGGCGTCAAACATGGCTCCCCTCAATTTTGCCTGCCATTTTATTGTACTATTGAAATGAAAACAAAATTGATGATCCAGGCCCAATCTCAGACACAATTTTTAGTTCTTTGGGACTAATGGGAGCCATGCTGAGGATCTACAAATCAAGGGGCGCAAGGTATGACCCATGACTATAATATCATTGCTTTTTCTGATGATGATGGTGACTGCACTTAGTTTCAGAGTGTACTGGTTTATGCGAGAGTGAGGAATGTACATAGCTGGATGGACTGGCAAACAACTGGTTGACAGTATGGTACTGGCAGTGTGTGTTGTGACTGAAGGCTGGATGGACTGGCAAACAACTGGTTGACAGTATGGTACTGGCAGTGTGTGTTGTGACTGAAGGCTGGATGGACTGGCAGACAACTGGTTGACAGTATGGTACTGGCAGTGTGTGTTGTGACTCATGGCTAAACACTGGCAGGCATCATAGATGGAATTGTGAGCTTAATTGCCAAATAAATGTTGACTCAGCTTTGTTCGTCAGACTTGATGTTTTGTTAGCTTGTGTTTCTCACTCAGCTTTGTTTGTCAGACTTGATGTTTTGTTAGCTTGTGTTTCTCACTCTGCTCAGCCAGTTCTCACACAGTGGACACTTGTGCATGTAGCTGCAGCCAGTTCTCATACAGTGCACACTTACACATGTAGCTGCAGCCAGTTCTCACACACTGGACACTGACACGTAGCTGCAGCCAGTTCTCACACTGGACACTTACACATGTAGCTGCAGCCAGTTCTCACACACTGGACACTGACACATGTAGCTGCAGCCAGTTCTCACACACTGGACACTTACACATGTAGCTGCAGCCAGTTCTCGCACACTGGACACTTACACATGTAGCTGCAGCCAAAAGTGAGTGGCCACTGTCAGGATCAGAGAATGGATAAACTAACTTTGAAAATGACAACTGCAAGAGATTTTGTTGTTGAAGTGGTGCAAATAATTTTCTTCTTCTCAGGTGTAAGTTTGTGAAGATGTAGTCTAAATTCCAAAACACACAGACAGTTAAAAATAATGCTTATTTTAATTACTGTGAAACGCGCCCCTATTTTCAGTGAACAACACTTCTCTCAAGCAACAGGTAATTCACTATCAAAAGATGATAAGCATGTAATTTGATCTACTTGCAGCTGGTGGAAATGTTTGCAGTATAGAACTCAGAGCATAGATTCCATTAAATCCTGCCGCTCCTATGTGATGCCCGACTCGATAAACAAAATTAAAAAAATCACACAATGGCGCTCATCTTTTTGCCTGATACTTTGACACTTGATCTAACCTGAAGTGAAAGGTTGTAAGGCAAGTTCACAATCTGCATTCAGAAACAAAATGAGACAACAGCAGTAGGTTTCCTGTTCCTCTGCCAGATCTTCATGACGTGTGTGTGACATTGTACGTGCGTCTGACAGCAGGGGCAGAATAAGTACTAACTGAAGGGCTGTCTGCATGCCAGAAATAAGTGTAAGTAATGGAAAGAAGCATGGGGTGATACACAGCTGTGGCACACAACCCTGGATCTGCTGTTCATTATTCCTGTTAAAATGTTTTCCACTGGCCATGTTGGCCACATCGCTGTTGAGTTTCCCTGTCAGAATCGTCTGCAGCTAGTTAGTGGTGTTGCACTGCAGCTCTGCCTCCTTTTAGGCTTCCTTGCGATGAACTCCTTCAGCAGTTACATGGCTCATCACCATCACTAAGATTACATTAGCCAGATCGCTGCCACGAGGCTGTGCGGTTGGTCTGCACAGCACTTTGTCCTGGCAGCTGTTCATGTCAGAAAGCAAGCAAGGCGCAATGGCTCTGGCCTGCCATCAGCTCATCGGTCTGCTACAAGGCTGGACTTTCGCAATTTCTTCTTGACAGCCAAGTCCTGTCGCCTTCGCTCCAGGTCCACCACCTGAGACACACGCACAAGTCTGAAGTCAGCACTGTTGTAAACGTCAGGTATGCGAATTGTCTCAGAAAAAATAGGTGATTCAAGCTGGGGAGGAAATTGGGACAGAAATATTGTCCTTTGAGCTCAGAAAGCTGGGTGGCATTGTCTCTCAAAAACTCACATTTCTTTTATATTTTTTCAAAATATTCACCCTGATATAACTGCACTGGTTGACTGGGAGTAAAAAGTTACTTACTACATCTTACCTCAACCCGACTCCAAGGAGTTACCTCCCTTAGACCAAACACCTAACTGCATTTGGGTTCCCAAAGCAACTCAAAATTATCATCCTTTAGTACATTGAGTGGCCTCCCCCTGACAGCAGGGGGCACTGTAGTCATAGCTGATCAAAATCTCCAGTAAATCTTGTGCTCCAAGAGTCGGAAATACTCCAGACTTTCTCAGCTTGGTAGCATGTTTTCAATAATGTATAAATCATATAATACCGGCTAGTTCTCATCACAGTTTTTCATTCTTTTTATTAAAAAGTAGGTAGGCTACATTGTGGCGGATATCACCTACCATGCCTATAATAATTCTGTTTGACCATCAGAATGTTCAGTTGACTTCTCCCCCAACCAAAAAAAAAAAAATGACTGTGATTGGAGTGTGCATCATGTCTAACCAATGGGAGATCATAAAAAAATAAAAAATAAAACATGGTCTTGATCAGGATTTGTACTGGATTTTTACTTCAAAAATTACCATTCTTAAAGAACATTAAAGACCATTTTCCCGGACCAAGTTACTGCTCAGTTACACACACAATTTTAACACATTCATACCATCACCATCAGATAACACTTCATTGTTCTCAACTTTTTGCGGTTTTTGTGTGTGTGGGGTTGTTGTTTGTTTTTGTTTTGGGGGGGGGGCGTCTTTTTTAGGTTAGTGTTTCACCAGTTCCAGGAATTATGGTTCCAGTTTTGATAAATTTGGTATTTTTCTTTCATCCTCCATCAAGCAGTGCACTCTGTCACATTATCTGGCTTTACTGAGGAGGAACTGTCATGACCCAAGTTAGCTTTTTGTTTTTAAACTTTTTCATATCATGAAATAACAGATGCACCACAAATCATGATTAAGCACTCTCAAACAAATGCAATGTGACCCAAGTTTTCAGCTGGAAGATTTTGAGAAGAAAAAAACAGCTTGAACAAGATTTTTTAACCAAAGAAAAAGATAATGGGAATTTGACTGTACAAGACGTTCCTGACCTGCTGCACCTGTTTCTCTGCAATGCTTCTCATCTCTGCCTTCAGGTTGTGTGAGTCGGGTAGTTGCTGCACACACAAAATCCACACTGTACACACCACCTGGACAGGTGAGCCAGACAAATAGTTAATTGATGACAAGGTCGACATGTCCACAAGATGAAGGTGTTGGGCCTGCTGCTCCCACTATTTTCTGGCAGTCAGGAGTTCAGTTCAGGGATGAATGTAAGTGTTGTGTGGATGAGTGTGCATGTTGAGTGACAGGTTATGTTGTATGACTGTATGTTCAGTGAGTGTGTACGTGTGTGGAGTGACTGAGTGTGTTAAGTGGCTAGAGCATTTGTGTTGAGCAAAAGTGTGTGTGCATGGCTGAGTGTGTTGTGTGACTGGGTATGTGTGTTGAGTGTGAGTCAGAGAGTGTGTGAGTGTGTATGTGCTGAGTGACTGAGTGTATGTTAAGTGTTGAGTTGACTGAATGTGTGCTAAGTAACTGGAGTGTTGCGTGAGACAGAGCATGCTGACCGACTGAGTGTGTGTGCGACTGACCGTGACGAAGAACTTGGTGACCTGGAACAGCTTGGTGAAGCAGGAAGTGTAGATGATGTCACTGGTGTTCACACCTGCATTGATCAGTACCCGTGACACGATCTGCTCCAGTCGCTGAGCAACACAAAAAAGATGATGTCACTAGTGTTAATACCTGCACTGATCAGTACCCGCAATATGATCTGTTTCAGTCTCCGAGCAACACAAAAAGGATGTCACTGCAATGATCAGTACCTGCCACATGATCTGTTCCAGACTATGAGCAAAACAGAAGGATAATGTCACTGGTGTTAACACCTGCACTGAGCAGTACTCACCACATGATTTGTTCCAGTCTCTGAGCAAAACAAAAGGATGATGTCACTGGTATTAACACCTGCATTGATCAGTACCCATGACACAATCTGTTCCAGTCACTGAGCAACACAGAAAGGATGTCACCAGTGTTAACACCTGCAATGATCAGTACCCATGACACGATCTGTTCCAGTCGCTGAGCAACACAAAAAGGATGTCACTGGTATTAACACCCGCACTGATCAGTACCCGCAACACGTTCTGTTCCAGTCACTGAGCAACACAAAAAGGATGTCACCAGTATTAACACCTGCACTGATCAGTACCCGCAACACGTTCTGTTCCAGTAGCTGAGCAACACAAAAAGGATGTCACCAGTGTTAACACCTGCACTGATCAGTACCCACCACATGATCTGTTCCAGTCGCAGAGCAACACAGAAAGGATGTCACTGGTGTTAACACCTGCATTGATCAGTACCCACGACATGATCTGTTCCAGTAGCTGAGCAATACAAAAAGGATGTCAGTGGTGTTCACACCTGCATCGATCAGTACCCACCACATGATCTGTTTCAGTAGCTGAGCAACACAAAAAGGATGTCAATGGTGTTAACACCTGCAGGATGTCAATGGTGTTAACACCTGCATTGATCAGTACCCGCAACACGTTCTGTTCCAGTAGCTGAGCAACACAAAAAGGATGTCACCAGTAGTAACACCTGCATTGATCAGTACCCACGACACAATCTGTTCCAGTAGCTGAGCAACACAAAAAGGATGTCACTGGTGTTAACACCTACATTGATCAGTACCCACAACACAATCTGTTCCAGCCACTGAGCAACACAAAAAGGATGTCACTGGTGTTAACACCTGCACTGATCAGTACCTGCAGCACGATCTGTTCCAACACAAAAAGGATGTCACTGGTGTTAACACCTGCACTGATCAGTACCCGCAGCACGATCTGTTCCAGTCGCTGAACAACACAGAAAAGAAACTAGGACCACTCCAAAAGCACATATGGTCATCAATAAATAAAAGCAAAATCTCTGACTCACTTTCTAAGACCAAGGATACAACTTCTGTTTCATGCTCACTCCGCTGCTTCCTTGATTATGGGCCACGGTCTTTCAAACTGATATGACTAGGTTAAAATCCATAAAGGTTATCATGCATGACATAAAAGAGTTCATATAACTGTAGTCTGGGAGCATGGCAAAAATATGATTATCTCCCTTAAATTCAAACCCCAGTCACTAAAACTGTATGGATCGTGCCAAGGTAAGTAAGTAACTTGGTGTTTTACACCCAGTCAAGCTGAGGTAGGCAACAACACATTAAGTCTAAAGTTGGCCGAAGGCTGAGCCACATGAAGCTTTTCAACCTGCAATTGTGTTGTGCAAATGACTCCACAACATGTTGCATAGCTTTGGACTTTTCAACTGTGGACTCAAAGCACATTCCAGAATTTAGAACAAATTTTGTATCTGCAGCCAGAGAGCACACTTCTGACCAATCGGTGCAGAGGTGAAAAGGTCAAACAAAATGCAAACAAAATAGTGGACTCTTCCACTCAAATGTCTTGTTTTTCTCTTGCTTTTATTGGGCAAATTCCAAACTCAAAGCAATGGCACCAAGGAGAAACAACTTAGCTTCACTTTCAGAGCTTAGATTCATCATTGCACAGGACACTATTTTATCTATCCAAGGCAAAATAGGATTGAAGTGACATTTTTTTAAACTGACCTGGCCTAAACAGCCAAGCGGGTAGCAAGCACCATGAGGCTTACCACACTGCGCAAGCCAGTTGTCCGAAGCATGGCCGACTGCAGATGGTCCTAAGAAGGGGTTACAAAGCCTCATGTGACGTAGATTTAGGACTGTACTGGGATAAAATACAATTCAATTATGAAAATTTCAACACAGTTGTGAATTTAAAATTAGCCCCAAGTCCAGAAAGCTCGCACAGCTGAGTAAATCTCAACAGAGGCTGTCGCTGTACATCTTTTGACTCAAGGATCTGCAAAACAACAATGTTTGAGAAAAGGCCAGCCCTGAGCCTGCACGCCAAGACAGTGCAGCGACTTTAAAATTAGCCCAAAGCGCAGAAAACTGGCACAGCTGAGTAAATCTCGACGCAGGCTACAACCATGCATCATTCATTCGACTCCTGGACCTTCGAAAGAGAAAGTTTGAAAAAAGCACAGCCCTAAACCTGCACATGAGCCTACCCTCTTGTGTCTCTGTGAACGAGGTTCTTTGGGCAGGGGGGTCGTGTTGCCGGCTGATGCTTGGCTGTCCTCATCATCCCAGGACAGTCGCTGTTCTTGGCTATCCCCTGCAGAGGTCACTGTTGACGCTGACGCTGACTGCTTCACCCTGGAACTGTCACTGTCCCAAACGGAGCTGTTGGAGGCGGCGTGACTCTGCCTGTTCTGTGACATGGGGGGGGTGAAGATGTTGACGATGTCCGACGACTGTGAGAGTTTTCGGAAGGGGGGAAGAGTAGGAGTGGAGGCACTTGGCTGAAGGTGTAGGGAACGTCTGGAGCTGCCGTTACCTGTAGAATATGACAAAAAAGATGGGGGCAATTCTTTTTTAAAGCAAAGGAGGCATTTTAGTCAAAAACATCTACAAAGGAAGAATTAATGGTGTATCGGTACTATGGTTTGCACAGGATTTTTATTTCAAATTTCCCAAACTTTCAGACCGTTTTCTTGGACCAAGTTACACAGACATTTGAGTATACACAGACACTTTGAACACTCAAGTTTTAAGATTAAATGCTTTTTGTATTTCCTTTTATCACCAATCGTTTGACTTCCCCTTTTTCCTCTTCTATATTCCCCATCTACATATTATTTGTTGACCATTATCCTAAAATTCCAAAACTATGCAAGACCTTGGCTAAAATGCCATTTTTCCCATACTTTCTGATCTGGGCCTTGCAAAATACACATCAGTTATCAATTTATTTTTACATGAAGACCATAGGAACCCTATACACACACTGTATGGACCTGGCAAAGGCAGCAGGCAAGCACAACATATGTACATGCCAAACTGCTGAACAGAACTATTTTGTCATGTCCTATACAAAAATATTCATTTGAAATCCTATGCTTTGATGTTGTTTTTGTTGTTTTTAATGCCAACAGCCAGTTTTGTTTGAGATTTTTTTCTCTCTCTTATGAATGCATTGACTTGATTGTGTTTGCTGTTGGCTGTGCTGTGCTTGGAGCTGTTTCGGCAACTTAAGTCTTAATCTGGTGTAAAAGAAATGTGACTGTGTGGTTTGTCCTGAGAGGACCCTACGGGGTTAATGGGATTAAAAACCCAAACTAACTCGCTCACTCTTTCGCTGTTACCTGTGTCCGAACTCTCCACTGACCACAGTGACTCCTGGGAGTGTGTCCACTTGCCACTGCCTGTCCCATCTCCCGACCCGCTCCACGACTTTTCTCGCTTGACCCTGGATTTTGGTGCAGGGAAACGTCCGCCATCCTGCCGCGACATTGACTCCCTGCGGCCGCACCCTTCGGCAGACTTCAGGCTGCGTCTTTGTTTCGCTGACGGAGTCATCGGGAGCATGGAGGAGGAAGAGAGTGTTCTGGTGATGGGGGTGAGCTTGCTTCCACCGCAGCTGACATCCATCTGGCTTTTGTGGGGGTGGCCGCGGAACCTGAGGGCCGGGACGTGGGGCTTGTCGCTACACACGTGGTGGCTCTCCTCCAGCATGATGGTGTCTCGGAACTTCTGGAAGAACTGCTCCTGCTTTTCACACCGCTTGTTGTGCTCATAGCTGATTATGACAGAAAAGGAAACAGACGTGCTACAAAGGAAACAGATGCACTACAAAGGAAACAGATGTGCTACAAAGGAAACGGAGGTACTACAAAGGAAACAGATGTGCTACAAAGGAAACGGAGGTACTACAAAGGAAACAGATGTGCTACAAAGCAAAACTAGACAGGGAGTCCAATGCTGTTTCTGAAAGGAATGATACTCTTCTTTTTTTCTGAAAGGAAAAGTGACTGTCCAAGACATTTTCTGTTCTGAAAGAAGCAATAATTATCTGCTTCCTGAACAGAACAATAATCATTTACTTTTATAGTCATAAGTTTTACTGACTATAAAAACTTACCATCATGCAATGCAATCACAAGTCTGCACCGCAATCACAAGTCGGTAGAAAACTGAATCAGCGAAAAGCACAGATCTGCAAGACCTGACTGCAGCTGATCCACTGACAGAGATGTGGAGCACCATTCAGCCAACACAGCAAATGCTTGCTGGCCATGGCCATGCAGTCCGCAATGCAGCTGAGGGTAGTTTTTCACATCACACACACTTGCAAGTGTAGAGCTTTTTTTTTTTCCTCATCAGACACACTTGCAAGTGTAGAGCTTTTTTTCTTCACATCAGACACACTTGCAAGTGTAGAGCTTTTTTTTTTTTTTTTTCACATCTCATTCACACTTGCAAGTGTAGAGTGTTTGTTTTTCCCCCACATCAGACACACTCCCAAGTGTAGAGCATCTTTCTCACATCAGACACACTCCCAAGTGTAGAGCATCTGTCTCAAATCAGACACACTCCGAGTGCAGACCATCTTTCTCACATCAGACACACTCCAAAGTGTAGAGCATCTGTCTCAAATCAGACACACTCCCAAGTGCAGACCATCTTTCTCACATCAGACACACTCCCAAGTGTAGAGCATCTGTCTCACATCAGACACACTCCCAAGTGTAGACCATCTTTCTCACATCAGACACACTCCCAAGTGTAGAGCATCTGTCTCAAATCAGACACACTCCCAAGTGTAGGGCATCATCAGGGTAGCAGGTGTCAACACTGAGACATTCTAGTATGCAACTTTGCAGCCCCAGTGTCACAGAGAGAGAGACAGAGAGAGCATTAACTGAAATGTATTCTGTCATACTAAAAAACATGGAATTCAAGTGCCAACACTAAATGTTTCTGTAAATAAGGTGACTTACGGACCCGCATACAAAGTTCTGTTTGTTGACCTGGCCCCACTTGAGGCGTTCAACTTGAACTGAGGTCAGTTCATCAGGCTAGTCTGCGCCTCATGCACGGCTCAATTTAATTCAGTCTTGATGAGCAAGGTTCAGACTTCCAACATGGTGGTTCAGTTATGCCTTGGCAGTCAATAACCAAGCAAAACACAGCACTCCTCCTGTCTTCCTTCGATCTACAAATCACTCTGCCCAAGGTCTGAACAGTGATCATCTTATAATGGACAGGAAGACCAGATGACCATTCTGTACCAGAAGACCAGATGATCATTCTGTACCAGAAGACCAGATGATCATTCTGTATACACCAGAAGACCAGATGATCATTCTGTACCAGAAGACCAGGTGATCATTCTGTATACACCAGAAGACCAGATGATCATTCTGTACCAGAAGACCAGGTGATCATTCTGTACAGGAAGACCAGATGATCATTCTGTACAGGAAGACCAGATGATCACTCTGTACAAGACCAGATGATAATTCTGTACAGGAAGACCAGATGATCACTCTGTACCAGAAGACCAGATGATCAATCTGTACCAGAAGACTAGATGATCATTCTGTACCAGAAGACCACATGATCTTTCTTTTTCGGTGATCGTACTAGACATTTTCAAACCAGTGTGACATCTACATGGTAGCGAAAGTGGTTTACAGAAACCGGTCAAACAATCACTGTAACTGGTCAAATACACTGCCATCTACCATAGATCTACTAGAGCTCTACCTCTGTACTAGCAAACACCCTGTTCCCTTCCCTGTCTAGAACACAAACACACATACTAGCACTCTGTCTCTGCTGCTTTTTTTTCTTTCCATCTTTCCTTGAGAACCAGTCAAGCAAAATAAAAAAATTGTCTCCAGTATTTGCTGATCATAACCCGTATAAAACTATAATACTTGAAACTACCAGTTAACTCGAACCCTGCTTTGTACACAGGCGTTACTCACTAGACATCATGGTAGTGAAGATCTTTGCAGGCAGGCCACTGCAGGTTCCGCTCTTCATGACTAGACAACCGATGGGGGCGGACTACTGCCTGAACACACAATGAAGTTGCAGGTCAACCTCAGCATACTGCTCCCCAACGTAACACAGTTTATTTTATAACACGATTAAAGCTAGTCCTATACACATGTTAACACATAAACATTTGTTGAGCATCTCATTTCAAATTGAGCCCTAAGCCCTTCACAATGGCAACTATGTGACGCTATTCTCTACTTCTGAGCAGACCTACTGCACTCTAGTCGTCTGCAACTCTGAAAGGGGGTGTTGCTTTACATAGCATGGTTAGAAATGTTTTTATTATGACCCACCCGAGTGATGTTCTTACAGTACTGCTTGGTTGTTACACGGCTGGTGCCACATGAAACTGCTGCCATCTTGGCGCACATTCTGTGAACACCATACAACCATGCACCGGTTGTTACACGGCTGGCGCCACATGAAATAGCCGCCATCTTGGTGCACATTCTGTGAACACCATACAACCATGCACCGGTTGTTACATGGCTGGTGCCACATGAAACTGCTACCATCCTGGCACATGTTCTGTGAACACCATACTGTCATGCACCGGTTGTTACATGGCTGGTGCCACATGAAACTGCTGCCATCTTGGCACACATTTTGCAAACACCATACAACCATGCACTGGTTGTTACATGGCTGGTGCCACATGAAACTGCTGCCATCTAGGTGCATCTTTTGTGAACATCATACAACCAAGCACCAGTTTACAGTCACTTCATTCAAAGCCACATATGTGAGGTGCCTGTGTGTTTAGCTGTAACCTGCCACCTGCACTTTTGGCAGAATGACCTGGCAGTAGCATGGGAGTGGAATGGATACCAAACAGAAAGCTGACTCTGGAGGAGAATGTTTTCCTGCCACTCCTGCGGGGATTCGAACCCACAACCTTTCGATCATGAGTCTGGCACTCTACCACTGAGTTATCCCCACTCCCAGGATGCATCATATTGGTAATGGTATGTATAGTGCACTGAGTCCACTACATGTAATACACAAGTTATACATACTGCATCTAGTCAACTACACATAATATCATGAAAGGTATACTTAGGTTTCCTAAAATATAGTATTATAGGTCAGACATGCAGAAACATGGAGTCAAAGTCATTTTCAATACTGTGAAAGGAAAGGAGAAAAGAGACAAATATTCCAACAGTCAAAGAAATCGAAAGACAAGATCCAAACACATAAACGGTTACAAAGAACACTATTCATTTTAAAACACTAGCAGTCATTTTTGTTTCAGATTTTTTTTTTAAACAGAAAGACAGACAAGTTTGTACAGACCAGCAGAGATACAGTAGTAGTAGTAACTGGATTTTAATGTCCTGTCAACCACACAGGGTCACCTCAGGACAGTCAAACTCAGGTCATAAGCAAAGACACATTTCTAAACTCTTCTTACATATATATCAACCCTCTGTCAAGTCAATCTACAAAACCAATCACTTCGCAAACATGAAACATACATACACAAACATCAGACACAAATTTTTGAAGAGTTAGTCCCTTCAATGTTACCCCTGTTAAAAGAGCACGTAAGGCTAGGACATGCTGGTATCGTTGACCATTCCGTCTAATTTATCGATACCAGGTTAAAGAAAAATATAAAAAAGGAATGGACAGACACAGTATAAAATTAAAAAATGTTACATAAATACATAATGGCCAATACCAGTGCCACATGGCAGCAAGCTGCACATACCACCTACCAACTATCATCTCCTAGCTGCTCAATAAGAGCCATACAAAAAAGCCTAACCCTTAACGAAAAATATTTGAGAGTTTTCTGGAAAAAATACAGGAGAATGGACCATTAGCAGAAAAATGACAAGACAGAAAGAGCAAGAGGACTAGGCAGAAAAAAACAAGAGAGGAGACAGGAAAGGGCAATCAAATGACAGCCCTGAGATTGCAGACATGAGGGAGAGATACGGACAGAAGAACAAAAAGAGCCAGAGACAAGGTTGGCTCTGCAGGGAGAAAGACAGACAAACACAGAAAGCCCAACAAGCTGACCTTGACAGGCGAGAGATCCTCACGGACAGCAGAGCCATCTGGTTTGAACCACCTCACCATGTCCTTGGCATCCATGGAGGCTGAATTAAAAACATCTAATTGATTGCACTTAGTAATGACGTAGCTTCATGCATCAAAGACAAAAGGCCTGCTGAGGCATGCCACAAACACAAAATCAAGTGGGTTAAGTCCTGGAGAGACAATACATTAAGAGAGAGAGAGAGTAAGAGAGAGAGAACTCAGCAACTTTAATACAAGGATAGTAGCATTAGAACAGCCAGACTTTGTGAGAGATAATACTTTTATTACACAAAGATAAAAAATTAAGCGCAAGTCAGCGTTTTTACCAATCTCTCCCTGATGACAAACATGCCAACACTCAACATGTCAAACAAGAATACAAATAACTGTGGCAAACTAAAATACATCTTAAGAACAAAACAAAACAAAACAAACTATTTCTGTCTAAAACTTCTTAACATGCAAACTCAGCAAATGCAAATCTGAATTTTCAGGAGAGAGAGAAAGAGAGTTATAAAATCATTTTAAATGAATAAAGGAAAATGACAGAAGAGTGAGTATCTCTCTCTCTAGATATATATATATTACAGTAAAAAAAAAAGATCACATCCAGCAAGATTGGAAGTTAAACGGCAGCACATACACTCACACACACACACATATATGCCTTAAAATGATGACCACAAGGAAAGTAAAAGAGCACAATAATGGATGAAAATACAAATCCTGAAAGTTCACTTTTATGTGAAATACAAATGTAAAACTTGACAAGAAGATGCAAGGGTATCTGAGATGATGAGGTAAACTATTCCACGCTAAAAAGCCTGAAAAGGAGAAACTTGTTTTGAAGATAGCAATCCTTGTTCTGGGCAAAAGTTGTTTATTCCCATGAACACGAAGACATTCAGAAGGAATCATAAGAGAGAGACAATGAGAGATGGTTCGGGTGGGGGCAATTCTTAGTTCATGAGAGACAACGAGAGATGGTTTGGGGTGGGGAGATTTCTTAGTATCATAAAACAGGTGTAACGGACAAACAAATCCACGTGACTGACGAGAAGCATGAAACAATTGTAACGAACAAACAAATCCATATGCCTGGGGAGAAGCATGAAACAAGTGTAATGAACAAACAATTCCGCATGACTGGCAAGAAGCATGAAACAAATGTGATGAACGAAAAATTCCACATGCATGGCAAGAAGCATGAAACAAGTGTAACGAACACACAATTCCACTTGACTGGTGAGAAGCATGAAACAAGTGTACTGAACACACAATCCCACTTGACTGGTGAGAAGCATGAAACAAGTCCACTGAACAAGTAAATCAATGTAACTGACAAGAAGCATGAAACAAGTCCACCGAACAAGTAAATCCCTGTGACTGACAAGAAGCGTGAAACAAGTCCACCGAACAAGCAAATCCCTGGGACTGACAAGCGGCAGCAGAGCGAGCACTCACACTCATCAGGAGCAAGAGGAGAGGACAGCATCATGCTGCAGCTGTCGTTGGACTGGTAGCGCCTCAGCACCTTGGCTTTGGACTCGCTCTCCAACAACGCCCGCCTCTCCGGCCACTCTGAAGGCGGGCCCTGCAGATCTGCAAGATCAACGTGCACGTCACCACCTAGCTGTGCTGCCTAAATTTGTTTTCTCATCAAGGGGTTTTGAGCTTGTTTACATATCAGTGTCATCAGTGCTGCCTAAATCTGTTCTCTTGCCGATGGTTTTGAACTTGTTCACATACAAATGTCATCAATGCTGCATAAATCTGTTCTCTCATCAAGGGATTTTGAGCTTGTTTATATATCAGTGTCATCAATGCTGCCTAAATCTGTTCTGTCACTGATGGTTTTGAACTTGTTTACATACAAACGACATCAGTGCTGCATAAATCTGTTCTCTCACTGACAGTTTTGAACTTGTTTACATACGAATGTCATCAGTGCTGCATAAATCTGTTCTCTCACTGACAGTTTTGAACTTGTTTACATACGAATGTCATCAGTGCTGCATAAATCTGTTCTCTCACTGACAGTTTTGAACTTGTTTACATACGAATGTCATCAGTGCTGCATAAATCTGTTCTCTCGCTGATGGGTTTGAACTTGTTTACATACGAATGTCATCAGTGCTGCATAAATCTGTTCTCTCGCTGATGGGTTTGAACTTGTTTACATACGAATGTCATCAGTGCTGCATAAATCTGTTCTCTCGCTGATGGGTTTTGAGCTTGTTTACTTGTGAATGTCCTCAATGATGCAAAATCAAAATTTCAAGAACTATCATTTAATAGGAATGCTTATGTGTATGTGTGTGCATGCATGTATGTATATGTGGAGGAAAGCAAGTGTGTGTGTGTGTGTGTGTGTGTGTGTGTGTGTGTGTGTGTGTGTGTGTGTGTGTGTGTGTGTGTGTGTGTGTGTGTGTGCTTGTATTATGTTCTTCTCTCTGAATTGTGCTCTTGTGTTCAACTTGTACAGTACATTTAAATTTCACCTTTGAAAACCATTCTACACTGTCTTGCATGGACAAAACAAAAGAAGCTCATCAGCTGAACAAAACCCAAAAGCTGATGGCAAGTTTCTGACCTGGGAGAAAGAGGAAGTCATGGCTGGTCAGAGGTGTCCTGCCCTCAGGAATCCCAGGAGACGCTTGCTTCTCTCCCTGCTGAAGCAATGTCTCTTGTCCCTCTGTGATGCAGTGGATGAGGTCCCCTGCTGTCAACTCAAAGGCCTTGCCCTTCTTCTCCCATCTGCCTGCCAGTGCCATGCAAACAAAACCAAATCAGTCGCTGCTACCAACACTCCAGGGAGTACTGAACAGGTGCTGACATATGATGATGATGATGATTGCTTTTATATAGCGCTATTCTCCACTCTCGAGCAGACTCACTGCGCTTGCATGTGATTCTACATGAGTGACTTGCTTATTTCATAGCGTGTTTTTTAAAATAATATGCACCGAAATGGTGTACTTACAGCGCTGGCATGGCTGATGCCACAAGAATCTGCTGCCGTCTCGCGCATTCTGTGTACACCATACAACCATGCAGCAAGTCACTTCATGCAAAGCCACATATGTACGGTGTATGCGTGTTTAGCTGTAACCTGCCACCTGCACTTTTGGCAGGATGACTGGGATCTTTTACATGCTACTGCGGTAATATGGGGGTGGAATGGATACTGAAATAGGAGTCAGCACAGAAAGTTGACCCTGGAGAAGAAAATTTGCCCGCCACTCCTGCAGGGATTTGAACCCACAACCTTTCAATCACGAGTCCGGCGCTCTAACCACTGAGCTATCCCCATCCCTGTACTATAGTTGTGTTATATTTGTTACAGTGAATAAAAGAAAAAGTCACAGACGTACGCATGCACACACACACACACACACACACACACGCTGACAGTACACAAACACATGCACACACACACACACACTCACACACTGACAGTACACACACACATGCACACACACATGCACACACACACACACACACACACACACACACACACACACACACACACACACTCACATTCTCCAGAGATGGCAAAATGATCAGTCACGCTGCTAGGACTGGAGATTCAAGATGCATGCACCAAACATTCATAGAATTCTGCACTAGAAAATCTCTGGTGCACCGCTGAGGTGCATCACCTTCTACGGTGGAGCCCTTCCTTCAGGACTGTCACTAGTGTCAGACCTACCAGAACCTGAGGGAGGAACCTTGTTGTGCGGACAGACATGCTGGTGACTGAAAAGCTGTGCAGAGCCGTGGAGAACTTCCAGCATAGAGCAGCATACATTTCAGCTACCAGAGTTCCCGTCTGAGCAAATGTATTTTCACATCTTGAAAGTTTAGGCATACAAAATACGCCCAAATCATGAGTAAACAGGTCTGCAGCTCCCTTAACATTCTGACACATCTTGGGAAGTTAGTAAACACACAAATAAAAACAAACTGGGTGACATAACAAAACAACTTCCGCCAACACTTCAGTTATTTTATAATAAGACTTCCAATAAGTCATAACAAACACTTCATCAAAAATGTCAGTGATCTGACAGAGCCAGCCATACTTTTCTCCTTGTTGATGCACTGCACCACTGACTCCAGCAACACACTGTCGACTGTATGGAAGACAGAAGCTGTCAAAAGTGGCAAATCCTGCACAGCCTTCTCCACAGACTTGGCAATGTCATCCTGGGTGTTTGTTTGCTCCTCCGATATCTAAAAACACACAAAGAAAAACAAAGGTGTTTGTTACAGTCCCTCAGCTAAAACCCTGAGGTTTACCCAATGCTGGGTGAGACAGTAGTGTGTGCAACCATTTCCCTGCACACATCCATACTGTCGCGCATACAAGGGCCATTTTACCCGCCACTGCCACTTGTGCATTCGGACTTGGGGGGAATTCCATGACGGAGTTTTTGTCTTGCATGTAGGTTACTACAGCTGACAGAAATCCTCACACAGGACTTTAAGCAAAAGAAAACAGGCTCCTTTGTCCATGATTAATACGAAGTAACAGCCTTGATACAGCTGCACTGGTTGACTGGGCATAAAACACCAATTTACTTCCTTACTGGTGACACTCATCAGACTCACTTTTGAGCCCACCATGCCCTACATGATACATCACTGAAAATGGTTCAGGTTAGCACATGCTCGCTACAAACACTTGTTAGCATCAGAAGTTCAGGCAGGGATGCAGCTCAGTTAGTTGAGCGACAGCCCAGCGTGTTGCTAACCCAGCTTTGACTCCCCAGCGCAGCAAGGGATTTTTGTCCAAGTCAACGTTCAGCGCAGACTGTCTTGCAATGTTCACACTGCCCCTGCATACCAGTGCATGCCATAACATCTGAGCATGTGTTAAAACTCCAAGGCACTGGCAGCCACACCATTTGCTTGGGCACAAAAATCAGCACACAGTACAGGTCAACCCTCAGACAGAAAGTGGCTGCAAACTTGCAGGGGAACTGAAAAGCCACAGTTTGTCTTCCAAAAATAGGTATGCTACCTCCATAAAAAGAAAAACACAGAAGATTAAGAAAGTCAGAGACAAGGGGGAAGGAGGGGGTAAAAGCAGGATGTGAAGACAAAGAGGTTGAGCTTTTGTAGCAATGTACCTCACTGTTGGTCTGGAAACCAAAGTAGGTAGCGCGGTGAAGTTCCTCAAACACCTCACCGTTCACCTCAGAAGGTGAGCGCAAGATGATGGCAGTGAGCTGTCCTGTAACCTCTTGCTCACCAGGTATCAGGAGAAACAAATGCTGTCTGCATGCCAATGGCTCCTTCTCAGGATCTGTGAAACAAACAAATAACTCCATTTATGAGAGTGTACTGCTTTCACAGAGTGCCCAAGTTCAACATTATGAAGACTCTGACACTTTTAGCGCAAGCTGGATTATTTTTGTTTCCATAATCCACTGAACTCTGATACGGACTACAGGATCCTTAACGTGTGTAAGTGATCTTTTGGCATGTGTAGACACTGAGGGGATCTCGGTTTATAGCCTCATCTGAAGGAATTTGTAGAGCCTGCAGACTTTGACTCTGGAGAAATCTCAGGGTGGGCACAAAGCCTAGCACATAACAGTCACCTCTCCATTTGATGATCACACTTGATAGTGTTAAAATTTGTCTTTTGAGAGTGAGCACGCTTACTCTGCATCGCTGACTCTTCGAAATGTAATTTTCAGTGGAGGCTTTGGCGCATGATCATGCAGGGTTCAGAGCCAGCTCATTTATCTTCCTTACACGATACACCAGACACCAAACATGCATAAATAACCACCATTTTAAGTCTGAACTGGACTGGAAAAGAACCTGCGGAGAAAACACAACCATCAGTTTGAACTTCAGACCCCCCTGGGACCCTGAAATGTGATCAGCCTCACCAAAACTGCCATAAATAAAAATGTAGAAGCTCAGTGATGGTTAACAGTATGGAAAGTGAAAGATCTAGCCCACATCGTCTTTGAGACAATGTCTGCAACCACAGTCTTTGAGACAAAGCCAGCGCTCTAGTTTCTGCCATGACTGGCCGGATGGGACATACTCATGTGATTCTGAAGGGTCAATAAATAAACAGGAACAGAAGAGAAGAAACACAACTGTTTTAAATATCCATAAATCATAAACAAATTTGACGTTACAATTTTTTTTTATATTCCAAAACAAAAACAGTCTGCGAATTGGACGTTTTACTTTGTTGGCGTTCCTCAGCTAAAAAAAACAGAGGTTCACCCAATGCTGGGTAAAAGGGTCATGTGTGCAGCTGTTTCCCCACAACTGTACATACAAAAAACAATTTAAAAGAACTTTACTATTCATAATAAATTCATAAAATAAAAATATGCATTTTGGGTCACTCAAATTCCACAATAAAAAATTTTTAAAGGACAATTACACAATTCATTATAACAGAGGTAAAAGAATACAACTAAAACAGTAAAACAAAGTAAAACTGTTATACATGATTTTCAAGCGTTGTGTTACCTGATACTCCTGCAGCGTCTCTCTGACCTCAGAGATGTCAATAATGGAGTTAACAATGTCATGAAAACTGCTATAGCTGAAAGTAATCCTGACGCAGGATTCTTAATGCAAATAATTTGCTTTAGACCTAACGTTTCGGCTGCAGACAGTAACCTGAATAAGCTGCCAATGACGACCACAGAGCACCGGACTTGTGATCAAAGGGTCCCAGGTTTGGGTCCCCACAGAAGCTGCAGGAGAATTTTCTTCTCCAGTGTCAACTTTCTGTGCTGACTCTTGTTTCGGTATCTATTCCACTCCCGTGTTACCGCAGTGGCACGTAAAAGATCCCAGTCATTCTGCCAAAGTGCAGGTGGCAGGTTACAGCTAAACATGCATGCACCCTACCTATGTGGCTTTGAGTGAAGTAACACTGTAAACTTGTGCGTGGTTGTATGGTGTACACAGAACTTGCGCCAAGATGGCAGCAGTTTAACGTGGCACCAGCCATGCAACAAGCAAATAGTGCTGTCAGTACACCACTTTGGTGGTTATTAAAAAAACACGCTATAAAACAATACAGTCACTCATTCAGAATTACATGCGACATGGGCACAGTGAGCCTGCTTGAGAGCAGAGAACAGTTCTACACAAAAGTGATCAATAGTAATAACAACATCAAAAAGCCTCTGATCAGAGCCTGAATATGACACGTTACCCATCCTGATACCTGTCAGGTCTGAGAGAACACACCTGGTGTGGGTCGTCCTGCAGCAGCAATTCCTTCCTTCCAGGCTGCAGTGGACAGACCGCAGGATGCCGCCACCGGAACACAGCACTTCTCATGCAGAGAAAGACGCACCAACAGGGCTTCCTGCGTTAGTAATAAGCGAACACCGCCGGGTCAGCAATGTGGCCCTGAAGTCATCACTCAGAACTTAAACACTACAGATGGAGCCCAAAAGGGCAAGTTATCTCAGAAATAGAAGCTTTGTAATCCAGCAGTCATTTAACCACCTCCACCATCCCTTTCTGCCTGGTTTTTATACTGTTGCTGCCACATAATCTCAGCAACAAAATCGCCATTAAAAATAGTGGGATAGCATCTACAAACAGTACCACAACACTATTCAAATGTCACTGTACCTCCCCCCCCCACCCCACCCAACATCCTGATTTCTTACATTCCTCCTGTGTGCCTATGCGTGTGTACCTGGGCGCGCACGCCATGCATGCATGTGTGTGTATGAAAGAAGACAGAATTTGAAAACAGATTGTTGAAACAGATCCTGAGGCTATTTGAGACTGAGAAAGACTAGAGACAATTTTCTCAGCTGCCCTGGCAAATTTCAAAGCAGTTTCCCATTGCACGGTGACAAGTACACACCAAGACACTGCAAACTCTGGCAGGAATGGGAAGCACTGCTCCTTAAAACAAAAATTCCGGCAAGGGATGGACAGATAACTGATTCTGAACACCCAGTCAACCATTATGATTACATCAGGACAATAAATTAAAGGATTAATAAAGGGAATGCAAAAACAAAGCAACAAGAAGTAGTACAAAGAGTAGCAGTAGTTTGTTTTCTTATGTCCAGTCAACCAGTACAGTTATCTCAGGGCAAATGGTAGAAAGAGAGAAGGAGGGAAGTGACAGAGAGAGAGAGACAGAGACAGAGGAGGAGGAGAGTAACAATGAAGAGGAAGAAGGAAGTTTTTGAAGCAAATCCATGTATATGAGAGAATAAGAATACTCACCATGTGTGCCAGTGCCCGTGCATATGATAGAATAAATCCACTCACTTTGTGTGTCAATCTCCACACATATTATAAATATGAGAGCATAAAGACAATAAAGACATTCATTTTGTGTGTCAGTGTTCACATATAAAAAATAAACACTCACCTTGTGTGTCAATGTCCACACAAATGAGAGAATAAACACTCATTTGCGTGCTGAAGTCCATATTATATACGAGAGAATAACAACATTCACTTTGCGTGTCAATGTTCACATATACAGAATAAACACACCTTGTGTGTCAATGTCCACGTATCTGAGATAATAAAGACATTCACTTTGTGTGTCAATGTTCACGTATAAATAAAGAATAAACACTCACCTTGTATGACAATGTCTACGCATATGAAAGAATAAACACATTCACTTTGTGTGTCATTGTCCATGTATATGAGAGAATAAACACACACTTTCTGTGTGAATGTCCACATATATAAGAGAATAAAGACATTCACTTTGTGTGTCAATGTTCACATATAAAGAATAAACACTCACCTTGTGTGTCAATGTATTAGCCAGCTGCCCAAACTGACTGTCTGGTTTCACATGTCTAGCACCAACTAAGGAAGCAATCACACATGTGTACATGTACACAACAGATCCCCACATTCCCACTGATTTCTTGGTCGGGGGGGAGGGGGGGGGGAAGGGGAACTGTGTGGCAGTCATATTATGTGTGACAGTTTATGTTTAGAGCGCATTTCCGTAAGTAATGTATGCTCTTATTTTAATAATGTTTGTGGCTTTAACCTTGTCGGTATGCTACTGTGCACCCTTAAACTGTGAATCTTTCATACATGCTGCGATGCAGATATTCTTTGTTTGGAATTCATGTGTGGCACCCCCTGTACATTTAAAACTACAGGCCCATGCAATTAAAACTACAGGCCCATACAATTGCATGTACAATTAAAACTACAGGCCCATATAACTGAAACTACAGGCCATACAATTGAAATTACAGGCCCATACAGTTAAAACTACAGGCCCATACAACTGAAACTACAAGCCCATACAACTACAAGCCCACACAACTGAAATCACAGACCCATACAGTTAAAACTACAGGCCTGTACAACTGAAACTGCATGCATGTACAACTGAAACTACAGCCCCATACAACTGAAACTACAACTGTACAAGCCAATACAAATGAAACTACAAGCCCATAAAACTGGAACTACAGGCCTGTGCAATTAAAACTACATGCTCTTACAAGTGAAACTACAGGCTCATACAGTTAAAACTACAAGCCTGTCCAAACGAAATGACAGGCCCATACAACTGAAACTACAGGCCTGTACAATAAAAACTACAGGCTGTGCAATCAAAACTACAGGCCCATACAACTACAGTCCTGTACAACTGAAACTACAGGCTCGTGCAATTGAAACTACAGACATACAGATCAAACTACAGGCCCATGCTATTGAAACTACAGGCCTGTACAACTGAAACTACAGGCCAGTACAACAAAAACTACAGGCCCATGCAACTGAAACTACAGGCCCATGCAACTGAAACTACAGGCCCCTGCAACTGAGACTACAGGCATGTGCAATTGAAACTACAGGCCATGCAACTGAACTATAGGCCCATGCAATTAAAACTAGAGGCCCATGCAACTGAGACTTCACGCCCATGCAAATGAGACTACAGGCCCATGAAATTAAAACTCCAGACCTGTACAACTGAAACTACAGGCCTGTACAACTGAAACTACCCATACAATAGGCCTGTACAAGCCAATCATTTTGCAGTGCTGGCCATGCACCAGACACAGATGTGAACACTTCACACCAAAGGATACAGCAGCAGGCTGAAGCTGTCGATGAGGTACAGAGGAACCGAGGCCAGGCTAACGAACGTCAGCACCTCCAGACGTCGACCAAACACAAGCTCTGTGCTTGGTGCCTCATGGGGGTCATGCTGCACAAACAGGGCAGGAAAGCTGAGATCAGCTACTTGTCACAAACCAGCTCTATATTCCCTTAAGACCCCTTCATTCTGTCTCAGACATGTGCATTTTTCACATAACGACATTCAAAAGAAAACGGCATAGGCAACGGACTCTCTCTTACTCTGCCGCCCCGACCTGGAATACCCTCCTCTGCCAGACACCAGCAAGTTCAATTAAATGTCACTGTAACTTAGCACAGATATCAGATTCCAAAATATCAGTTTTGACAGAAATCCACCAATCTCTTACCAAAGCACAGCCCCATGCTTTTGTTTTTTTCCTCTCTTCACAAGAATGACCCCTGCTGATCATCAGTCAGCAGCATTCTGGACGCTAACAGAAAGATCTGAAGTCTCACTGGACACTGATTGGCAGCAGCAAACCTTTTTCAGAAAAAGTTTCAAATGCTTCAGTTTGTACATTTATTTGTGTCCTTCCACAACAAACTCGCTTGGATACAGATAGCAAACCTATACACAGGAAACCATCACAAGTTCGCCTGTGCCAATGAAGCTCTGTGAATCACCTTTTTACTGCGTTTCCGTTTCCAAAAGTGCAGAGTACTCAGCTTGTCCTTGAGCCGTCCAAAGTCACCACACTCCAAAGACACCCCTGGCTGCACAAATCCTTTCTCCGACTGAAAGAAAGAAGAGGACAGCAGAGGATGGAATAATGATCAGTACATCCAAGTTCTACCAAATGTCGTGCCCACACACAAAAGTGAAGCGGAATCTGCTTTCTAAAATGCAAGAATCACGAAAGCTTTATCTTGCTCCAAACAGAAGTCCTGGGGACTGCACAAATTAACATTTTACCCTTCCTATGAAGCCTTAAATTTGAAACTGGGTCAAAGTCACTGAAATGAAACTGAACACAAACTCCAAAGCAGTTTAATATTAATATTTGTGCAATAGACAGCTCATGCAAGCCGAAATTTTACCCTTCCTGCTAAGCCCCGAGTTTGAAATCAGGTCACGGTCAATACAATGAAACTGAATACAAACCAAAGCAGTCCACTACTGATACTTGTGCAACAGACAGCTTTGGAGGAGGCAGGAGAATGGACCATTAAGAAAAACAGAAATGACAAGACAGAAAGAGCAAGAGGACTAGGCAGAAAAACAAGAGAAGAGACAGGAACAGAGAATCAAAATAAATGTCCAGTGGCAGCTCTGAGATTCCAGACAGAGGGGTGGATATTAAGACGTCCCCATCCTCCCTTTGGGTGAAAACGGACATACAGGTGAGTAATGTTCAGTAACAGGAGTGTACAGCGGTGGCCTTGTCAGCAACAGAGCTTTGTGCAGCTGCCACATGCCATGCAGGGGGCACCGTTGGCAAAGAGTTAACAAAACTTCTGAATTTAACCACTTCACCGCCATGTTACTTGAAAAAGACCCTTAAGAGTGCAACATTTTAAACCCTTAAGCCTTTTTGTTTTCTTTTTTCACAACTGGCATGTGAAAAGATTTTAATCAAAATGCGTGGCATTGAAAGTAGACGTGTAACCGGAAAATATACTTTCTGCATGCACACCAATGCATCTTTCAGCCCGGAAATTTTATAGGCTGGGGGCAGTGAAAGGGTTAACTACTTCCTCCACATACTGGCCACACAACAACGCCTCTCCACAGTGGCCAGTGCAGCAGAGACAGCTGACTGGAGTGCAGGATATTTGCTTGGAGGATGGAGGCCAAGAGTTGCACCGTGTCCCCTTGCTGGTCTGCTGCCTCTGTGACCATCGTAACCTGCCCTGCGTGCCACTCCCGCAGACGCATCAAAGAGCCCAACAAAGGGGTGCAACTGAAAGAAAAGAGAAAACCAACACGCATGATGTTCAGTGACGTCTGGTCTTTCGCTGCTGCAAGGTGAAACTCCGTGCAGCAACAAGGACGAGAAAAAGAAAGTGACAGTGACAGTTGAGGAGTGGGAGACTGCTGTTTCACTCTGTTGATCTCGTTCAACATGCCCAAAGAACCTACTGCATCAAACAGGTTTGCTGTTCCAAATGTATGCCTATTTATAACAAAAAGGACACGACTCCAGAGGCATCTCCTTCGCTGTTGCATGCATGAAGATTGTGCAAAAAGTCAACCAATTTCTTGTTTTTGTGCATTTGGAACAGACTGGTTACTTACTTACAAGGACTGCAGTCACAATTAAATAAAACAGTGTTGCAAATGACAAATGGAGAAATAAGTGATCAATCCACAATCGTTATCATTGACTGGATTTTTCAAAGACCAATTTAACTGGCATTTTGTGTTCTCAAGCATAATTAATATAATCATAGAGGAATAAACATACTTCTGCCACTATCTGTAAGTAGCAGGATAGCAACTGCACATTAAGCAGTGGTTCGTTAAATGTCTTACAGAAGCAGATAATCTACATAGAAGTAACCCACTCATTACACTCATGCCAAACAGCTAGTCCATTCAATATTCTCCATGTCTACAGTTGTACAAAAAGCCAACAGATTCTGGTAACATACTTTGCCCTGATAATGATATGACTGTCATAGTAGACTGGGCATTAAAAACCAGTTATCTCTCTTTTGAGTGGGCATTAAAAACTGATTTTCTCTCATTAAAAACTGATTTTCTTCCCAAGTGGTTTCATAAACCTTTCCGAAAAAGTGACAAATACCAAGTGTAGAATCAGTTCCTTGATGATCAGAGCATCAAACTGATTATCAAATTCATGAAAAAGAAAGAAGAAAACCCCCCACACAAACTCACATAATAACCAATTTCATTACCGTAAGGGAGCACACTGCACAGATTATGAACCAACTACTATCTCCTAGCTGCTTCAAAAAACAAACATTTAAAACCTGTTTAAACTGTACTTCAAATCATTAAAACCTGTTTAAACTGTACTTCAAATCATTAAAACCTGTTTAAACTGTACTTCAAATCATTAAAACCTGTTTAAACTGTACTTCAAATCATTAAAACCTGTTTAAACTGTACTTCAAATCATTTAAAACCTGTTTAAACTGTACTTCAAATCATTAAAACCTGTTTAAACTGTACTTCAAATCATTAAAACCTGTTTAAACTGTACTTCAAATCATTAAAACCTGTTTAAACTGTACTTCAAATCATTTAAAACCTGTTTAAACTGTACTTCAAATCATTAAAACCTGTTTAAACTGTACTTCAAATCATTTAAAACCTGTTTAAACTGTACTTCAAATCATTAAAAACCTGTTTAAACTGTACTTCAAATCATTTAAAACCTGTTTAAACTGTACTTCAAATCATTAAAAAAAATACCTTTCCCTGCTGACATTTGGGTTCACGAGGAACACATCCAGAGTAAAGCCTGCACACATGAAAAAGTCTTAAACAAACAAAACAAAAAACAGATTTGCATTCATGACTATATCTGTTAGCTTCTTCATCGGTTTCACTTTCAGTAATGTCCACCTTCACCTTTTTGAGATGTCAGTTTACAGCAAACAAGAACTTGGTGAATATCTGAGCTCGTAACTGTTTCAGCTACATTAGACATTTTCCTCTACTGCCAAAAATTACATGCAAATCTAAATTTTCAGTGTAACTGCAGCCAGTGTCCCAGAGTGAGTGAGTGTGTGTGTGTGTGTGTGTGTGTGTGTGTGTGTGTGTGTGTGTGTGTGTGTGTGTGTGTGTGTGTGTGGGTGGGTGTGGGTGTGTGTGTGTGTGTGCATGCGTGCGTGCATGCGTGAATGGTGTATGCATGTTTAATATTATATAAGTACATTGGAACCCCTGATATGTGCAGTCACACATACACACACTTTCACTCACATACAAACACACACACATGCAATCACACATTTTCACTCACATACACAAACACATGCACTCACATATATATACACACTTTCACTCTCATACACACACACATTCACCCACACATGTATACACACTTTCACTCTCATACACACACACATGCACTCACACATGTATACACACTTTCTCATACACACACACACACACACATAGATACACACAGCTTTACTCACATACACATGGTTACACACACACACACACACACACACACACACACACACACACACACACACACACACACACATGCACTCACACACACACATGCACTCACACACTTTTACTCACAAACACACATAGTACACCCACACACATGTATGCACTCACACCTACACACACTCTTTCACTCGCATACATACACACAGGCGCATCTGCATGCACGCACACTCACACACATACACGTAACACACACACACACATCTATACCAGAATAAGGAAGATTGTCAGCAAGATTATCCAGGTGCTCGGACAGTTTTGTTGTCTTCTGTACGTTACTGAAAATAAAATACATCAACTTCAGTACTACAGAAATGATCCGCACCGCACCATTCAAGCATTTTTTTTTTTTGGACTACTATTAGTACAGATCTTCACACGAAAAATGAACCTGCCAAATATCATGATGTGTTTAAACAAATTAACAAATAATTATGACTTATGTGCTCTTCCTTTACAATCTGTTTTGTGCCTAAAAGAGCTCCTCTCAAAGCATTAATAGCCAGTATCAGTTAATATAAGCCATGGTCAATGACTAATGAATGACCAAAGGCAAAGTCTGCGTTATTACTGTTAATCATCTTAATGTCAAGTTATGTGCTGTTTTGCTTAGAAACAGAAAAAGAAAAATACTGAACTCACATACTAATTACTATTAGTTTTCAAATACATTTTTTAGTTTGTTTGTACAGTATACATGTAGGTTCATCTAAATCACCTCTATCAGTCTATGGCTGTGAGTTTGTGTGTTATTTACTATTTTATCAGAACCAGGTCTCACTTGCAGTCTGTGCGGTCATGTGATAAATTCCATCATCATTACTAGTATTAGTTAGAGATTACACATACCAAACATCTAGTAATACAAAGGTAATATTTAGGGTCACAAAACATGGTTTCCTAGTTAGTTCTTGGATGTTAGTATCCTGTGAACTGCTTAGGGTCATCTCTGGACAAAACATGGTAAGAAATTTGCAACCACCCATGTAAAAAAAAAAGAAAAAAGTTTCTGATAACAGTTATCATGATTAGCAAATAAACACCATTTGTTTTAATTACCCATGGCACATTTTTGAAACTAATAAGAGACAGTTCTTAAAGTCTTTCTGAGAAAAAAGAGAGAAAAAAAGCCATTCCAAAGGCTCTTTTTGCCAGAAAGGTATCTGAAAAAAACTGCCGGTATGAATTTGAAAGTTTTGTTGTTGTTGCTAATAACAAGCTGACCGTGACAATAGCAATCATAGTATCCAGTTATGCTCAGTTTTCATGCAACTCACCCCAAGTCTAGATAAAATGAAAAGGGAGCTATATATAGGAGAGGAGACCTAACCTACCCCGATCTGTGCGTTACAGACACAGCCTGCATCTCCTGCAATGCAGTGTCAACATCCACAGATGTCAGTCCTCGCCACGCCCAGTTCTCCTCCATGCTGCTCTCAGTCTCATGAAGGACATGCTGCAAACAATTCATGTCAACTTCTGCACCACGCCAGTAACACTTATATGCCTTGTAAACTGTCCAGTCTTTATTTTAAACATAGACACACCAAAAACACACAAACAAAAATAAAAACAGAGTACTGCTGAGTGTTAAGTGTTAAAATAGAGGTGTCAGAATGAGGCAGCATCTAACAGTTTCACAAAGGCCGTTACATAATGTATAACACATTATATGTGTGTTAAAGACGTCACATTATATAACACATAATATATATCATATGTGTGTTCCATAATGTATAACGCATTATATGTGTGTTAAAGATGTCACATTATATAACACATAATATATATCATATGTGTTTTAAAAGCCATCCCATTACATAATGTTTAACTCTTTCAAACTGTGTCAGAAGTGTGCTTCCGACACTCTCACCGACTGGTTGGAGCTGTGTCAGAAGCGGGCTTCTGACAGATGTTTGTGACTTTACATGACAATATCAGAAACGCAAGGGACACAAAACAGGCAGTAAATGGAATCTTGTCCAATTTCCTTCCTTGAATTAAGGATGCAACAATTTGGGCCATTTTGTGGCTTTTTTCCCCATTGTATGTGCGACTGGCACACTTTCTTCCAAACAAAATGGCGGCACTGAGGCAAAGGCACAATTTGAACTTCATTAACCGCAGAGGGTGTGACATTACTTGATTGTGTGCATGGCTTCTGGTTTAACTTCACTGAAAACATTTCTGTAGTAAAACCTACTATCTCAGTGGGTTTGTGTCAAGACTGTATGCAGAACAGTGTATTGTGTTGAGTGACTATGCGTGCCAAAACTGGATTTTTACCCACCCACCCCCTTTGCATACTTCTTTCCTGAAGGTAATATATATTGTTGTTAAAGTTCACACTTTAATCTGTTTAAAACTGTTTCATGTTTGTTTGAGGTCTGTACTATTTGTGGTTATTTTGGGGATTGTTTTCCAAAATGCTCCAAGTGGCGTGATTAGAGGGATCCACGTGTCCATTTTGAGATAAAATATATGTGTTAAAGACATCCACAGATCCCATTCCATGCTATGCCCAGAAAGGGAGAGGAGTCAACATGGGAAAGCTTTTAAAAGTTTCACAAAGGCCATTACTGATTATATCAGGGTTTGCATTAACCAATAAATTCTGGTATTTTACCAAATAAGATAAGCATATATATATAAATATAATCATATATGGCAGCATATATACCAGAATAAAAATCATTAATCAGTCAGAAGTACTGGCTGTTATTTGTTTGACCGGAAAATAAAAACAAAAAACTCAGCACAGCATGTCAGTGAGAGACAGTGTGTGGCATATTTGTGTGAGAGAGTGTCTATGTGTGTGTGTGTGTGTGTGTTAGGTGGGACACACACACACACACACACACATCAAAAACACACACAAACAAAAATGTTACTAGTTTCAAACCAAAAATGAGAGTACTTCCTGTCTACCTCAAATGTGTGGTCCACGCAGCAGAAACTGAGCACCGTGTCTTCAGTTTCACTGTCAGTTTGTCTGCTCTCTGCATGCTCATCCTGCTGCCGGGATTTTGAGGCTTGCTGCTGAACACAGGTCACCAGGTCCTTTACAGGCGCCAAATCCACCTCGACTGAAATAAAACACTAACATTGTCAGCACATGACACTGACATTGTGACAATGACATGATGATGATTATTATGATGGAAAGAATATACTGTCCATTCATATTATTGAACAATCTGATGATTATTATGATGAAACACACTGTCTATTCCCAATGGAAAATTTAAATCATTTGCAAGTCAGTAACTCAGCCTAAATCAATATTTATGGCTAAGGCTACAGTACTTCTGGACCCAGGACTGGCACTGTCAACTGTGGCAGAAAAACAAAAACAAAAAACTGAGTTAATTAGGGGTCACAAATAATTATGCAGAAAATTCACGTTTTTGGTGCAAAATGAACCCCTCTCATGCAACTGCTCAAATACCATGCACCAACTATAATAATATATATATGCAATCAAATTCTAAAAGAGGCCCAGATCTGTATTCATATGACAATGCATTTTGATTAAGCCATAATAATTGCATAAAGCCTTTAAGCAGCCTCTCTCTTGCTGAGTTGCTCAGTCTCTGCTCTCTATTTAAAATGTTGATTGCCATGAAGAGCCCCAAGCTCAAGGATACTGAAGGTAATGTTATCCGTCACACTTTTACACAATTCTGCAATGTTCAGGCACACAAGGCAGAATTTCAACTAGATAAGTGCACAATTGTTCTTTAAAAAAAAATCCTGTCCTGTCACTGTCAGTATGTGTACAGTGTAGTGTGACCATTACATTCTAGGCTTTGCGCCTGCCCTAATATGTCTCTGGAGTCAAATTTGCATTGTCCACTTTCAGCCCCATCGGTTCGCAATCATCAAATGGTATGAGAATGTGTGTGCGTGTGTATACATGTGTGTGTGTGACTTGTGTGTGTATGTGTGGTCAGAATGAAATTGAAGTATGCACTACATTGGCATAATATATATTTATATCTGCATTTTAATTTATCAGTTCATTCCATGCTATTTCTAATTCTATGCAAGTGTATACATGTACACACAAACACACACATCCTCAGACCATCTGAGTACAGTGAACCGACTGGGCTAAAAGTGGACACTGCCATCTAATTATGTGCAGACTCTACAAAAGTCCTTCAGGTGAGACTATAAACTGAGGACCCTCATGTAAAAAACTGAAAAAGATCAGATGCATTAAAGATCCTGCAGTCCATCATGTCTGACTCTGAGTACAGTGGATTATGGAAACACCAAAATATTCCAACTTGCACTAAAAATGTCAGTCTTCAGAGTGTTAAAGTTGACTATATGAAAGAATAAGAAGAGCTTCTATGGTTTCTTCTTCCATATGTAGCTGACCAACTTCAACACACACAAGATTACTGTCAGTGTCAGCTTTTGACTTTTGAGGGGCTAGTGCTGCACAAAGATGAAGATATAGTTACTAACGAAGTAAGTACAGTATGTTGGCTGTTGAATGTGGGGTGGGTTAATGTTTCCGTCAACGGCACGGCGGCATTGGTTTCAGGAATAAGTAATAAGTTACTAAGTAACTTGGTTACGCCCATTCAACCAAGACAGGGTCTCACTCTGACTCAGGACGACAGAAAAAAACCGAAACAACGATCACTGACAGAAGCTTTAAAGAACACATGTCTGCAACAAATAATGGAATATGTATGTAAAACTGCAAATCCGTTATCGGTGGAGATATTAAATCCACCCATATCCTTACGGAAACGTGCGAGAATAAGCGTGTACTGCATTCTGTCGTCAAAAAGGGC
>OY757546.1:1880786-1910786 GCA_963584105.1 Alviniconcha strummeri
GCTGTGTGGTCAGATGTTAGTCCATGGTGTAATTTTGTAGAAGTGAGGATGTTATCACTTTGCTTGGAAAACACTATGTCGAGCAGATGGCCTTGGTTGTGAGTAGGTTCAGAAACGGACTGGGTTAGATTAAACATGTCTATGATATCGTGTAGTTTTCTGGAGTTCTTGTTTTCTACGTTTTCAAAATGAAAGTTAAAATCACCCATAAGGAGCGTTTTGCCAGGCAGACTGTCGGAGTGTTCAAGGAAGTCGGAAAACTGATCGAAAAACATGGAGTCAGAGAATTTGTTCTTTTTGCTGGGTGGAGGGCGGTAGATACAGAACAAGTTGGTTAGTTGCTTGTTGTATGTTAGAGTCAGCTGAGCGGTTTCAAAGCAGGGGTGCTGAACGGGAAAGGACGAAGTGGTAGCGACATGCGGCTTAAGAGAGTCCCTTATGACGAAGGCGATGCCCCCGCCTTTTGCGCCGGACCCCCCTGCAGAGCGGGGGAAGGAGAGGACCGAGTACCCAAGCGGAGCCAGGTCGGTGATCTTGGCCTCGTCACCGGCAGGGCGCAGCCAGGTCTCCGTCAGCAGCACGATGTCGATGTTGTTGTCCTGAATGAAGGTGGATATGTCGGACCTCCTCCTGGAAGTGCCGACGGATCTTGCATTGAAGAGGCAGACAATGAGTGTGTTTTCGGCTGAGGAAGAACTAAGGGGAATGTGAAGCAGATGTCTGTGATGGGGACGCAGGGGAGCGCTGAGCGAGGAGGCTGAGAGGTCGTCACGGTCACTGGGTGGAGAGGAAGGTGGTACGGAAGTGGTGCGTTGACATGGGGTTGGAGAGCTGGAAGAATCGGATGAAAGTCGATCACGAAAACCGACGATCACTTTGATCTTCCTCCGTTCATTCTTCCCTCCTCTTCTCGATCGGCGTGGCTTTCTGGGCACGTTTCTCGCAATGCCGAGATGTGATAGACGTGCCATCAGCTGGGGGGGAGAGGAAGGGGGGAGGTGCGGCAGCGGTTTCCAGAGACAAGGTCATGTCGACTGTAGCGGGGGACAGGGGCGGCACAGGTGGCAAACAACACTTTCTTCTCTGTGTTGTGTAGCTCACGGTTGTTGCGACGCACGGCTGCAGTGAACACGCTGTCACTGAACACAGGCTCAACATGACCGGCTGGCGGTAAGCAGTGTAAAACAGAGTAGAGTCAGGACTTGCAGAAACAGAACAAGACCAACTGTCCTCACTTCCAGTGGAAGAGACATACAAAACTGGTATCACGATAACGGCCACATCACGAGGAACAATGCTATCACGTCAACTAATCAAACCAGGAGACTAATCAAGCGAAATTTGCAATAATTAGCAGAGCAGATGCAACAACGCCTGTTAGGGCGCGTGAACACTACTCAACCAAGTTGTCTCATGTCTGTCCTCCCGTCTCATGTCTGTCCTCTCGGCATCTGACTGGTCACCTGGTTACCCTTTTTGTTGTTGCTGTGACTACATTTTCCTGTCACCCGGCAGTTACCCTTCGTGGCGGCCAAGCCAGGCTTTGACCACTACCGGAATGCCGTGCTCAGCTCCAGGCCCAAGTTCGGCCGCAGCCTGTCTTCCGATGCCGTGTCGGCTTGTCAGTCCGTAAGTCACGTGGAGCCCCCCCCCCCCCACACACACACACACACCGCACATACACACAACCTCCGCATCACGGACACACATGTGACACTCAAAACGCACACCTGTCGCTCAACAAAGAGCGTATAGCTAAATCAGTAAATGTGTATTATACGATCTTTGTTTCCAAGAAAAGAAAAACTCGGTGTGCCGAATGACCGCATTGCGGCACATCCGGCCTCACAGTAAAAGGCTCGGAACTGGGGGTACTGTGTGGCAGTTTTGTGGGCGTTGTTACCCCATGTTACAGCTTCTAATGCATGGTTGCCCCATGTTACAGCTTCTGACGTGTGGTCGCCCCCCTGTTACAGTTGACGTGTGGTCGCCCCCCCCCCCACCCCCCCCCCCCACCCCCCGTTACAGCTTCTAATGCATGGTTTCCCCCTGTTGCAGCTTCTGACGTGTGGTCACCCCCTGTTACAGTTTCTAATGTATGGCTGCCCCCTGTTACAGTTTCTAATGTATGGCTGCCCCCTGTTACAGTTTCTAATGTATGGCTGCCCCCTGTTGCAGCTTCTAATGTGTGGTTGCCCCATGTTACAACTTCTGACTTGTGGTCGCCCCACTGTTACAGCTTCTGACGTGTGACGTGTGGTTTCCTCATGTTACAGCTTCTAATGTATGGCTGCCCCCTGTTACAGCTTCTGACGTGTGACGTGTGGTTTCCCCATGTTACAGCTTCTAATGTATGGCTGCCCCCTGTTACAGCTTCTGACGTGTGGTCGCCCCTGTTACAGCTTCTAATATATGATTGCCCTGTGTTACAGCTTCTGATATGTGGTTCCCCCTGTTACAGTTTCTGATGTGTAGTCGCCTCTGTTACAGCTTCTAATGTGTGGTTGCCCTGTGTTACAGCTTCTGACGTGTGGTCGCCCCACTGTTACAGCTTCTGACGTAGGGTCGCCACCTTTTACAGCTTCTGACGTGTCAGTGGTAACCCTCTGTTACAGCTTTTGACGTGTGATCGACCCATGTTACAGCATCTTATGTCTGGTTACCCCTGTTACAGTCTTTGAAGCGTGGTTTCCCCTTGTTGTAGCTTCTAATGCATGGTTGCCCCCTGTTACAGCTTTTAAAGTATGGTATTCCCTGTTACGGCTTTTGAAGTGTGGTGTTACAGCTTTTGAAGTGTGGTTACCCCCTGTTACAGCTTTTGAAGTGTGGTTACCCCATGTTACAGCTTTTGAAGTGTGGTTACCCCCTGTTACAGCTTTTGAAGTGTGGTTACCCCATGTTACAGCTTTTGAAGTGTGGTTACCCCATGTTACAGCTTTTGAAGTGTGGTTACCCTCTGTTACAGCTTTTGAAGTGTGGTTACCCCCTGTTACAGCTTTTGAAGTGTGGTTACCCCCTGTTACAGCTTTCGAAGTGTGGTTACCCCATGTTACAGCTTTCGTCGCTCAGTTGCTCTCTGTTGCAGTTTTGAGCGTGTTCACCCCCCCCCCCTCCCTCGGTCCTTTCTTCTTTCCTGTTTTCCGTTTCAATGACGACGTGTGACCGTCCGGTGTTGCAGTTTCTGGAGATAGATCCCAACAAGAGACTGGGCGGCCCTCAGGAGCAGCACTGCGTGCTGGACCACCCGCTGTACCGGCGTCTGGTCAACTGGGAGGCCCTGCAGGAGGCCACTGTCCGGCCTCCGCCCATGTACGCCCACCGGTCCGCCTCCATGCCCGCCTACGTGGCCTGTTAAAGCCGCACAAGCCACACGAGGCTTCGCACACTACGAGCACCGCTTTCCGGCACATTCCTCCAAACTCTGCCGGATTTAGTTACGCCACTGATCTCCGCGCAGCTGTCCACCGATGTCAGCGCCGTCCGAAAGCCGGTTTGGGTACTAATAAGACTGCGGAAGCAACATAGCGTCTGTGAGCCGGTTTGGCCCAGCGGTAAGGTGTTAGGCTGGTAAGCGGAAGGACCTCGGTTCGATACTGCTTCGGCTTTCCTCTCTCTTCAGAAAGGTTGTGGTTTGTGGACACTGTCTCAGTCAGTGACTGTGTCCATCATTTCCTACTGAAACATTAAAATGGCTCTCATCGCTGTCCATCTTAATGCAGGAATCATTCTGGTGGTGACAGTGTAGCGATAGGTATATATATCTCCCTCTTCCCCAACTTCCATACCCGCCCTTCCCCCCCGGCCTTCTCCCCGTCCCTAACTTAAGCCTCGTGGTTTCTGTGGACGTTACTGGAAACACCATGTTTACTGACCTAGCGCCCAGGCACGCACGTAGACATGAGGCGCATCCACCCTGGGTAAAAAAAGAGTTCCGTCTCGATTCAAACGATTGTGGTTTTATTTGTGCTGGTGTAAACTTGTTGACGGCTGTGAATGACACGCCTTGTTTTATTTGAGTCGTTTGTAACAAACTTACTGCTGTTTGAGCACCAACAAAAAACTGCTCGTTAGCTGACATTTTCAGGACCCTATGGCGTAACTAAATACGGCAGTGGTTGAAGGAAGGATGTCGTAAACCAGTGCTTGGAGTTTGGAGGCTTCGCAGTCCCTCGTTGCGGCAACCTGCGGTCGGTCAGCCGCCTCAGTTTCCGGGATTCGCGGCTTGGAACACGGACCTGAATGTAGGTCCACGGTTTGGACAACGTAGTGCGCCGCTAAGCCACATTGTCACGTGTTCGCCACTCGCTTGGCCCCGGCTCGGCGGGCTGGATTTTCATCGGCGCCAGGTCAATTCAAAAAGTGAAAAGCTGGAGCACTAAGACCGTGGAAGCAACTTGATAGTGTCGCCGGAAGCACGCACGTATAAACGGCACCGACTGACTATCGGGACTGAGGCGCCGCGCCCGTCCGCGCCGCCGGCGGGACTATTCCCTGAAAAACCTTGAAGTTCGATTTGAACGATATTGGTTGTGTTTGTGTATTGCAGTGAGCGATTATATATAAAATATAAATGAAAATGAAAAACACGGCCCTAGTTGTCCGTGTGTGGTTACCGCCGCGGTGAAACTCAGTCACCGCCGTACTAGGCTAGTGTTGCCACTGAGCACCGCGACTCACTGACGACAAAACTGAAGTGCCTACAGTTCCGAATGCAGTAGTTGACATGGTAGCCGAATTATCAATCGCCCAGTGGTTGGAGGAAGGATGTCGTAAACCGATGTTAGAGTTTGTAAATCAGTAGTGTACATCACTACAGTCTCCGGCACCGCCGGCCATCCCACCCGCGGCCCGCCGCAGTGACTGACCGGGCCGGCCCGGTACAGTAATGACACTGAAAATCATTGACTGAGGCGGACAGGACACCCAGTCTGTTGAGAATGCAGAGCTGCCAGTAAATTTCCCCCTTGTCAATTCCGCTGGACTCAGGTCAGAATATAGCCACGCATGTTTCGCCCATTACTAGGAACTTATTCCCAAACACAGTGCACTGTCAGTACCGGCCGCAAAAGCGGCACGAAAAAGCTTTTAGTTGACAATTAAACCACCTCAGCGGCCAGTGCCACATCTACCGACGCCGGTCTGATGTGTACAAGGCACACACTGACTGGGCTAACGAGTCAGTTATAACTGACTCGCTCAGCACACTGACACTGATACATACACACACCGACACACACACACTGACAGGCTGACACACTCATGCCACTGACACACTGCATGGGCACTACGTGACACACTAGTCACACACAAAGTCACACACACACACACTCTCTCTCTCTCTCTCTCTCTCTCTCTCTCTCTCTCTCTCTCTCTCTCTCTCTCTCTCTCTCTCTCTCTCTCACACACACACACACACACACACACACACTTTTCAAATCCGGCAACGCCATTCCGAACGCGGTCCACATCCAGTCCACGTTCCAGGACCGGAACAGTCGTCTATGACAACTTGTGTTTCAAGATGGCGGCAGCAGGTGCGCTTCCGATAGCTACAAAGTGCGTATCGCAATAAGTGGAACGTCAGAGGTGAGTTTGAAGTGTTTATTTTGTTTTGATCAGGGTGATACAAGAAGTACAAATGCAGGGCTAAATAATGTCCAAGGAGACGGTCGGAAATTCCTGGGACATTTTAAACACCATTTTGGGTCACAAATACCATCAGAGTCACTCAAACGGGATCATATCTAGCGAATGAAGCCAACATTTGCAACAAAAGTTACTTTGATTACATTCTCTAAATGGGTGAGCCCTCAGTACACGATCGTCTGCTTTGCCGACGTCGGCACTCCGGATCTACTCAGAAACTAGATCTTGATCAAAATGTCTGAAAGGAGCACACGCACACTGAAGGACACAAATATGATAAAACTCGCCTTCTGTTGCAAATTGTGGGTTTATGCACTTCACATTATACTGTTTGGATGATTCTGATGATAACTGTTGCCTAAAATGGCATATGAAATGTCACAGGAATTTCCGACCATCTCCTTGGATATTACCCAAGGCTATGATTCCAGTGAGGATGCCTGCAACAAAATTCACCAGGTTTCACATTCGGCAAGTCAGAACTACATGTACACAGGGTGTGGTGTGATTTGCTATCAAACAACATTTATATTTATTTACTGTCAGCCCATTTTACCTCATTAACAACGTAACATACTGCAGTTTAGTCACAATGTGACACAGAAGAATATCTGCAACAGACCTGTGCTAGACTAGTTGACAATATAGTTTGCATCCACATCCACAAGGTGGTGATGGTGCACTGTTAAGGATCAGGACAATGCATACAATTACAACATATAAGACAATCTGATTATAGACAGACTGAATCTGGAATGTGCTTTGCTTGATCTGCAGATTGCAGGAGGTAGAGGGGTGGGGCAGTGGGGAGTGTCCCGTCAATGAAAATCAAAGCTAGGGCCTTTCAAAAGCAAAATCCATGATGTTGAAGTGTTTTTGTTAATCTCTTCTTGTAGGACAAAGATGTCAAATGAAGCCTGTTTGTATGTGAGAGAGAGAGAGAGGCTAACAAGTTTCTTTGTAATCCCCTTTTTGTTGTTTCAGGTTATAAAAACAGAAAACAACAACAAAAAACCAAGATGTCTGAAGGCTGGGGGAAAAGAGCAGCTACACGGATTGACCGCTCTCAGTTTGGAAACGACGAGCTTTTGAAATCACTGGGCCAGCAATTCAACCTTGACTTTGCAAATTATGACCAGTGGCAGCGCAAAAAACCTTCTCGGCCCCCTCCACCACCGAAACAGAAAGGTGGAATAATTTACATTTTATTCATTTTTTACAGCTTTTTTTCAGGGGCATGGGTGGTTCTGGGAATGTTTCCAGTTAAATTCTAGATGATGCATACAGATGATGCATACAGAGCATGCTACTGGTAAAGATTTTGAATGGTTTTGGTTTGGCTTTCAGACCATGGTGATATATGGGGTGTGTGTGTGTGTGTGTGTGTGTGTGTGTGTGTGTGTGTGTGTGTGTGTGTGTGTGTGTGTGTGCATGCATGCAATATGCTGCTGTACATATTTGTGTTTACAGTATATCAATTTGTACCTTTGGTTTATTTACTAGAATTGCTGTATGTAAATTCTTGCATGGTTTGGCAGTAGTATGGCCTGAAACCTTTTTATTTGTGCATTGTTTGTGTTTAGACACTTTATACACTTTTCCTGCATCTTTCATATGGCACATTGTGCCTTAGATTTTGCTTGGGGTCATATGCCATAGAAATGTCCATTATTATTATTATTCATTGTTGTATTTAATAACAAACACAGTTTATACTCACCAGTTAAATCAACGTTTATAGATGCAGTAGGCAGGAAAACAGTCTGAATTGTATAATATATAATCCTGTATTAGTGAAAATTCATTTCATTTGGGAAGGTGATGGGGTAACTGTGATCATTAAATAGTAGTGTGGTACTAGTTAATGTGTTTCTGAACACTCGGATTCTGGATGTGTTTGTGTGTGTGTGTGTAAATGTGAGTGTGTGTGCATGTGTGTGTGTGTGTGTGTGTGTATGTGAATGTGTAGCCAAAGTTAAAAGCAAGTCATTGTAATGTTTTAATTTGTTTTTGACACCAGGTGATGTGTTCTGTTTTGCAGCCTCTGAGCAAACACTTTCCTTTCTTGTATCTCGGCCAGCTAAGTCAGCAGACACAGTGAAAAAAGCTTTGTCGTACAGAGAGAAAAAACAAGCAGTTAAAGCACAAGAGGAAGAAAAACGACGATGGGAAAGGATCACTATTTTAGAGGTAAAGAATTAAATTAATCATCCGTTGGGTTCAGAAAAAATGTCTGTTGTTAAGTTATTAATGAAACAAATCGCATAGACTTCAATAAGGTGAAATGTAAAAAATGTATATCATGTATCATGTATAGAAACCCACAGACATTGGTTAAATGATTTGTACAGAAGGTTTTTGTGTGTAATTTTATGCTCTTGGTAACTTAATTCATCCTTGAAGTGCTTACAACTAATATCTTATGACATAAATTTGTACTTGCTTATTGAGTTGTAATGTATTAATATATTGCAAGATATATATATATAACAAGAATAGATAATATGTGTGTGTATATATATATATGTGTGTGTGTGAATATATGCTTCTTTTCTTTTTTTTCTTCTTTTTTTCCAGCTGAGAATACAAACCAGATCAAAAACTCTTCAACAGTACAAAAAGAGAATGAAAGAACTGTATCCTTTCAGTATTGATATATATGTGTTACACAGTATTGTTTATGTACCAATCATGCTGGTGCCCGATATGCTGTAGAACAATAATGATAATAACTTGTGACTTACGACTGTATTTGCTGTACATGTAGTAAATGTGAGCTGTTTCATATGCCCATTGTATGTGTGTTGGAGGTAGGGGGTGGGGGTGCATATTACAGAGAGAGAGAGAGTCAACAAGAATTTGTCTGAGTCATTGTTTGCCAAAAGTGTACACAAGTACATATTTAGTAACTGTGAGGTATTTCAAATGCTTTGTGTGTGAGTGTGTGTGTGTGTGTGTGTGTGTGTGTGTGTGTGTGTGTGTGTGTGTGTGTGTGTGTGTGCATGTGTGTGTGTGTGTGTGTGTGTGTGTGTGTGTGTGTGTGTGTGTGTGTGTGTGTGTGTGTGTGTGTGTTAGGGGAGTGTATTTTACACACACACAGAGGAAGAGAGATGGGGAGAGAGAGAGAAAGATAGGGAGGGAGAGAGAAAGAGAGCAAAATGAAAATATCTGAGTCATTAGTTTGCCTGAAGATGACACATGGTGTTTCTGTGAAGGCCATGGTCTTCATAAATTCACAAAATAAGCAAAGAAACAAACATGTACAGGAAGACCGAGTGGCAGAAGGAACGAACTGTTTGGACAGGTGATCCTTAACCATGTACCAGACTGGAAGAAAACATCAAGCTCAAGTCAGAGATTGATTCTGCAGAAACTGCGACCCATGGAGGTGTTAAGCAACTGCTCAGGAGATATGAAAAATACAGGGTCAGTACGCAAAAGTGGAAATAAGCCCTAACACACACACACACACACACAGGGGGTATACTTTGGGCATAATCTCGTGTACATCATCTGAAATCCCACCTTCAGGCTGTCCTATTGACTGTGTTTGTGTGTGTGTGTGTGTGTGGGGGGGGTGCGCACACACAGGCACAGCGCTCCTCGTACACACAAAAAAAGAATTTGTTTTGTCTGTGTTTTGGTTCTTTGCTTTGTAATGGGCTATGAGCTCCAGTTGGAGAACTAGCACATAAAAGAGTATATTATTGTTGTTATTATTCTGAAGCAATGTTTCATGTATTTGGGGAGTGGGATAGCTCAGTGGTTAGAGCACTGGACTCATGATTAAAAGGTCACGGGTTTGAATCCCTGCAGGAGCAGCAGGAGAATTTTCTTTTTCAAGGTCAACTTTCTGCACTGACCCTTATTTTGGTTTCCATTCCACCCCTGTGTTACTGCAGTAGCACAAAAAAGCTCCCAGTCACTCTGCCAAAAGTGCAAGTGGCAGGTTACAGCTAAACACACATACACCTTATGTATGTGACTTTGCATGAAGTGACATGGTGCATGTTTGTATGGTGTGCACAGAATGCGCCGAGATGGCAGCAGTTTCATGTGGCACCAGCCATGCCAGTGCTGTGAGTACACCACATCCGTGGATATTCAAAAACGCACTATAAGAAGCTAGTCACTCATGTAGAATGACTTGCGAGCACAGCGAGTCTGCTCGAGAGCGGAGAACAGCGCTATATAAAAGCGATCAACAACATGTATTTCTTCTTCTTTTTTCCCCTTAAGTTTTGAAAAGATGGGCTCACCCACTTACATGTACACCGGTTTTATTGGGCAAACTGCCATCAAGGCAGCCGCATCAGTGATGTTGAAGTACGTTACTTTGCTTTGGTTGCAGGGCGGCATTGCCCAGCTAAACACCAACTTCACCAAGGAGCTGGCTGAAGCTCAGTCTGAACTGGAGCAGACCAGACTAAAGGTTGAAAGAGAGTTGAAAGGTCAGAACGGGATTGTGTGTCCAGCTTCCAGAGTGCATCAACATTATGATTTGGGCAAATAGCATGATATGTGTATGTGTTGCGAGAATGTCTTAACCCCTTCACTGCCCCGGCTTGTAAAATGTCTGGGCTGAAAACTGTTCACACATCCCTGCAAATGGTATATTTTCCAGTCCCTTGTATAACAAATCTACTTTCAGTAATGTACATTTTGATAGAAATATTTTGACATGCTAAAGCGAGAAACAAAAAGGTGTATATAAGGATTTCAAATTCCACACTTTCCGTGGTCATTTTTAATTGACACCATGGCAGTTAAAGAGTTAAGGCACATATGTGTTGCTGACTGCCTGCTCATGCTTGTAAACATGGCTTAACTGCCCCCATTGCTTACACCATCACAAATAAAACCAGAATGGTTTAAATTGAGGTGGAACTGATCTTTTACCCTTGGCAGACTCACCTCATGTTTATGTGTAGGCTTTGGTGCTGTGTTGCTTTCACAGTCTTATTAGTATCCAGACCTTTCAGAGAGTGCCTGCTCTTTCACAAATAAAACCAGAATTATTTGAATCAAGACAGAACTAATCTTTTACCCAGGGCAGATGTGCCTCATGCCTACATGCATGCTTCAGCACTGTGCTGCTTTCACGGTCTTATGAGTATCCAAACCCTTTGGAGGGCACTGACAGTATTGGTGGACAGCTGCACGGAGATAAGGCATACCCCTTTAATGGCGTGACCAGTTCTGGCAGAGATTGGAGGAAGGGTGATGGAGCATGGGACAAAATGTGTGTTGAGAAGGCTGTTCCTTTAAGATGGTCTTTTATCAGAGGTACCACTGTACTGTATTGCTGTGCAGCGCTGGAGCAGCAGGTGTCTGAGGTGGACCAGCGACTGAAGACCAAACAGGATGAGCTGCGCGTCCTCAACAGCTACAAGGTCAGGCCTGATGAGTGCTGTATGCATGTTTAGTGTCTGTGTGCAGACCCTGGTAGTTGGTCAGGCTATGTCGATGACACTCCGCACAAAAATGAAGGCTAGAAAATTGCTTGCAGGAACCTTTTCTGGGCCCACTCCAGACAAGCACAGTTATACATATATGTGCAGGCCTCGTTTTGGTCACTGTAGTATGGCTCGCAGCTAGTAGTAGGTCAGGCTACGCTGATTACATTCCACACAGAAATGAAGGGGAAATTGCATGAAGAAACCTTTTCCGGACCCACTTCTGATGAGCACAATTATGCATACATACCGTCTGTGTGCAGACCTCAGTTTCGTCACTCTGGTACAACTTACTGCTGGCAGAAGGGCAAAATATAGTGATCGTTTTCCATGTGGATAGGAAGGATGCAAAATCTCTTGCAGTAATCTTTCTGACCTCATTCTTGATAGAACAAGTATGTAAAAACAGTGTCTGTGTGCAGACCTCACTTTGGCCACTCTGGTACAACTTCAGCTGATAGTAGCTGTCATGCTATGGCCATTACATTCCACACAGCAAGGAAGGAGAGAAAATTGCTTTCAGTAACCATTGTGGCCTCGTTCAAATCTTTGGACAGTGAATTGTGAGCAAGCCGATCTGGGAGTAAAGTGTGAGCAAGCCTGTCTGGGAGTAAATTGTGAACAAGCTTGTCTGGGAGTAAATTGTGAACAAGCTTGTCTGGGAGTAAATTGTGAACAAACTTGTCTGGGAGTAAATTGTGAGCAAGTTTGTCTGGAAGTAAATTTCGAGCAAGCTTGTCTGGGAGTAACTTGTCAGGGAGTAAATTGGAAGCAAGTTTGTCTGGGAGTAAATTGCAAGCAAGTTTGTCTGGGAGTAAATTGCAAGCAAGTTTGTCTGGGAATAAATTGCAAGCAAGCTTGTGGGAGTAAATTGTGAGTAAGCTTGTCTGGGAGTAAATTGCAAGCCAGCCTGTGGGAGTAAATTGCAAGCAAGCTTGTGGGAGTAAATTGTGAGCAAGCTTGTCTGGGAGTAAATTGTGAGCAAGCTTGTCTGGGAGTAAATTGTGAGCAAGCTTGTCTGGGAGTAAATCGCAAGCAAGCTTTTCTGACCAGGAAGGGAGGGGTTATTCACTCAGTGGGTGTGGTGTTTTATTGTGGACCAGGTGATTATATTACGCCGTGTTTTTGTTTTTGTTTTTATCCTTGACAGGACAAGGAATACCCAGTGAAAGCCATGATGATAACGAACCTGATGAAGGAAATTGAGAATGTCAAGAATTCCAATCAGGTAAGGACTCAATGGGATCTGAAGCAGCAAATGTTCTTTATGCTTGGGAAAGCCCAAGAGTCTGTAGTAATGGAGCCAACTGTTCTGAAGAGACCAGCAGAGAATTTACCCTTCAGTGGTAGTAGTAATGGTAATGATAATAATAATGAGGGAGATCTCTATGGCGCCCATCTACCACACAAGGTGGGAGCCCAGAGCACTTTACAGTAACACTGAAAACATGCACATGCACACACATATGCATGCATATTGGCACACAGACACACACACACACACACACACACACACACACACACACACATGCACACACAAAACACATGCACACACACACACACACACACACACACACACACACACACACACACACACACACACACACACACACACACACACACACACACACACACATACAGGCACATGTGTGCATGCACACAAATGCACACACCACACCATGCATGCACACACACACACGCAGTCAGACACACACATGCACGTGTGCACACACACACACACACACACACACACACACACACACACACACACACACACACACACACACACACACACACACACACACACATCTATGGCTGGGATGGAGGGGGGTAGACACAGCTGTGAAAGACAGTTTAGAAATAATTATTAAACAGGTGAGTCTTGGGAGTGGTTTTAAAAGATGAAGAACCTGCTGCACTGTCCAGTTCAGTTTAGCTCATTTTAATTCAAAATGGTATGTATGTGCTCAGAAAAGCCCATATGCACTCCACCCCATCTCTGAAAAACTTCCCCAATGTCGCCTTTGAAACAGTTCCAGTGTTCCACTGCACTGTCCAAGAAAAGCATTATTCACGTCTGTTAGTGTTACATTTCTTGACAGCATGCCAGGATAGTGTGCATGCTTTTGGAGGTCTAGGGTGGGTGTATTTCAGGTCAGACCTGCCCAATGTCCTGTACCAGTACCCTCTTCTGCCCGGGTCGAGGTGGTGGCTGTCCTCAACCCCTTGAAGGATCTGTGGACTTGCATACTTGTTTTGTGTGTGTGTGTGTGTGTGTGTGCGTGTCCTTACTGGAAGTTTATCAAATAGGAAATTTGGTGGCTGTCTGTGACAAAAGCCATCTGAGACTGTTGTGATACCCAACCTTAATTCATCCTGAGTGATGATGCAGATCTGAACAGAATTTTGCCTCGGCACTTTAAAAAATTTAAACATGTTGCTGCTGGGGGATCTTTAACATGCGCGTGCCTGTGTAGCATATGGAAGGGGAGCTCTGTAGCTTGTGTCTCATCCAGAGAGCTGGAGCTCACTGAGCTCACCACCCAGAGACTGAGGAGAGGTGCCAGATTTCATGTACTGCCTGACCCAGGACGTGCACCAGCATCCTCCAGACTCTGGGCTTAGCACCATAACCACTTGGCCATGATGCATCTTCTTAAAGATCCCATCACTGAAAGTCTTTTCATAACCAAGAGTAAATTATATCAGGTCTGCTGCATTCTAGCCGTTTTGTTTTGAACTTACATCCGTGCAAAAGACCAGGTCCAGGTTTGAGTGTATAAAAAATTGTGCTGCCTTGCTAAACATGTGTGTGTGTGTGTATACATAGCGGTGAGTGTGAGACCACCTCCAGCCACCCACCTGGCCAGTTGTAGCAAAAACTTTGGGATTTTTTCTCAGACATCCTGGAAGCATTGGCATCCCCAGCCCTTCATAACATTGGTTTGTTTTGTTTTTCTGTGCAGGAGGATACAGACGAGCTGGAGCACATCATCAACACAGAACTGGGCAAATATGACAAAGAACGAATCCGGGTTACCAATGAAATTACCAGAGATGTCACAGAGGTAGCGTGGAATGAGTGCATTCGTAACCACTCAAAAAGGAGGGGGGAAAGTCTTAGAGGAAGAACGTTCATTTGAGAGGGATTCATTTATGTGGGTATGTGGCGGTATGAGGATTTGAGGATTAAATTGGTTTCAACAAGGGGCAGTATTGCTGGGGGAGGTGGGGGTGTCAGACTTCTACAATGGTTGTAATCCTGACTGGTTTATAAATCCTGCTGTAAGCTGTAATCCTGGTTGGTTTATGAATCATACTGTAAGTTGTAAACCTGGTTGGCTTATAAATCCTACTGTAAGCTGTAATCCTGATTGGTTTATAAATCCTACTGTAAGTTGTAATCTTGATTAGTTTATAAAAATCGTACCATAAGTTGTAATCCTGATTGGTTTGTAAATCCTACTGTGAGTTGTAATTGTGATTGGTTTATCAGTCCTACTGTAAGTTGTAATCCTGACTGGTTTATAAAACCTACTGTAGTATAAGTTGTAATCCTGATTGGTTTATAAAACCTACTGTAGTGTAAGGTGTAATCCTGATTGGTTTATAAAACCTACTGTAAGTTGTTGTGGATGCTTTTGTTTGGAGTATGTTCACTGTGTCCACAGTGCAACCATATTGTAGAAGGATTACATGGGTATGTGGTTATTACTTGTGTGTGAAGGGGCAGGAGGATGGATGGGGGGTGAGGTGGGGGGTAGGGATGGCAGGTGGGGTAGTGGGTTGGTGGGTATGCATGAAAGTTTGCATGGTGTTAAACAAAAACAATTGCCATTTTCAGGCAAATCAAACACACTTTTTATTTCAAATTGGGAATATCTGTTCCCAGGCTGCTGTCAGCATGATGCATCCTAGCCTGAAGGACATGGCGCTACAAAACATGGTGATGGAGAAGGTTGGTACCACATGACATCAGTCTCTTCAAACAGAACCTGCTGCACTCAGCCACGCAATTGCCATTGTGTGATTAAGTGCATTACTTTTCAGAAATGTTCATGGCTTCATCTTGCTTCAGTTGTCAGTGTTACAGACAGTGACAGTTGTTGACTAGTCTTATGCAAAAGGCACTTTAACCAAATACCCCAGTTGGCCAGAAACAGGGAAAATGTGCCAATCTTGCCTTTTGCACACTTGATATAGTGGTTCTTTCAATAGTTACATAGCATTAAAAATTATAGACACTTTTTGGCTTCGACTTTGAGATCCTCAGGATGCAGCTGTGATGGTTCACACTTTGTCAATGAAGAGCAGAGAGATTTTGGCTCCTGGCGAATTAGGTGGTTGTGCCACCCGTGCCGACCTTGTTCATAATGACCTGGACACAGACTGCCAGCACTTGCAGCCATGATTCTGTGGCTTTTAAATTTAATTTTAAACAAGCTAGACCATAAATTGACCAATAAACTGCTATCTGGTGCTTTAATTCTTTCTTCTTTTATATATTCTGTTACCATCAGTAAAGCCCTTGGATGATTCCTCACTTAGTCTCGACCTGATATAACCGTACTGGTTGACTGGGTGTAAAACACCAAGTTATTTACTTAATAATAATAATAAATATTTTATTTTATTTATAATGCGCCAGTCCCACTTCCGCAAAAATGAGCTCCAAGCACAGTACAGCTTCACTTAGATTCAATACATAGCTAAGAAAAGCATGCATTAATTTAAAAAAAATTAAACTTACTTATTCTTCACTCAGTACTCTTCACTCAGTGTCTCCTTTAACACTTTGTGTTGCTTCAATGTGTAGTTCTTTATGAGAGAAACCAGCATTTGGTGATGCTGTTGCTGCCATGGTTGGAGCTGCCTTGGGTGAAGACAAGTGGAGAATTCCAAATGATGCACATGACCCAGAACATTAGCAGTTTTGATATGCTCTGCTTTGATCCTGTGAGTTTACAACCCTGAAGGGGTGTGAAATGAACTGCATGTGTGCAATTTTTGGTGCACAGGAGATAGAGTTCCACAAGAAGGAACAAGAAGCGCTGCGGGAAAGCAACGAGGCCCTGGAGAGGGTGGTCGACTCGCTGCTGAGGGACCCCAAAACCAATGTTCGACTGCAGATGTTCCCCGAGTTCTTCCCCACAAGAACAAAGTTTGTACATGGTTTGCTTTCAGTGTTATGTGTGTGAGTAGATGTAGGGATTTAAGGAGAATTTCAGAGTAAGTGATAGAGTGAGAGAGAGAGAGAGTGTACATACTGTGTGTGTGTCTGTTACTTTAATTTGATGCATTTATTTATAAATGGTATGAATGGTTTTCCCAAGAACAGTAAAAAGCAGACAGAATTTGGCTTTTTTCATAAGCATGAGATAAAAAGATAGTTTCATAGTGTGGGTATGGCAGTATGCTTTATTTGCATTTGTTTTCATAATGCAGGTCCATTTACCTAGATGAAAGTCCCATGTCAGGATTACTTTCAGCTATAGGAATCTCCATGACAGAAGAAATTATTTTATTGAGGTCCCCATGGTAATCTTCATGACATCAATTGTTTTTAAATTGAGATCCCCACCGTAATCTCTGTGAGAAAAATATTTTATTGAGATCCCTATAGTAATCTCCATGACAATTATTCTTTTGTTGAGATCCCCATAGTAATCTCCATGACATAAAAAATATTTTATTGAGATCCTGGCAGTAATCTCCATGACATAAAAATTATTGAGATCCCCATAGTAATCTCCATGACATAAATATTTTGTTGAGATCCCCATAGTAATCTCCATGGCATAAAATTCTTTCAGTGAGATCCCCAAATGGGAGTGCAGCTGCTGGAACAGCATCTTTCCCTGCACTTGTGTGCACGGCAGTATGTACAGGATGAAATGGTTGCACACACTACCTTCGCACTTTACGTGGAGTTTCTGAGATTCTCAGCATTTTAGCTGAGGAATGCTAGCAAAAAACATTGTGTTCACATGTTGTTGTTTTTTTGCTGTGTTGCAGATGTACACCGGACATGGATGTGGTTTTGGACATTCCTACTCAGCAGTGGTTACCTATATGAGGCAGTTCTATTGCTTATTTGGGGTTCAAACCAGTACTGATTATTGAGGAATAACAAAAAATAAAAAGAGAACCCCACAGACTTCAGTGTTTCCCAATATTTGGGATCTGGAGTGATAACTGCTTTGGTTGTGCCAATAAAGACAAGAACCAAAGAAGTATCTGCATTTCTCAGAAAAATCCAGTGTGTCAAATCTGTGTTAAAGAGGCATTTTCCAAGCACTGGACACCATTCTTCTCTGACTTTCTTGCAAGTCTCATGGAGGACCCAGCATGAGATTTAAAAAAAAAAAAAAAAAATTGGTGGCCTGTGATTTGGTCAACAAAATCTGCATCAGGACTGCAGTGTCATTATCGCTGTTTGTGATACATTTACCATGCTTTTAAACTGCCCTCTGCACTGCTGTATGGCTGATTCAAATCTTCACATGCTTCTCACGCTTGTGTGCCAGTGAAATGGTTGCTAATGAAGTGACCTTTCCCACCCAGAAGTTATGGATACATGCAGTGCATGCTGATCACTGGCTTGGATGGGTGTATAGGCAGCACCACTTGTTGTAAAACTGCATGCCAGAGCCAACGAAAAAGACGAGTATTCAGTTGAATGTGTGTAAAAATGTTGAAACCTGCCAGGATGTGCTAGATTCAGTGGACGTCACTGCACTGCAAATGAGGCCAGAAGCCTGCGAAACAAAGTATCATTGTATAATTATGATCTGCACACGTTTCTTGGGATGCGTCCCTCTCACATATCCACCCCGCCCTTCTGTGCCCTGCTGAGCATAAAGTGTGTCAATTAAAGACACTTGTTTGGAGACAGTGCAAATGCTGTGTGGAATTTTGGAATCATGAACAGGTTTGAGGTGGTTTATCTGCTTTGAGGAAGACCAAAGCAATAAAAAAACTTTTTAAAGCCATCCAAAAACTAAAGAAAAACCCTTGAATTTGCAAGTGAGCACCTGCTTTGTGTGTGTGTGTGTGTGTGTGTGTGTGTGTGTGTGTGTGTGTGTGTGTGTGCAAATCTAACAATAACAAGAATGTGTCAGGATCAAATGAGCAAAATATTAAAAGGAGTAAGAGACAGAATATTCCAGAATTAGTTCAGCACATCGATCCTCAATTTTATCATGTATAGAATAATTTCGATGTTTCCGGAGGTTTACACTCAGCTCCATGTTTTTGCACAGTTGATGCATTTGATTTTTTATTCTGTCTTTTCTAAATAGCTCTTGAGCTGGTCCATTCTCTCTCAAATTCTGTCTTGTTTACTTGACCCCCCCCCCCCCTTACCCTCCCTTGCTCCTTGTTACAGTCCTGTGCACCTGTGTGTGCGTGCGTGCATGCGTGTGTGTGTGTGTGTGTGTGTGTGTGTGTGTGCGTGTGGGTGTGGTGTGCTAGGAATACAATATTATGACTACATAAAAAAAAAAATCAGGTTTTATGTATATGTTTTTGTTGATCTTGTAATGCATGGTGTGCTCACCCTTGTCGGTGAGATACAGCGCTATAGAAATGACCACAACTGTATTATTCTGGAGGTGTGAATCTGTGTGTGTGTGTGTGTGAGAGTCTCTGAATGTGTGTGTGAGAAATCAAAATGGAAAAAAGGTAGCCACAGAACCACATCTCCACAACAAAATGTCCATGAATTCCATTTGATCCATTGACCTAGCATTATGTATCACTGCTGGAAAAGCACACACTTTTACACGGGACAGATCATGGAATAAGTGCTGCAGGAAGTATCTCACTAGTTGCGTAAGTGCTGCAGTAATCATCTCACCAGTTGCACAAGTGCTGCAGTAAGCATCTCATCAGTTGCATAAGCGCTGCAGTAATCATCTCAACAGTTGCATGAGTGCTGCAGTAATCTCACCAGTCGTGTAAGTGCTGTAGTGATCTCACCTGTCATGTAAGCACTCAGTAATCATCTCACCAGTCATGTAAGTGCTGTGGCAATCATCTCACCAGTTATGTATGCGCTGCAGTAATCATCTCGCCAGTCATGTAAGCACTGTGGTAACATCTCACCAGCCATGTAAGCGCTGCAGTAATCATCTCAACAGTCGTGTAAGCAAGGCAGTAATCATCTCATCAGTCATGTAAACACTACAGTAATCATCTCACCAATCATGTAAGCACTGCGGTAATCATATCTCTTATCATGTAAGCACTGCAATAATCTGACCCATCATGTAAGTACTGCAGTGATCATCTCAACAGTCATGTAAGTACTGCAGTGATCATCTCAACAGTCCTGTAAGTGCTGCAGTAATCATCTCGCCAGTCATGTAAGTACTGCAGTAATCATCTTACCAGTCATGTAAGTACTGCAGTAATCATCTTACCAGACATGTAAGTACTGCAGTAATCATCTCACCAGTCATGTAAGTACTGCAGTAATCATCTCACCAGTCATGTAAGTACTGCAGTAATCATCTCACCAGTCATGTATGTACTGCAGTAATCATCTCACCAGTCATGTACGTACTGCAGTAATCATCTCACCAGTCATGTAAGTGCTGCAGTAATCATTTCACTAGCTGTGTAAGTACTGCAGTAATCATCTCACCTATGATGTAAGCGCTGCAGTAATCATCTCACCTATGATGTAAGCACTGCAGTAATCATCTCACCAGTCATGTAAGCACTGCAGTAATCATCTCACCTATGATGTAAGCACTGCAGTAATCATCTCACCTATGATGTAAGTACTGCAGTAATCATCTCACCTATGATGTAAGTACTGCAGTAATCATCTTGCCAGTCATGTCACTACACTGTTGGGCAGTATTAATCTTCACTTGACTTCAGCCATCACCCAGTGTCCAAATCCAATCCATTAGGCGTACATACAAAAAAAGGTAACTGGCGAAGCAAAACAAAACAAAACATGGTTTCTCACCGAATGTTGGACACTGCCTACATTTGCCAACTACCGGTGTAACATCACTGGTAATCTCTGGACACTTGGAAGTTGCATGCAGTATACACCCAAGTTTTCAGAGCGTTGGGCAATGCCTGGACACTGGCCAACTGCCAATGTAAAACTGCAGGCAATCTTGCCAATCACCAATGTAAAATAGCAGGTAATCTTCCCAATCATCAATGTAAAATTGCAGGCAATCTTGCCAATCACCAATGTAAAAATTGCTGGCAATCTTGCCAATCACCAATGTAAAATTGCAGGCAATCTTGCCAATCACCAATGTAAAATTGCAGGCAATCTTGCCAATCACCAATGTAAAAATTGCTGCCAATCTTGCCAATCACCAATGTAAAATTGCAGGCAATCTTGCCAATCACCAATGTAAAATTGCAGGCAATCTTGCCAATCACCAATGTAAAAATTGCTGCCAATCTTGCCAATCACCAATGTAAAATTGCAGGCAATCTTGCCAACCACAAATGTAAAACTGCAGGCAATCTTTGTACATTGAGAGAAGCCAGCTGCAGCATACAGCAGGGTTTTTTTCTATCCAAGAGAAAGCTGATATTCTGATCCCTTCCTATTCCTAAAAGATTGTTTACGTATTTATGTGTGCTTGTTTATGTATTTGTTTGTGTTTTCGTTATGTATTTGTTTGTGCTTTAGTTTGCACCAGAATTTGTGATGAATCTCTTCTCAGTGGAAAGTCGGTGATAAAGGGACACCCTCTCTCATCCAAAGATAACCACTGTCACAAAACTAGAAAAAAGGACATGGGTGTGAGGTTTAAATTTCCACACAACTGAGAACTGAAAGGATCTAGAAGTAATGAACAGCTCATTTGGGATGCAGACTTTGGAGGACCACACCCTCCACCCCAATCCCCCAAAATGCTGCGTTCATAACAACACACAAAAGGTTTCCCCTGCAGTATTTTAAAATTACACAGCTAAACATATAGAAATTCGGTATTCAGCAGTTCCAAAATATAGATTACAGTAGAAATAACTGAAGGCTTTCGCCCATGCATCTGCTCATTCTGTTTGCAGAAGTTATGATTTTTGTGTGTGTGTGTGTGTGTGTGTGTGTGTGTGTGTGTGTGGCTCCAATATCAGCATTGTGTGCATGTGACACAGTCAAAAGACATTGGGTTATTGTATGACTGTACAAACCCAAACAGTGGTAGTTAGCTGTTACCTGATTGTATTGGCTTGAATGATTTTCTCCAAAACTTCGCATGAGATTGTAAATATGCTGTGCATTCACACCTGACAGACTCAAGCCCCTGTAAATACACTGTGCATTCACACCTGACAGACTCAAGCCCATGTAAATACACTGTGCATTCACACCTGATAGACTCAAGCCCCTGTAAATACACTGTGCATTCACACCTGACAGACTCAAGCCCCTGTAAATACACTGTGCATTCACACGTGACAGACTCAACAACAACAAAAAGCTGACTTGAAGACACGTTTTCCATTTTTATTTTTATTCCACATTTCAATCTCTAACTTACCTCAGTCCCACACTGTTACCAACATTCCCAACACTGAACAGGAGCATAGTGATTTCATACAGGCACAAGCAATGTATAACTCACAACAAACCAATTTTCCAACAGAAAACTCCCAAAAATTAAAACGTCCAAAGACTTTATACACTCAGAGTCGTACGCAGGTCCAGCATGTTACAGGTAATGGTCTACCTTCCCAATCAATCAAGTATTCATTAACATTATATACTCAGAGTCGTACACAGGTCCAGCATGTTACAGGTAGGTAATGGTCTACCTTCCCAATCAAACAAGTATTCATTAAAATTATATACTCAGAGTTGTATGCAGGTCTACCTTCCCAATCAATCATTCATTAAAATTATATACTCAGAGCCGTATGCAGGTCTACCTTCCCAATCAATCAAGTATGCATTAAAAGTATATACTCAGGGTCGTATGCAGGTCCAGCATTGGCCTGTCCCTAATAAGCCACCTCGTTTCTGTGGACGTAAAACAAACTGGTCCAGGTCCAGCATGTTACAGGTAACAGTCTACCTTCCCAATCCATCAAATATTCATTAAAATAATATACTCAAGAGTTGTATGCAGGTCCAGCATGTTACAGGTAATTGTCTACCTTCCCAATCAATCAAGTATTCATTAAAACAGCTGAGTGTTCTGTCACTATTATTCACAAGTGGGGCACAAACATGTGCTGCATGGGAGGGCAGACAATTCACCATAGGACAATTCACCGATGGACAATTTACCACCCAAAAATGATAACCCAGGACAAATCGCCACCAGTCACCATCAACCTTGACTGTGAGAAGGCAGTTGTCCAGGCCACGTGTATGTGTGGTGGGCGTGCATGCATGCATGCGTGTGTGTGTGTGTGTGTGTGTGTGTGTGTGTGTGTGTGTGTGTGTGTGTGTGTGTGTGTGTGTGTGTGTATTTGTGGTGTGTACATGTGTGTGTGTGTATTTGTGGTGTGTGCATGTGTGTGTGTGTGTATGTGCGTGTGCATTTGTGTGTGTGCGTGGTGTATTTGTATGTATGTGTGTGTGTGTGTGTGTGTGTGTGTGTGTGTGTGTGTGTGTGTGTGTGTGTGTGTGTGTGTGTGTTTGAATCACTGCAAAGAATACCACACAGCGACACTCCTTCCACTGGTTGTGAATTATCTGGGGTTTCCATCTGTCCAGTGATGAAGTGCCCAGTAATGAAATGTCCATTGGTGATTTGTCCTACACTGACCCAATGGCCATAAGCCCACTATAATAGTCACAATCTGGACAAAAAACTCATCAGCCTATTTGCTTACAAGCATGATAGAGAACTTTCCAAGTATGTGACATTAAAAACAATGCAAAAATCTGCAGCCCCTTTTTAGATGAATTTACATAAACCATGTTCCCATCTGTCCACTCATACTGGTTGCAGAAGAAGGAAAAAGGAACAGAAACTGAGGTCACAAATGAGCTTGGTTATTCATATTGTTATTTGAAAAACAAACTGAATGCCTTAACGTAGTCATTCACCTAAAATTACGTTTACAGCTTCAGATACTACCAAATTAATGAGATTTGTGTTGATTTTAATAAGCTCTTCTTCTTTCGTTTTTTCTTCTTTTTTTAGATTCCCCACACTTGTATGGCTGTCTTGAATGCACTGAAAAACAAAACACAAAAACTGTGTGAAACCCTAAATGAACAGTCTTTTGCAGGCATTAAAACAAAAACAATGTTGTTATCACTGGATCAATCGGAACTGAGTTAAATCACTGTGGGAATGAAAACAAGCTGCCAGCATGCATACACACAAAAACCAGAACATCAAACACAAACTTTTCCTTCTGCAATACTGCCAATGTAGGTACCACATTAAACCCAGCACTTTCTCTCAACACCAGAGAAACTAAAAAGGATAAAGTATGCATGGCTTGACAATGACAATCTTCAATTTGTAACTCGGAACCTGTGAAAAAAACTTGAACTGACCATCCAATTTACATAATCAAATTCAGGGACTGTACCCATCTAAGCCCGACAAGACAGAACCTGGTGGCGCTGAGCTCCTGTCAGGGACTATTAATCTGGGTACATGTGCATGAAGAGCAAAGAGCCTCACTAACTGTGAAGTGCAGATAGGGCTCTCAAACTGGTCTAAACGTCTTTAAAGTTACAGACTCATTTTTGGACACTTAAGCAGTCTAAATGGGGTGTAAAAATGGTGACTGGTGCTGCTGTTACTGACAGAGGCTACTACTGACAGAAAACAAACACTTGCGTGGACCAACACTATCCCACAGACCACAGAATGCCACAAATTATTCCAGAAAAATGTAATTCACTCATCAAGACACATAATAAAGACAGGCGGTAAAGAAGAGACAGGAAAATCTCAAATGGGAAGGAGTCAAGGCTCACTGACATTTGCTACAATTGAGTGAACTGTCAATGATGTTTTTCTCATGTGGTGTCCAATCAGTTTTGAGTTTTTGACGACACGTTCCATCGTTGGTAAAACAAGGGACTTTACCAATGTAAAAATATACACAAGCCAACAGCTATTTCCAAGGGTACCATTGATTCACCCATGTGGAAGGAGAGCTGGGTTTATGGAGTCTTTAGCAAATCAGGATTAGTGGCTATCCAGTATCCACCTTGAACTTTACTTGCTCATCATGCATCCTGGGCCCATTGATCATGTTACGCATCTGTTGAAGCCCAGCGTGGGATCCAAGAATGCAGCAGAGTCAGGACTGCCATTGGCGGGTCCCAGTTGCAGCAGCAGGAAGCCCTGTATCTCCTAAGGCAACTTTTCAATCACTGTCAAACAATGTTCTTGCCTTGGACAGCACTCTGATTCATTCATAATAATAATACTGAAATATTTATCAAGAGCAGACCTCTAAAACAAGAACTGAGCTTGGCGCATAGTACAAAAGTAAAACATAAACTCCATACTTCTTGCATGAAGCCCCACATCATCATCATCAACATGCTTCTTGAGATGCATCAAATGGAAAACAACAATGGCTAGGTCTTCTACAAGTAGCAACAAATCAAATCACAAGAAGCTGAACAGGCAAGACCTATTTTACACACAATACACAAATGACACATGCACACACACAGAGACACCATTCAATAACACCAACTACAAGCATTTAGTCAGTAAAATAAACATGGCTGTCACTGTGTGTGTGTGTGTGTGTGTGTGTGTGTGTGTGTGTGTGTGTGTGTAGCACACAGTTATGCTTGAGCCCTTGTTGATGTCTACATAATGTGTTAGGTTTTGTTAAACTGCTGATAACATTTTCCACCTCAGTGTACATTATGTATATGTTCAATGCTTTGAGCCGTGGGGTAGGCGCTTTACAAATTTCCATTATTATTATTATTAGAGTATCTACGTTATCATGAATTGAGAAAGAAAGAAAAACACGTTAACACTTTCAGGCAACCTGTTAATTTTTGCCTCGTTTGGTGCGTACATCAAGAGGGATTTTTCTTTAGATTTTGACAGTTAGGTCTGCAACTGTCAACAGAAGTTTTTTAAACAGTGCAAAATTGCTAGGTGTCAACACTCTGGTGTGCGTGTATACTATGGAAAATGAGAAGATTTCAAGTGTCAGACAGTTTCAACAATAATAATAATAATGTACTCTTTCATATGCTACTTCTCCAAATTGGAGTACATAGCCCATCACAAAGTGAAGAACAAAAAACAGTCAAAGCAAACTTCCGCGAGCATGTGCACACACACCCCACACACACACACACACGCATGCATGCACTCACTCACACTCACACACACACACACACACACACACACACACACACACACACACACACACACACACACGTTGTTTTGAGGAGGTCAATACACACAGAAGAAGTAATATAATAATAAGAAGAATAAGGTCTCTCTCCTGGTGCAACTAATTGCACAGCCACAACAGGTTCCTACGTTATAAATAATGGGTGCACATTTGAGCCCAGAGAACAAATGCAATGCCAGCAATACAGCAATTCATCCACTGACTGAAACGAAAAATCAACATGACCGTATCACTCTAAGAGCTGATGCAGTAATAATCTCAACAATGCAATGATAACCCCAGGCAGGCCTCTTATTTCAAAAACAAAAAATTTGTGTACTGTGTGCACACTGCTACTCTACCACACAGTTACAGACCACACAATACAATTCTAGACCACACAATTCCAAGCACTAATTCTGAGTCACAGAAACAGTACTGTTTACCAAACTAGGGACTATGCAAAAAACGACACTAAAATATTTATAACCATTCAGCATCCCCACAAGTATGTGCTGGAAGATCTACTGCCCATCCTGTTTCTTGGTAGAATCTAGCACCACGCCTCAACACACAGCTGCTAACAAATATATATACACACCAAGATCCAAATCAAACTTTTCATCAGTAACATAATACACTCCCACTTTGTATTCATAATGACAGGTGAACCTGAGTGCAATGCCCAGAGGTCCTTGGACAAACAATACTTCCCATTCAATATTTTACTTGGTTAAAAAAAGGCAGCAGGGAAAAGTCTGCCAAGTCACGTCAAGACCCACTTTTAAGTGGTTGACAGTAATGCCACATGTCATGATGCACTGCCTTCTGAGAAGGACTTCTTCAAGCACACAACATGGCTGTTCTCAGCATGAAAAACTAAAGCTTTTTCCAGTGTCGGGGTGGGGGGGGGGGGGGGGGGGGGGGGGTCAAAATGCAACAGTTAAAAAGGGACTGATTTTATAAAGACACAACACATTTTCAACCAATTTGCCTTTCGGTTTAACAAGCGACAAATGGATATGAACGCAAGTCACATTATTGTGTGCATCACCTAAAAATGTAAGGGAGATAACTTGGTCTACTTGTTTCATCATTTTCAAGTAAAATAACTCTCTCTGTCCAGCTCTTTCTGTCCACTTGTCACTTGCAAGAGGCAAACCAGCCAACTGAAAACAATCACATTTGAAAAACATAGCTGTGCCTTAATAAAAGCATTCACTATTCAGTCTTAACCTTATGCATGTTTCGATCTTTGTACTTTCCAAAAAAACGACTTTGGAGCCAATGATCCAATGTCATGGCAATGTTGTTAGTTGATCAAACTTTTGTTCCAATTTTAACATAAATGTTTTGATTTGCATCTCAAAAAATCACTTACTAAATTAACGATCTCTATGCACAGTGTTGACGATGCAGCTTGATGAGTATACATCTGCAAAAACAAAAAATGTCAGTAGCCATCATGGTTTCTTGAACTGGAGGGGAAAAAAGAAAAGAGGATTTTTAATATCACAATGGCTAGCATGCCACACAAATCTTATATCCGAAACCTTCAAATAAATGTGTTACTATGCAGATGTTACTCTGGCAATGTTGAAAGGGTGACAAAACTGGTTACATTCAATATCATCCCTCAAAGACACAACAAACTGAGACAGCATGTTCCATTGAACAGCCTATTAAAAAGAATGAGGATAAATGTCCCTTGAACTAGATGAGCCACCTATTTCACTGTAATTAACAAATAAGTAAGTTGGTGTTTTACACCCAGTCAACCCATCACTGACAAAACGGCAGAAACATCACACAGGCCACACACTGTCATCAGAAAGAAGACGCATCATAATTATGCCCTATGTCATTCCCTTCCCTCTTTAGTTAATTTTTTGTTGTTGTCATTCCTACAAAGGCCTACATGTAAATATATACTCTCTACACAGTCAGCTGTCACTTGGCAAAAGAGCTAGTTACGAAGGGCCGTAACTCTCTATGCCCAGCTTTGTGTTTGGGTGTGGACTGCTCTGTCCTAGTGTGTGTGTGTGCCAGTAGTGTCTTTGCTGCCACTGACGGAGGTATGTTCGTTCCTTTTCACAAGTCATGCTTCTTGGAAGTGGTTGTAGACAATCAGAAGCTGTCTCAGTGACACACCCTTCATCCAATGTCCAGTGACAGTTGCACTACATGTAAACAGATCAGGACTGGTGATAATGTCAGTGGCTCAGCTCAACTTGTACTATAAAAGCTATGTAGGCAGAGATATACAATGTATTTAATTTATGCTGCAGGAGTTTCACAAAGGAAACAAGGCTCAAAGTTCTGTTGCCTAAAGTCTTGGCAATAGGCCCAACAGCAAATGTTGTCAGGAAAACCATGCTTGCACACTACATGTGCTAATGTAAGCTTTCACTCATATCAAACCTGCTGTGGCTACCGTCGCAATATTGCCAGTGTAAGTGCCGCATTACTGCTGACAGAAAGATCCAACCCCAAGCTTTCTCTCATTCAGTCAACATGCAAACTGTTCATCAGAACAGAATGCAACTGAGAATCACATGCAATTTCATTTATTCATTACATTATATATATATCATTTCTGTTGAACAAAAGCAACACCCAGGCTCCCACTCTGTCTTGACTAACTGACAGTAACATCAACAACAACAGCCGTGCTTTCACTCTCTGGGTGGGTTCACCTTTCTGCTGAGCAACACCACATGCTAGTGTCCACTTTCTTGGTTTACGCTAAGGCTTCACACAAACGTATGACACATACGCTTTAACCCAATGCGCTTATCTGTAGTTCACACACCGCAGATTGAAGGTGGCTGCCCAACAACACTTAAACTATGTCAGTAACTGTTCTATGGAACTGACACCCAGCCTCTTCCTCCCATTCATTCAGTGTCAGATGACAGCACTGACACCCAGGATTCCACTCTACAGTCATTCATTCTTTCTTGGATGAGGTCACTATGACTCCATCGTGGATTCAGTCTATCGTGGAAAAATTACATCCAAAGCAGATGACATTCACTCAACATTCATTCACTCTTTCTTAGATGAGGTCACCATGACTCCATTGTGGATTCAGTCTATCATGGAACAGTTACATCCAAAGCTTTCACTTTCTGTAGTGCTCACTTTTGTGTATGTTGAATGACAGTCCAACAAACACTCCTTCACTCTCTCAGCCTTTGGGCACACACTCTTTTTCATTCTCTTTGGAGTTGCTGTTGCACTCTCTTTCATTCTTTGATGAATTGCAGTAATAGTGTAACTTATGCATGTTCTTTTCACTCTCTGCTAAACAACAGTTGCACACACTCTTTCACGCTTCAAGTCCACGCTCTGTTGAATAACAGTAAACAGTAGCCATTCCACACTCCTGAGGTCAGCCTTCATTGAATCTTTTCACTCCATTTTTGCTGATACAGCCAGTCATGATTCCCTCACTTTCACTCTCCGAGCTGACTCCTTTAGTTTAAAAGGACAGCAAAATGCCCACAATGCTGCACAACCCGGCTTCACTCTTCAATGGAGAAGGCCAGCAACACCCCCCTTTTACTCGGTGCTGACTGACAGTGGAGGCCCAACACAAGACGCCGCTTTACAAGTCCACACGTTGCCCCATGATCGGAATGGCTTTCATTTCAGACCTCATGCAGAGGTATTCGCCGAGGACGGTCATGAGGGCTACACAGACGACGTTGACCATCCACCACCAGAATGTCTGTGGGACATGGCCGTTGAACAGCCAGCACCCCAGGAAATGGCCCAGGTGGACGGTGGCTGCAAAGTCCAGGCACTGCTTCGTGCGGCCCACCACCAGCCACATGATGAATGCGCTGCAACATGCAAAAGTTTTTTTGACTGGATTACATATACTGACCCACCACCAGCTAAATGATGAATGCACTGCAACACAAAACACACATTTGACTGGTTTTTATTGACCCACCAAAGCCGCATGATTGATGCGCTGCAACGCAAAACACATTTGACTGGTTTTTACTGACCCACAAAAGCCACAACTGATGCGCTGCAACGCAAACCACATTTGACTGAACTACATATACTGACCCACCACCAGTCACATGATTGATACACTGCAACACAAAATCACATCTGACTGGATTATAACCCTGCATTACACCCCTGCCTTGCCTTACCTTGCAAAACACATCTGACTGGATTATACCCCAGCCTTGCCTTGCCATTACACACCTTGCAAAACATATCCGACTGGATTATACCCTGGCCTTGCCTTGCCATTACACACCTTGCAAAACACATCCAACTGGATTATACCCTGGCCTTGCCTTGCCATTACACACCTCGCAAAACACATCCAACTGGATTATACCCCTGCCTTGCCTTGCCATTACCTCGCAAAACACATCTGACTGGATTATACCCCAGCCTTGCCTTGCCATTACACACCTTGCAAAACACATCCAACTGGATTATACCCTGGCCTTGCCTTGCCATTACACACCTCGCAAAACACATCCGACTGGATTATACCCCTGCCTTGCCTTGCCATTACACACCTCGAAAAACACATCCA
>OY757546.1:1915786-1973286 GCA_963584105.1 Alviniconcha strummeri
TAGATTTAGTGAAAGCGCTCGGGTCAGATCATATATAATATCGCTTGGGTTTGCAAGTAGGAATGGCGACGGTACTGACAGAAAGAAATCAGAAGTAAACAGAGAATACACTGCCCATGTCACTGTCAGTAACGCCGACTGTTTACATGAATGAGAGCTCAAACACCTCTAAATAAATATCAATAATCTTCATTTCGAAGATCTAGAAGCAAAACACTGCCAAAATCCAAAAGCGATCTAGCGAATTTTGGACCTTGAGTGATCAAGTACTGTAAAATCAGTTTACTGATGTTTTGTGGACAAATGATGTAAGGTTAAAAACCGAGACACTTAACACACACAGTCACAGTCAACACAGTAAATAGCCAATATCGGCTCTCTCACCGGGGATACGCTCAGTGTCGTCTGTAAAGAGCCGCCATGTCATACATCTCGTTGAGAATGAGAAAAGTCGCGATCGAACGTGCTCTCCTTTGACCCTCGCCATTTTCATACTTGAGACTGACAGGTAGGCATGTCCTTGTTCTGTGCTCATTCAATTTTGTGTGATAAATGATTTTTGTATGATACGCAAAACAAAATCATGTGAGAGAGCTACCAGATTTTTTTTTTTACAGACCATATTTCTGGTTATCATTATTTTGGACTAAAAACTGTGTCTGATGGTGTAGCCTAACGTCGGTCGTAGAACAGTGCCGGTCGGCAAGGTCATCAAGTTATTTCAACGAGTGTGTAAAAAAAGTATGCTTTTTTTCGCTTAGATTCATGAATGAAACAAATTTTGTTGTTAATCATCTTGTCCTGATTGTGATACAGTAGGCCTGAAAATTACCAGAATCATTTTAACGTCATGAAAGACGTTATGACTATATGAGAAGTATCGGCGGGTGGTATGGAAAATCTTGGCGCAACATTAATATTTATCAGAATGACGAAAAAGAACTCCAAAAAACCAGAGTCAAGTGGTATCAATATTTGTACATGTACCAGCAGTGTTGGAATCAGATTTTTCTGTTTCTACCGCGGACATGTTGATGCTAATAATGATAGATCATGCATTATAAATATAATAAAAATTAAAATGTCATGTATGCTCTATAATCTATTGCTGCATGACGAAAAGTGTTATTAAAAAGAGGGATTAAAATATTTGAAAATGAAGAACAAATCCAGATTTGAGTCTGTGAGTGTAACTGTAAGTGTTCACCTGGCTTACAACTAAAACAAATAACAGCCCAAGGCCTTTTTCATTCAATTCTGCGACAGTACACAGTGCAGGGTCATCTCAGGACAACCAGCTGTAGGTCAGTATTGACAGCACCAGTGATCAGCATGAATAATGAGAGTTGATGAACAGCTCTGAATGAAAGGCAGCTGTAGTGCTTGCCATTTAATTTTATAAGCACTTGAAATTGGATTTGACATGAACATGTGATTTGTAATTTTTGTTTATTTTTGGGTTTGGGGAGTGAATGCTTTCAAGTTGGGTGGCAAGGTTAAGTTGATGATATATCCAGACTCTTGTATTAAAACAAGTGGTAAGAAGTTAGAAGACTGTGTTCATGCATTTTGTCTTTTGCTTTATTTACTTATGTTCAAATAATTTCAGGACATTTCCCCCCCCATTTTTGTTGTTGTTGTTGGGGGGGGGGGGGGGGGGGGGGGGGTCTTTTTCCCCACACATATTTCTTTGTAGGGCAGTGCCCCCTCCCCTCCCACTCTCTCTCCCCCAACACAAATGCAGCATGATCTCCAAGCAGTTTCTGCTTAATGAATGGTGGCTGCTTGCACTAGTTACATAATAATCATCATCACCTAGAGAGTGAATCACTGAATGTGGGGTTTATTGTTACTTCACAGTAGCCTCCCCTTATTGATTGAGTGAAGGGGGCGGGGGTCACTGGCTGATGCAACTGGCATAGTTTCAGACAATGAGTTTGGCAGCAAGATGTATTGAGTTTGGTTATATATATGATGATGTTTACTTTTTAGCTTCTTTGCTGTTGTTGTTTCTTCTTTTAAAAAAAGAAGATATTTTATGTAGTGTGTCTGATCCTCAAATAGTTTTTGCATTTGTAATGCATAATTTATTCATTCACTTCCTCCTTAATGTTAGCTGGTACTGCAGCAGTGCCAGTGTGCACAGTGCAACTGCAACTGCAAGGGCATGCAATCTTAGCTTGGCTGATGTAATCACTTGTGGACTTGGGCTGATGTAATCACATGTTTAAATACCCTGTGTTTACTTCACACCTGTTTGTGCAGGTCTTGGTGTTCTCACTATCAGATTACAGAAACCAAGGTAATTGGTGCTGGGTTTTGTCATAATGCAGAAGAAGACGAAGAGTTAAGTTCACTTGGCCAAACTAACTCAGTAACTGTGCCTGCCTTTTTTGTGTGTTTAAAAGGAAAAGAGGGAATTTGGCTAGTTTTCCTTTGGTTTGGAACAGATTCCGTTATATGACAGAGGTAATTGTTTATTTTTCAGAATGAGTGGACAACTGGTGCGATCGATATTGCGGGGGTCTCAGCTCTCTGTTCGAGCGCTGTCAACTTCGGCACCTCGCAGGTCAGAGGCAGCCCTTGACCAAGCTTCAAGAGAGAAAATTCACCCCAAATTAGGTTAGTCCTTTGTTTGTTTTTCACTTCTTTTTTCTCATTTTTATCCCCTGGATTTTCTAAATCAGTAAATATGCATGGAGTAATGGATGATGAAATCATTTTCATAATTAAAATCTATCATTATCACTCTCATCACTGTGATCTGGATTTTTGGTGCCTGACCATGACATATCAGAGGTAGTGCTCATTGCAAACTTTGCGTATATATTGCATTTTTTTGGTGCCATATGCATTTTAGCCACACCACTGCACCACCGTACGCAAAATGACAACACCAGTTAAACAAGTTATGCCTCGTTGGTGGATGCCGCGTCACTCAACGCTAGATCTTTACTTGCAAACTCAGTTTCATCTCAGCCGTTCAAGTCCAGTCAATGAAAGGCGGGATCTGGACAGTGAAGTAAACGCGTAACTCCCCGTAAGCTACCATAATTTCTGGACTATAAGGTGACGGTGAAACTTTTCCTAAAATCTTATCCATGCACCTTATACAGTTATAGTTGGTAGCGCCCTGTCTGTGAATAAAATTCGCACATTTTTCTGAAAAAAGAACAGTTAATTTGAAACTAAATTCTAACGAACCTGTATAGATCTGGAAGAAGATTGGCTCCTGTATCAGACTGGTTAGACATTCTGCTGAACTGATCAGTGATAGTTTCCGGTCAGTTGACGGAGGACACGATCCCAGATATGGAATTTGGAACCACCCAGCATGCCTACTTTGTCTGTGTGTAATATTATCGGAATTTACTCAAAGGTAGAAGACTACGAAATCGAAAACAAAACATGCGTTGACACTGAATACGAATGACTCAATGAGAGAAAATGGTGGCAGCCTCGACTTCAACTTTATCTCGTTACTAAATCCCGCGGTAGACAACTGGGTTTGCCGACATCGTCTGCTGCAGTTTTTCCTTTAAACATGTTGCCGTGTACGATGTTCCAATCTATGCAAACTTTTTCTGTGAATGGCAGATTTACTGAACGTTACCACATTTTTTGTGCACGGATAGACCTTTCGACTATTTTCGTCTGCTCATGTTATAGACCGTGAGCTACAATCAGGTTACTTCATCATTTTGGCTTTGTAACGTGCGTTAATTCTAGGTTATACTGTACGCATTTTTCGTGCCATTGATGCAAAATACATGACGTTTAGCGTCGCTTGACGCAAATCTCTAAAAGGCAGCATGACCGCTGCATATTTATCCCAACTGGCACAGTGGCAGTTAGGTTCTGTTTTCTTTTAGTGCTGATCCTAAGTTTCCCTTTGTTTTAAGCATAATTGTTCTGCAGTTTGAAGAGATGGGAAGGGGATGGGGTGCCCTTATTACTTTTATTACTTGTTCCACCCAGCTACCATACAGAAGATATTTTTTTTAAAGGCAAGAAAAAAAAGCAATGCTGAATATTGATGGTTACACTTTAACTTACACTATACACTCTGTAGTGTAATGACTGTGTAAAGGAGGCAATTCCATTTAGCGGTTGTAAGGGAAATTGTTCCACTGGCACTTTTTTCTTATCCATCACCATGTAAAGTTTCTGTTTAATGACTTTTATCCATCACCATGACCAACAAAGGTCAAAAGTTTCCTCATCTTATCTGTGACAAAGTCAGAGGTAAAAGTTTCCATCTCATCTGTCGGTATCACCATAACAGACGAAAGGTAAAAAAAAATTCATCTGGTCCATCTAAATTGATCCGTCATTATGAAGTATGATGCACAGATCTGTCTGTCTTATCCATCACCAGGACACTGACACATGATAGACAGTGATAAGAAATTTCCATCTTATCTATCAATATCACTGGGACACTGAACAGAGAAAGGCAAAGTTTGCCATCTTATCCATCACCAGGACACTGACACATGACAGAGAAAGGTAAAAGTTTGCCATCTTATTAACTTTACTGGGACACTGACACATGTCAGAGAAAGGACAAAGTTTGCCATCTTACCCATCAACAGGATACTGACACATGACAATGAAAGGTAAAAGTTTACCGTCTTGATCTTACCCAGAGGTCAAGATTTTTCATCCTCTTGCATTTTATTTGTCATATTCCATGCAGAATATCAGTGTGGAGCTTGTACTAGGAAGATAAGAGCCAGTCAGACCAAAGATATTTTTCTCTCTTGGATTTTGGATAAAGTTAATATGTTACACACAAAATAGCATAGTTGTCAGCAGTGACAGCTCAACTCGCCAATTTGAAGATTGAAACTGAGGCATCAGTTCTGAAGCCGCTTGCATGCAGTCTGTCATGATCCATGGTTGGAGATGAGGTTTGTGAATGCAGAATCTGGCTGCTCTGCAGTGCAAATCTGGCTGCTCAGCACTCAGTGCATATGACAGTGTATAAAAACATCATCTCTCACAGAATATTCTCCACCATACTGATGGACAGGTTCCAGATTTGTTTGTTGTATGGCCGCCCCCCCCCCCCCCCCCCCCCCCCCGCCCCCACCAACCCCCTCCCACCACCACCACCCATACCCCCTAGTCTTTAGAGATTGTTGAACAAATTGAGTTAACAGAATTGCTGGACAGCTCTCATGTGATTATTATGAACCATGCAGTGAAGAGGACTTCTGTAGTGCCCATGCACCACACGAGGTGGGAGCCCAGAGTGTCCTACAGTAACACTGCATGCACACACACACACACACACACACACACACACACACACACACACACACACACACACACACACACACACACACACACACACACACACACACAAATAGGGGAACAGACATGGCTGTGGAAAAGTGTTTAGAAATTATTAGTGAACAGGTGAGCCATGAGGGTGGTTTTGAAAGCGGCAGAAGAATCAGAGTGGCAGAGTGTTTGAGGCAAAACAGATGGGCCAGCGTAAGAAGCATTCTTTCATCAAATGTTTTTGTGATTACGCAAACGGTAACAAAGCTATTGCATCATGTTATTTGACAGGCAATCGTGATGTGGTTGGCTGGGGCTTCAATGGAACTGCCAGCTACGTGGATCGTGAAGAGTTCCCAATGCCAGCTGTGCGCTTCAAGGAGAACACTCCTGATGTGATGGCACTGAGAGAGAAGGAAAAGAATGACTGGAAGTGCCTGACACTGGAAGAGAAGAAGGCTTGTGGGTGGCTTTTCTGCCTTAGTATTATGTTCCCCTCCCTAACCAGTGCAGTGATCCTACTGAATTGAAGCTAATGGTGTCGTTTTGACTGTTGATTGCTATGTGGTGCATTTTTGTTATGTGTTGCAGATGTATCTCAGAAAAGCTAGGATCGATTGTTATGTGTTGCAGAGACATCGAAAAAATCGGGGGTCAGTTGTTATGTGTTGCAGAGACATCGAAAAAAGCTGGGGTTGATTGTTGTGTGTTGCAGACTTATTTATAAAAAATATATATTTTAAAGGGGTGGGGGGGGGGGGGGGGGGGGGGGTGGGGCTGAGATGGCCCTGTGTGGTTATTTAAACCCTCAATGGAGATACCCTCTATGAGTCTGTCAAGATATACTCATTTGACATTACAGGATAGTGTGGGGGGAAAAAATCAAGTTCACACTCTCCAGTTTTGCTTGCAAGCTGATGTGGCATTTGTTCTCACTTTTCTCTGCTTGCAGTGTACAGAGCTAGCTTTTGTCAGACGTTTGCTGAGATGAAGGCACCATCTGGAGAGTGGAAGTCCATCCTGGCTGCTGTCTTTACTGCTCTGGCTGCCACTGGGTGGATTCTGATCTACATGAAGAAATGTGGTACATACTTCTTTTTTCTTTTATTTATCCCCAGTCTGCTCTCCCACACTCATTACACTTGCGCTGCAGGGTTTGTACAGTGCCTGAGAGGGTTTGAAAATCCTTAAAGTTTGAAAGCCCACTTCCAGGGCCTGGAAAATCAGTGAAAAATTGATGCAGTACTGGGACATCGCTGGAAATAGTGTTTTGACAACGATTGTGCCTCTCTCCGATCTTGCTGTTCCTGATGCGCAAGTCTTGGACTGAAAAATGTGGCTTTTTTCCACTTACTCAGGCTGCTCCTGCTTCACTCCTCCTACCTCCTGCTTAAGTCCAGTGGCGGTTGGTTCTTTTGACAGTAGTTTATTTTTTCTTAGTTAGTGAAGTCAATAGACAGTCTTAAGAAATGCAGGGGACTGCACTCGATATGTGCCTACAGGCCTGGCCTGGATATACAGGTCCATGCCTGCGGGTGTAGCGCAGAGTAGTCACGCTTTTGTTGGGGGTACACTGAGCATGTGGGCAAAATGACGGATACATGTAAACAAAGGCAGAAAAGGCATCAGAAATGCTGATCAAGCGCTCACTGTTCGCAGGGAACATGCAGACCGGATAGTAGGTTCCCCCAGATGGTAGTCTAGTATAAATTATAATAGATCCATGCCTGAAGATCTAAATCTGTCGCAAATCGGCTCTTCTCAGCTGCCGCCTCCATTCAGGGAACTTCACTCTCCTGGAGTAAGAAAACACTGTCAAATTATCTCGTCTGTTTTAATTGGTCCTTGGAAATAGCAAAACTTGGATCTTGAATGTTCTCAAAAGTACTTGCATTTTGTCTTGCAAAACTTGCAGTAAGACTGCTCTTAATATAGTTCCACTGCTTGCCAGTGGCCCACTTGGGGAAGAGGTCTATGGTTTGTATTATTGAAACTGCGGGATATCCATGACCAAGTCTTTGGCATTTTCCTGCAGAAGCACACTTTTTTTCAAATTTGTGTTCTTGCAACTAGGATCAGATTAGTCACAGAATCTGCAGTTGCTTCCACCTCGGGAGTGGGGATATGTTAGCCGTTAGAGTGCCAGACGCCTGATCAAAAAGTTAAAGGTTTGAGGAGTGGTGGGAGAATTTACTTCTCTAAGGTCAACTTTCTGTGCTGACTGATGTTTCAGTATCCATTCCACCCCTGTGATACTCAAGTAGCAAGTAAAAGATCTCATTCATTCTGTGTAAAACTAAAAGTGCAGGTGGCAGGTTACACCTAAACACATATAAAGTGATAGTTTAACCTGGTGTATGGTTGTATGGTGTTTAACCTGGTGCATGGTTGTATGGTGTACACATAATATGCGCCGAGACAGCAGCAGCTTCATGTGGCACCAGCCACGTAACGACCAAATAGTGCTGTCAGTACACCACTTTAGTGGATATTAAAAAACACTGTTAAAAAGCTACAATTACTCATTCAGAATTACATATGGCAAGAACACAGTGGTCTGCTTGAGAGTGGAAAATAGTGTTATAACAAATAAAAGTGAACAACTACAACAGTGAAAACATAATTCATAAAGTTATCCTCAGCGGTGGTAGTTTTTTTCTTCCATTATCTGTTGGTCAAAACTGCAATAAACAGTGGGCAACAACTGACCCGCCAATAAGTGATCCGCTTTGGCTATTTCGCCAAACTTGCACTTGAATGAAGAACAGCCTTGGTGATGTCTTGGCAAAGTGGTGGAAGCTTCTTTGCCATGTGCAAATGACCTCATGCTATATTAAGAATGGCCTTTGGGATGTGAACTCCGTGTTCAGCCCTTTGGGCGAGATGAATGCAAGATTACATGGCTGCAGAAGGGGTGGTGACTATGCTAAATGCTTTCAGATGTTTACCTGTTTCATTGTTAAGAATAATAGTAATAAATTTAAGCACTTGGGGGCGGGGGAGGGGGGGGGGGAGGGGGGAACGAACTGTGAGAACTACATTGTGGCTGAACATCCTCCAGTGAACTTGGTTGTACACCACACAGCTCATAATTGCAGTGCCATGTATAAAGTGTGATATTTAATAGAGAGAGAGAGGGAAGTGAGGTTTAGTGGCACAGCACCCAGTTTCTGAACTCCAAAGATGGTAGCTCTGTGAACATTTTGAGAGGGTAAAACAAAAACGGCGATTGTGAACTGGCAACTGCTGTCTTGGAGTGGTGTAGTGAAGTATATTTGTTTTGCGGGACAAGGGATACAGTGTGTGTGCTTGTTTTCAGTGTACTCTGAGATGCCGCACACCATCACCCGCAAGTGGCAGGAGGACCAGATGAACCGCATGCTGATGCAGGGCCAGGGACGCATTGAAGGCCTCGCCTCCAAGTACGATTACGAGAAGGGAGAGTGGAAGTAACCACAGCTGGGCCTAGTCCAGAGGAGTGTTGTGTGATGGAAAGAACGTTTAGCAATTTTCGGTGTTCTTTTATATGTTGATTTAAACATGTTCTCACATGCTGTTACTGTTGAACATTAAAACCAGAAGGATACATTTCATCACCTTTTTTTTCTCTCTCTCTCTGGTAAGTTGTAAAAGGAGTAAAGGACCACAGCAACACAGCTCCCAGATATATTCCACGATTGAACTGCAAGTAGTCTGATGGCGAAAAAGAAAACTGGCAAGGCCATGGCCTTGCATGGACTTGATGCTTTTGTCCCGCAACAGATGCGGCTTGTTCCAGAAGCCATTTCTTTCAATGAAGCTGGGTAACAGCTGCAACGTATGGGAGATGGTTAGCGAGATGGTTAGCAAGTCGTACAAATATTTAATGTGCTTGCCATAGGCTGCGTAGTTTGTATGTGTCTGTGCACAATTAAAGTATGGAACTTTTTTAATACTATTTTCTTGTTGGACTGTGAGAATGGTGGTGTTTGTGAGAACTGGTGGAGGGGGGGGGGGGGGGGGGGGGGATGGCTGCTTTTGTGAGAACAGTCCTCAAAGAGGAAAACTGGGCCTTGGATTTTCAGTGGTCTGACAGGATGTTCCCAAAGTTGGCTGGTGGTATGTTCTGCATGCAAACATCACATTGGTCAAACCAAAAGGTCAAATTTGTAATTTTTTGACATGTTTGTCACTCCTGAGCAATGCCAAAAAAGCGACTAAATTATGGCTTTATGTGTTTTTCTGGGTGCTTTGTTTCAAGGGTGCTAACCTGTGACTGCCTGTGCACTGGGCCCCTTTCATCAGTTCACACTGGCATATTTTGACTTGAAAATGGCAATGTGCTCTGATGACAAGAAAATTTGTAATGTGTCTGTTAAAACTTGAATAGCCTGCTCATAATGGGCTTTGTCCAAAAAAGGCAGACTCTCTGACAGGTAAAGGAGGTGAAATTAAAAATGGAAAATCAAAGATTTGCTTATTTTTTTGCCCATGGAAGTAAGTAGGGGGTATATTTTGTGATCACTCCATCAGCATGTCTGGGCTTTGAAAGATGTCTTCTGAATCACTTAACCTTTGGCACCCAAACCCAGCAACCCCCCCCCCCCCCCCCCCCCGCAATCCCCATCCATATGGTGGTGTGTCAGCACGAGCCAGGATGTCACAGTGGGGGCTTATGTAATCAAAATATGATGGGTATTCTGAGCTTATGATTCTTTTACAACCAAATTTAGTTTGAGAGTAGGTCATTGTAACTTAAGCCAAAGTGTCCAGTAAAAATACTAGATTGCTGTGGTCGTGGTCACATTTTTCAAATGTGTAAAATTTCAGTTAATGTTTGTCAGGATGATATCTTCTGAAGAGCTGGAAGTTTTGTAATCAAACTTGGGAAGGTGATGAATAACTGTAAGTTAGATTGTCCTGTGAAAAAGTGGGCTGCTATCTTCAAGGTCAAGGTCACACTGAGGGCACATATATTCAAATTATGAATGTTTCTACTATATTTTTTGAATTACAGCTCCATTTGCAACCAAACTCAGTTTGATTTAAAAAAAAAAAATCCATTATAAACTGGATTCACTTGTGAAAGGTCATGGTCACAGAAAAGGTTAAAAAAAAAAAAAAAAACGCAACTCCACAATCCATTGAATGTTGGGGCAAAATGTCATCGTTTCTAATATCTCTATCCGACTTGGATTTTAGTTTATCCTCCAACAATACATCTACTGAAGATAAAAACTTTTCATCACAGCCAATCCATATATAAATTACATCTACTGAAGATAGAAACTTTCATCACAGCCAATCCATTTAGAAACTCAAACACTGCCAACCCATACAGCAACTTTCAACCACAGCCAACATTCACTATTCAAAAGACTAAGCAATGTGTAGCATCTTTCAATTTAATTCCATTCAGCAATCCCTTCACATTCATGCAAAGCTCACATGCTGATTCACACACACTGCACATGGAATTCAACAATAAGTGTCATTCTAAGACGGACTGTATATATATATCTTAATAGTTTCTGACTCTACCAATGTCAAGAAACTCCACCAAGGTTGAGAAGTAAAGTTCCAAAATAAGACTTGTATTCCAACCTTCATCAGCTATACAGACAAGGACATAATTATATGCATTTCTAAGGAGAAAAAAATCTTCAGTGATGTGATTAAAGGAGGAATTCGTCCCCTGCCCCTGCCTTTACAATGCTACATCAAAAAGAGTTGAAAACCAGCAAAATATGATCTGTCTTTAGAGGGTAGATCTGTTCATCTGGCAAAATCAGAAAGCTTGTCATTTTAAATAACAGCAAGGCCGTTTGGTAAATTCTGTATACATTTTACTTCTTTTGTTACCTAAAAGAAGTGAAATGGATATGGAATAAATAAACTTGATTATTTTATCAATAAATTTAATTCATTTGTAATTGTATGCATGTACTTTCAAAGCATAATAAAGGAAGAATACCATACTCTACTCAGTACAGTAAATGCAGACACAAAAATATGGTGACAGTCTACACTCATTGGCAGTGATCTTCAAAGCCACCTGCCCTGGCCCAGCGCACATGGAGCTCATTCCAAGATGTGTTTACAATATCTTTTTATTTCACTTGCCAGCACAATGAAAGATGGCGTGGGTTGGGGGCTGACCTTGAAACAAGTCTTCTTGCTACCTCTTGTGTTAGTTCAGCAAAATACTGTAATTTGTCTTTTTTCTTCCAGAAAAGTGTTATAAATACTTACTAATCTCCATACTTGCTGACACTTCTGAAACCTGGCATTTGCCTGTGAGCTGGAGATGAATGAACTGTGCGAAAAGCACACTTGTCCTCTGTACTTTTGCTAACTGCTGTAGGTCAGAGTCAACAGCCGTGTACTACCCGTCACCAGGTATCAAAGTGGTCTTCGTCAGTCAGATCAAAACACACAAGAGGTTAAGAAAATGTTTTAATTGGATAATACAAAACAAGTGTCATTTTGAGTGCAAACACCTTTTTCAAGCAACAGATAGATAAATACACTAACAAAAAATAATCTGAAAAGAATCTGGGACCTGACTGCTAAACTAGTAGTCATATTTCATTCATATTATCATTTGTTAGTTCATTATTACCTATCTGTTGCTTGAAAAGGTGTTTGCACGCATCCTGTATTGTCCAATTAAAAAAAAAAAAAATCACCTCTTATGAGTTTTAATTAATCCTGTTTCAGAATGCAGTTGCACTTGTTTGGCTTCTTCTTTAAAAAAAAAAAGTTTATGCCACAGTGAAAAAAAGTTTTTGGGAAAAAGGTGAAGACACTTCATTCAAACACTGGGCTTGAGCTAACAAATAAACAAGTAACATCAACAAACAAAATAATCACTAGTCTAACCTGCACTTCTAAAAATGATCACATCAGTCTCACCTCCAAACATGAACCTTCTGAAAGAAAAAAAAACTTTGGTTAAAAGAATATCAGTAAGTTACTTCCACTTTTTGACTCAGCTTATATCAAAAACATATTTGTGTTACACATGTCCAGAATCAGCTGTCTCAAAATCCATGCTGAAAACAGCAATGATATTTTGCCATACTCTTCCTAACACATACATGTTGATGTACACATGACTAGTAAATAAATCACCTCCAAGCGCCATTGCAGTTTGTGACTTATATTCAACACCTGGTGAAAAACATGTTTTATCAGGGTGAACATCTTCACAGACAACTGCTTTATTTCACACAAGCAGACCTATGCAAATTTCCACCCAGTTTCTCAGAAACTGAAAATATATCACGGATGAAAGTGCCTGATGGATTCCAGAACTTCTCTCACAGTTGGAGAAGAGTCTCCACATAAACTGTTTGCCAGAAGAAAAAAAAACAGACCTCAAAGAAAACAGTTAACAAGTCCCTCATAGGAAACAGTTTACAAGACAAGTCCCTCATAGGAAACCGTGGAGTTGGAAGCTTCGATTCTCAGTTGCAGGTGCTCCAGGGTGTTCTTGAAGTGTTTGTTGATCTGCTCTGTTTCTTCATTTGCTTCCAAGTTGGGGAGAAGTTCTCGGACTCGTGCTATGATCTGGTTCAACACTTGAATGGAAATCTGTAACACAGCAGACAAGTGACTGGTTAGGATCATGAACTGTATGTAAGAAATAAGACTGATATCAGAAAAAATTGCTCATGTACTAATGCATGGACAACTGCATCTCCTCACTGTGAAGCAAAAACAAACAAACATTACTTTGTCACTTATCAATGTCAACAAAAAAAGGGCACAAAACACAGGTATACAGAAACATCTCTCGCCCCTTCACTGTCCCGCAGCCACAAGTGAAACAATCACACAAAACACAGGTATACAGAAACATCTCTCGCCCCTTCACTGTCCTGCAGCCGCAAGTGAAACAATCTCACACAAAACGCAGGTATACAGAAACATCTCTCGCCCCTTCACTGTCCTTCAGCCGCAAGTAAAACAATCTCACACAAAACACAGGTATACAGAAACATCTCTCGCCCCTTCACTGTCCTGCAGCCACAAGTGAAACAATCTCTCAACATGCTACAGTCATTAGTAATGTGCTGACATTGTTACAGCACCTGGAGCATTAGACGATATATATATACTTGTGCAACAATTGTTTCTATATTGTCTTCTTTTTGTCCACAGAAGCATTGACCCCCTGTCAGCAAGAAATGGTGTTTGTGTTTATGTGATTGTGTAATTGTAGAGCACTCTGGCCTCCCATCTGGCGTGGAAGATGGGCACAACACAAGCATCTTTTATTATCGTTATACTGAGAACAATGACTTGGGACCTGTTACAACAGTGTAATGTCATCTTGAAGGGTTACCCCAAAACCTTGGGACTTCACAAACCTGATCATGGTGCTTGCAACAGCAAATTTACAATGTTAAGGAAACACTTTGGTGATCATCCTAGTCTCCAGTTTTAAGAAAAAATATGTCCATTTCTGCACTAAAAATAAGGCACATTTAAAGTAAGTTTCAACAGCTACAAACTAACAATGCCGTTCCCATAAAAAATTAAAAAAGGCAAAAACATTAGTCCAACTGCTACATAGCATATATGAAGAATATGTTCATACCTGACCCTGCTGCATTACAGGTTCTTAACAAGTAGGACTAGAAACTGAGTAAAAAAAACCTGCTACATGTAGATTTTAAAAAAATCCACTCCAACATTTGTGGCCACTAAAAAATGCAGTCACACAAGAGGGGTTTCATGGTACCACATTAGCAAATTCTGGCAAAAAAACTAAAGCTAAGACACACAGCTAAATCAGGCAACCCTCAGGTACACCTATCCACTGGTACATGTGAGCCAGGCAACCCTCAGGTACACCTGTCCACTGGTACGTGTGAACCAGGTAACCCTCAGGTACACCTGTCCACTGGTATGTGTGAGCCAGGCAACCCTTAGGTATACCTGTCCACAGGTACATGTGAGCCAGGCAACCCTCAGGTACCGTACAACTGTCCACAGGTATGTGTGAGCCAGGCAACCCTCAGGTACACCTGTCCACAGGTACATGTGAGCCAGGCAACCCTCAGGTACACCCGTTCACAGGTACATGTGAACCAGGCAACCCTCAGGTACACCTGTTCACTGGTATGTGTGAGCCAGGCAACCCTCAGGTACACCTGTCCACTGTATATGTGAGCCAGGCAACCCTCAGGTACACCTGTCCACTGGTACATGTAAGCCAGTCCATACCTGTTCACAGCCTTTCTCATAGAAGTAGATGTAGTGGTTCAGGACCTCCACAAAGAGCTGCACCTGCACTGAGCTGTCCATGCACTGGTTGGCAATCTTCACTCCTTTCTTCAGGCAATCTGTTGTGCGCTTGATATCGTGCATCTGGAAACAACGCACCTCATCTTCATGTCACGCGATGTACAGCACACAAACCCACGGTATCCAAAAGAACATTGTCTGTACCTCCCTATATAAAAGCGATCAACAACAACTTTAATAGACAGATGCAGGGAAGCATGGGGAACAATCTTCCAAGCACTAAACAAGCTGTAAAAACTAAACCAAAACAAGATAACAAGATTTTCTTTCATTTTTCGCCGTTTATCTGGTGTTTAAGTGTTGTTTTGTGGCTCGATAAAGGGGATTTCCCTGAAAATTTGCATACTGTGTGTCCATGTTAAAATAAATAAGTGTTCATTTGAACCTTTTTGTGTTTGGATCTTTCTCACCTCTGCCTCATCTGCTCCTGTTTTGCCTGACCAGAAGAGATGAGAGCACACTGCCACGCCACGACACTGGTCTGGTTTCTTCAGCAGTTTGGATGCTGCCAACGCACACTGTGTCTTTAACGGTTCATGGTTCTCCTCCCCGAAGCAGGACATCTGCTCAAGTGTGCCAATGATCAGTGTGATGGCTGCCAGCTGGGCTTTGCTGTCGCTGATTTCATCTTCGTATAGTGAAAAGGCCTGCGGGATGACAAAAAACACTTCGTTTTCAAAGGTGAGAGTGGTGTAATGTCTTAAGTGACAGTGAAACATGCAACACCACATAAAGGCAGTTGCAGAAGTATTAAAAATCAGTCTCAAACAGCAAAACAGTTCTCCAACTGCAAAATATGCTTCCTTATTCTTCTCTCCTTTTTTTGTCTCTGCCGGGCTATTTTAACGTATTTCCAAATGGTGCAAACACCCACTGTTATTCCCATTGCATGCTCTCTCCCTTTCCACTGGTTTCAGGTCTGTCAGAAGCAACAGTTAAAGTCTTTAACGTAAAGAGAAAACTTACCAAGATTTTTTTCCACGAGAAGTACAGCCACAATCATCACTTCTGCTGCTATTATGTGTTATCTAAGTTATCAAAGTTTCTTCATGCCACTGGCTGTTAGGTCTTCTTTTACTGAAAGGATGACATAGGATATTTAATGTGCACAATGATCTTGGTGTGTGCTGTGAACAAGTGTTACCACAGTAGCATGTAAAGATCCTGGTCATTCTGTCAAAAGTGCAGGTGGCAGGTTACTGCCAAACACTCATGCTCCCTATGTACGTGGATTTGCATGAAGTGACCTGACACAGTGTACACAGAACGTGCCAAGGTGTTGGCAGTTTTATGTGGCACCAACCATGTAACAACCAAACAGTGCTGTAAGTACACTACTTGGGTAGATATTAAAACAATACATTATAAAAAGATAGTCACTCATTTAAAATCACCTGCGACAAGAGCCCAGTAAACCAGCTCGAGAGCAGAGAATAGCACTATAAATTAAAAGCAATCAACAACACGAAGGTGAGTCTGCAGCAGTGTTGACTCAGATAAACTGACAAAGACCCTCTTCAAGCTGTGCCCAGGAGTCAAACCTTGGCCACTGGACTTATAGTCCAGCGTGTGAGTCACCCAGCTACAACCTCCCAGCAAATTAAGAGTAAATAAAACACCATTTACACAAGCTATAAATCTCACTTGGGCTTGTGCAGTAAGGCAACAAAAGTCCACTATCTCCCATGTTGTATTGCTGATTATAGAGTGTAATGCAACACTGCCTGAATAAAAACATGTTTAAGGGGAAAGAAGAAGAAAAGAAGTCTGTGTTCTAGAAAGTTACCTGTGAAAAGAACTCATAGGCAACAGTCTCTGAGTTTTCAAACTTGATCCTCCCAGCAGCAAGTGCCCCCTGGAGAAAGAGGCGCAGTGGAATCTCAGCCTGCTCTGCTTTGATCAGTGCGCCAATCGTCTGGTGGCAGAACTGGAAAATCTTCCCACACTTCTTCTCCCAGTTTTCATCCTGCATCAGATTTTTTTTTAAATAATGAATAATACTTAAAGTATTTTTAAAGCGCAAAATCTTGTCCCTAGAGACTATTCTAAGTGCACACACACACACACACACACACACATACACAGGCACCCGCACACACAAGCATTCTGACTATACAAAGCAGCAAATGCCCGGGAGACTTGGAATGGATGAAGACGCACGGAACAGAAAACATGGCAGGTCTACAAATTTGGGGAAAAAAACACAACAAAAAACAAGGTAATCTTCACCAGGCCATGTCAAAGACACTGGACATTGTGGTATTGCGTATTTCACCTGCAGTCTAGCTGGGGAAACTTTACAGAGAGCAGAAGGCAGCCGACTCCAGGAAGGCATACGCCTGGTGCGTAGGATCAGTGGAGGGGTTATGGTCATGACAGGTTAGCGGGCCGTGAGAGTAAGCCAGTGAGGTTAATTAACTAATTTGCAGATAATTTTTATAATCGCTTTTATTAGGACAGTAATTTTTATGAGGTATGCTTTGTAAACAGGCAATTTTGATGTGATATGCACAGCTTGATGTCAGCTGAATTTCTCATTCATTTATCAATGACTTTTTAGCCCGATCTTTCAATTGTTTGCTCTTGTAATTTGATGTTTTATGCCTGGCATGAATGTGTGATGAGTATACTTGGCACCACCAAACATTCCTAGTGCTATTTTGTTGACACTTGGCAATAAGGTTGTACTGTATTACAAGGGATGTGACCTCAATAAAGCTGTACTGTATCATAAGGGATGTGACCTCAATAAAGCTGTACTGTATCATAAGGGATGTGACCTCCATAAAGCTGTACTGTATCATAAGGGATGTGACCTCCATAAAGCTGTACTGTATCATAAGGGATGTGACCTCCATAAAGCTGTACTGTATCATAAGGGATGTGACCTCCATAAAGCTGTACTGTATCATAAGGGATGTGACCTCAATAAAGCTGTACTGTATCATAAGGGATGTGACCTCCATAAAGCTGTACTGTATCATAAGGGATGTGACCTCAATAAAGCTGTACTGTATCATAAGGGATGTGACCTCAGCAAAATGAAAAGGTGATGAATGAATGATGTCAGAAATAATACTGATGGTGAACAAAAGTGAACAAAACAAACCATTTGCAAACACCTTATTTCAACGAAAACAGAAATACAACAAAACGACACTCTGACAGACTTACCTCCTCTTTGAGCTGACAGTAGCGAAAGGCCAGCCTGTAAGCAGCAAACACAATGGGTGGCAGTGTGTAGCGGATACGCTGGTCTCCACCATTTCCAAAGTGTTTCCTTGCAGTGTTCAAGATCTGAAATAATAATACTAATGATAAAAGCAGGCATTTGAATAGCATCATATCTCACTGACAAGGGTGAGTACACCATGCTTTACAAGACCAAGAAAAATGTAAGTATACATAAAACCTGAAAAATAATATATAATTATAATATGGTATTCCTCACACACCACACCCACACTTGCACGCACCCACCCTCACTCACAAACTCCAAGCACTGATTTACAACATCCTTCCTTCAACCACTGCCGTATTTAGTTATGCCATAGGTCCCAGAAAACTGTCAGCTAACGAGTGTTTTTTTGGTGGTGCTCAAAACAGTAGTAAGTTTGTTACAAACAACTCAAATTATATCAGACATTTGTTTTATGTTGCCATGTTGCTTATGCCAGCTCAGATAAAACCAAAATCATTTGAATCGAGACAGAACTTTTTTTAATTTTACCCAGGTCACATGTTTACGTGCTTGCTTTGGTGCTAGGTTGCTTCCACAGTCTTATCAGTACCCAAACCTTTTGGAGGGTGTTGACTGCATCAGTGGACAGATGCATGGAGATAAAGAGTGCCCCTTCAGTGGCGTAACCAATTCTGGCAGAGTTTGGAGGAAGGTGCTGGAAAGCGGTGCTCGGAGTGTGCCTCACTCACCCACCCAAATACACACACACACTCACCCAGCCAAACACACACTCACCCACCCGAATACACACACACACATGCACCCACCCAAATACACCAACATGCACACACTCACCCACCCAAATACACACACACATGCACACACTCACCCACCCAAATACACATGCACACACTCACCCACCCAAATAAACACACATACACATCTTGGACAGAACTCACCAGAAACTGCTGGTTTGGATCTTCAGAATTCAAGAGATGAATGAACCTGCCCATGAGGCCTTGTTCTTCGGCAAAGTCCTCAGGGTCCTCTGGTTCCTCCGGCTGGTCGTTCTGGTCTTGAACCAGGCAGTTGACGATGCTGAGAATGGAGTCCACCTTCAACAACAACAACAGAAGTCAACCCTCAACATCCTGGGACATAGAAAAGCTGCTGCACACACCCTCAACATCCTGGGGCATGGAAAAGCTGCTGCACACACCCTCAACATCCTGGGGCATGGAAAAGCTGCTGCACGCACCCTCAACATCCTGGGGCATGGAAAAGCTGCTGCACACACCCTCAACATCCTGGGGCATAGAAAAGCTGCTGCACACACCCTCAACATCCTGGGGCATAGAAAAGCTGCTGCACACACCCTCAACATCCTGGGGCATGGAAAAGCTGTTGCACACACCCTCAACATCCTGGGGCATGGAAAAGCTGCTGCACACACCCTCAACATCCTGGGGCATAGAAAAGCTGCTGCACACACCCTCAACATCCTGGGGCATGGAAAAGCTGCTGCACACACCCTCAACATCCTGGGGCATAGAAAAGCTGTTGCACACAGATTGTGTAAAGGTCCCATGGAAAAAAGGTCTCTCAAACCAGGCAGGTGGCCTTTTCACTGGAATCCTTTTAAACCAAGTCCAGCAAATTGGGCACCAGAAATGGATCTCACGGTGACCAAGATATTATTATTCTTCATTATATGGTAGGAACCCCAGCAGTGTGGGCACCGTTCCACAACAGGTGGTGCGCATAAAAGAAAGAAAAATTGAATAAGGCCTAGAAAAAAGGAGGCTGAAAACAGGCAGTGGAGCTTAAGCATACTAGTTGTTTCTCATCCAGGCCTCAGTGGTAGGTCTGAAGGCCTGGGTGGAGTCGGCAGCTGGTGCAACAGTAGAATGTTGTTTCACAAGCGTATTGCTGATGAAAAGAAGCCATTCTCATGGATTTCACTTTTGGAATGGGGGACACAGAGGTTGGTCTTATGGCCACAACTGACAAGTAGTGTTTTGGGTGAAGATGATCATGCATGACTGTTTAAAAAAAAAAAAAAACACTCTCAGTAGAGTATATTTGCAATACTTCTGTAGCTATTTCTCTATGGTTGTCTAGCTCAAATAAAGAAAGAGAAAAATCAAAGCTGCCTTGCTCCACTTGCATAAGCCCTCAACACAAACAAAACTGACTAGCTAAATAAAAGACAATGAAAAAGACTTGTCCACGCAATCAATGTGGAACAATCAGGACAACTGATGTACCCCAGCAATGCACTTCTTTTGTGTTGTGTCATATTTGTATCATACTTATGACAGCTCACTAATTGGTATCGTACTTATACCCAGTCACTGTGGGCTGATCTTTGGCCTAAAGAGTGGCACTGACGCAAGCTGATCTCCAGCTAGATTTTTGTTGTTGAAATGCTGGCGGAAAATGCATCAGTAAACCTGCCCCCATACTCCTCATACATGCAAAAAGATTAACTACTATCACTTAAAAAGAAAACCAGTGCAACAACTGCAGCATACTGTTAAAAAAAAGCAGCCAGTAAATGTTCTTAACAAATTCAGCCCTCCCCCCTACCCCCCAAACCAAACAAGACACAAACACTTCATCAAAGGCCATATTAAGATGCTGTTATGCACTGCATACTTGCATGGAAACTATCTTCAGCTATGATAAGTGCCTTGGAAATAAATCCTCCAAAGATGGCATGTGGCTGCCCATATGGCAGGGTTATTAAAAAAAAATTAAAAAAATAAGGTCACACACGCAATCCTCTAACCCTTCAGCATGTATCTGTCAATGAAAAACTGCATAAACCCAGTAAGTAGGCAACTTGGTGTTTTATGCCCAGTCAACCAGCATGGTTATATTACATTACATTCTAATTTCTCTGATGAGATAATAAAGTAATCTTGAATCTTGAATATCAGGGTGGCCCATAAAGCAGGTAACCCCTGGAGTGTTCAGATGGGGAACCCTGCTACAACAACAACAAACACCACCATCCAGCAATAAACTCACATGCTCCTGGGATGGAACCAGCGTTTCATTTTCCAGAGCGTTGGTGATGATGTGGCAGCTCATCAGCTTCCTCCCTTTGTAGTCAAAGTAGTCGAAGAGGGGGCCAAAGTGCTGCAAGGACAGCAGCGTCAGGACGTTGTTGTAGGTGTCCACTGGGATCTTCATCAGCCGCATCAGCTCCTTGGACACCATGCTTCCATGCTCCAAGCTGCAACACCACACACCAGCATCAGTGCAGTTCATCCTCAGATGCTGAGGATGCTTGGGACCAAGGACATCATTAATGCAGTTCACCTAGTTTGCCATCCTCGGATGCTTGGGACCAAGTACATCAGCAGCACCGTTCACCCAATTTGCCATCCTTGGATGCTTGGGACCAAGTACATCATCAATGCAGTTCACCCAGTTTCCCATCCTCAGATGCTTGGGACCAAGTACATCAGCAGCACAGTTCACTTAATTTGCCACCCTCGGATGCTTGGGACCAAGTACATCATCAATGCAGTTCACCCAGTTTCCCATCCTCAGATGCTTGGGACCAAGTACATCAGCAGCACAGTTCACTCAATTTGCCACCCTCGGATGCTTGGGACCAAGTACATCATCCGTGCAGTTCACCCAGTTTGCCATCATCGGATGCTTGGGACCAAGTACATCAGCAGCACAGTTCACCCAGTTTCCCATCCTCAGATGCTTGGGTCCAAGTACATCAGCAGCACAGTTCACCCAATTTGCCATCCTCAGATGCTGAGGGTGCTTGGGGCTAAGTACATCATCAGTGCAGAGGTCATGGACTGAATATTATACATGATCAGTTCTGGAACTTCAAAGTTCAAGCACTGGTATATAATTATGTCTGAAAGAAGTCAGTGTCAACCAAAGGCTTTCATAAAGGAAATGTTGAGGCATCTTCATAATCAGTGGCAATGTTTTCATAACCATTGCTATCATATGTATATTACAGTAAAATGCTTTGGACCATGTACAAGATGTTACATTAATAAAATAACAAAATCCATGCTACATGGTCACATTTGACCTATTTCTTCTATCAATTGTTTCAAAATCAAATCTGCTCTAAAGACCAGTTTTCCACCAACAGGATATGCAATTTTTCATTCAAAGAGTGGGGAGGAAGACTTTAAAGCTGTGATTCATGTGTGTGTATGTCTCTTGGAGGAAAGGCGGTGCACATGCAAACTGCATGATACAATGACACTGTCCTACATGAATGTCATTTTCTGTACCAGAGTAACTGTCAATGTTTACTCTCTGTAAGTTGCCAATGCAAAGTACTTCAGGCTCAGCTCGAGATGACCTGCTCACGCTGTATAACAGCAATGATAATAGCCAATTCTGACACAGGGTTTTTCTCTTACCAGACTCAGACTTCTTGTGGTGCAATAACAAATGATGAAAACAGATGTAACAGCAAGATGTAACAGCAAGATGTAACAGCAAACACTCTGGAAGAGGTGTGTTACCATCCACTCCAACCCCTCCCAAAAAACAGAAACAAAAACAACAAAAACCACCCCTGTGCATTGGGGAATGAAGATAAGGGAAGGGAAAAGGGTATAAAGGGAGATAAAACAAAACACCTACTGGTCCAGATTGAGGCGGTTGAAGATTTCCTCTGTTGTCTCCAGCACTTTGTCGACGTAGTCCACCTGTGTGGGGTAGCATTTCAGCGCTAGATTGATCAGTGCCACCTGAAGGGATACGATGTCCTCTGGTGGCATATCTGGTCTGTTCTGTAAATATCAGGATATAGGAAATGGACTTCAGTGATTTGTCATACAAACCTCAGGAAGGGCAGCAAAGGCAGAGTCGTTTTTAAAAACATCAAAGTAATAAACACCACCACAACAAAAATTTCCCATTTAATCTTTTGGACACTGTGACCTTGGCATTCAACAAGGATAAATAAAAGCAACATGTAAAACCCAGTGGAGGTTACTACCATGAAAAGTTTAAAAGATCTTTATTTGACATGGTGACCTTGAATTTCAATCCTGGTTGATGAAACCAGTATGAAAACGTAAAGCTCAGTGGAGGTTACTACTATGCATAGTCTGAAAGAACTCTGTAAGAAAGTGAGAGGAGAGACAGAAAAAAAAGCCAGTGTCAAAAGCTTTTGCCAAATCTGGAAACCCATGTTATCCCCCCACCCCCACCCCCCCCCAAACATAAATAACAAGCAAAATCAAAACAAATAAAACAAAGGTTTGTGCAGGATCATGTCCATGTACACAATCACCACATGAGGTCTGAGCTCAATCGCACGAAAGCATTCTGACAAACTACAAGTTCCTTAAAAAGAATTCTTACAATTACTGCTACAACTACAAGAAACACTCAACCATACCTGAATAACCTGTGAAATCTGCTGTGAGAAAATGTCAAAGAGCTGAATGTCCGATGGGATTCCTGTTCCTTCTTCATTCTGAGCAAACAATGCCAGTCTGTGAAAAAGAAACAGTGAAACAATTAAAAATAAACACACAGAGCTGGACACAAAGGACATCACTTTTGATGAAGCACAACCACGATGAACATGACCTCAAGGGAGGTTTTGAAACACATGCTGAAAAGGTGATTAAACAAGAAGTTAAATCCCTAAGAAAGTTCTGAATTAGTTCTAACCTGTCGATGAGGGCAATGATGATGTTTTTGACGTTGACGTGGGGATGCAGTTCAGCGCAGGCACGAAGAAATGCACTGAGTGTCTGTAGGTGAAACTCGTCTGGAAACACCTGGCACAGACCAAGGAAGAACATTACCTGACCAAAAGCATGCACTGACTTGCATAAAAACGAAACAATTGCTGTCTGACCGAGGTCAGGGGGGTTTCCTGCAGTCTTCCCAATGAGACAGCACTACACATAAACACACACTCTTTTTCCTCACACACACACACACACACTCTTTTTCCTCACACACGCACACACACACACTCTCTCTTTTTTTTAATAAATAAACACGCTCACACAACACACTCTTTGTCATAAACACACACACACTCTCTCTCTTTCTCACGAACACACACTCACACTCTCTTTCTCATAAACACACACACACTCACACATTCTATCTCTCTTTCGCATATACACACACACACATACAATTACAGTGTAATCTTAGCTAGATGATACATATCTTAGGATACGCTTGTGCAAAAGAGCTGTTGTAGCATTTGTTATTTGGCCCCCCTTTGCCCAAACGTCCACCTTCCCACCCACACATGTGCACACACACACACACATGTTCTCATTTGGGACCCCCCCCCCCCCCACACACACACACACACACAAACTATTCTCACCTTGATAACACACTCCTCAGGTACTCCTGGGAAATTGCCCCGACCCCCACCCACCGACACACACACATACATGCACACTTTTACACACACACAGCACTGCTCTCACCTGGATGACGCACTCCATCAGGTACTCCTGGGCAATAGGGTCCTTGCAGTTCACTACTTGCTCCAGCACTCCTGGCAACACACACTGCACAAACACACAGCCCAGCTCAGTCCTTCAGTTTCTGACACAGCACTCCTGGCAACACACACACTGTATAAACACACAGCCCAGCTCAGTCCTTCCGTTTCTGACACAGCACTCCTGGCAGCATACACGCTGCACAAACACACAGCCCAGCTCAGTCCTTCAGTTTTCTGACACAGCACTCCTGACAACACACACACTGTATAAACACACAGCCCAGCTCAGTCCTTCTGTTTCTGACACAGCACTCCTGGCAGCATCCACGCTGCACAAACACACAGCCCAGCTCAGGCCTTCCGTTTCTGACACAGCACTCCTGGCAACACACACACTGCACAAACACACAGCCCAGCTCAGTCCTTCAGTTTCTGACACAGCACTCCTGGCAACACACACACTGTACAAACACACAGCCCAGCCCAGGCCTTCAGTTTCTGACACAGCACTCCTGGCAACACACACAGCCCAGCTCAGGCCTTCAGTTTCTGACACAGCACTCCTGGCAGCATACACACTGCACAAACACACAGCCCAGCTCAGTCCTTCCATTTTTCATCCCACTGAGCTACATCATGTATACTATACAGCATACAATACACAGGTACGATTTTTTGTGCTCGTCACTTTTTTGTGGAGACATTTATTGTTGAAGAGCACCTTGCAAGTCTAGCAGCAAAACAGACTAAAAACTTAGCGTAAGTTAAATAATTAAAGACAGCAACCCAAAGTGTTCAAACTCATGATCATGCACCATTACACTGAGTTTGGCTGTAACAGCTCAAGAAATTTAGAAGACATTATTCGGACAAAACAAAAGCACACAGTCAATTCCAGTAATTCCCCCCCCCCCCCCCCCCCCCCACACACCTTCATTTTGTTCATTCTGCCTTGGCTTGGACTGCGTCACAACACACTGACACCAGCAAAAACACTAAAGCTACATTAAAATGTTTATGTACCTTGTATTTACATGCATGCCAGGTGAGAGTTACCATAGGTGACTTAGGTCTTTGTTATTGTACCTGTGTTACATATTTTGAGCGCTGATTAACTCCCTTGTGTGTTGATTCTACATTATGAAGGTTTTTACGCTTGGCACAGTAGTATGGGGAATCACGATAAGCTCCTGGGCAGAAATTATTCTGGTGGTGACGCTGTGACATTGTAGTGTTAGGCATTGTCCCCCATCACCCACCTCCTGGGATCTGGGTCCCCATAAGCATCTCTCCGAAGACAACTGTGCATTAAACATCCCGCAGCAACTGACCTTCTTGTACCGCTCCATGTCGATGCACTCCAGCTGTGAGAGACGCACAAGGTTGGTCCCCACCAGGATGCGCAACTCTCGCCTCTCTTGCTCCCGACGTTCGCGGTCACGGGAGTGGCCCTGGTGCTGCATACGGACCCACAGCTTGTTCATCTCCGCAAAGTTTAGTTGGATGAAGTCCACCGAGTCCATAACGGTTCCAGAGTCACTCCCGCTGGAGTAACAAAATAAACAAATAAATAAAGCTCATACAAAAACAACACCCCAAAACTGAAAATTTGGGCCCAGAAAATGTTACGGCTCAGTAAAAGGTCTTTTTAAAGGTACAGTAAATCTGAGCATTACTAAAAATTAAATCTGGGTTTGTGCTGACTGCAAAAATTGTCCTTTACAAATTAACATAGTTAAGCTTCTCTTTTGATACTAGATGCATGTGTGGCTTTTGGGCAGAAAGATGTTAAACAACTTTGTTCAAAAAAGTTCTCTGTGCTCAGACAGATTTAGAGAAAATTGTACAGACCTAACCAAGACTAAACTAAAGCTACTCAGACCCAAGAGGGGGTAGGAGGGCATGTAGTTTTTTTTGTTTGCTTCATTTTTTGTGGAGACACTTACTGCTGAAGAGGACCTTGCAAATCTAGCAGCAAAACAGACTGAAAACTAGACATAAGTTAAACACTGAAAGACAGCAATCCAGATTTGTCAAGCTCATGATCATGCGCTGTTACATTAAACCAGCGCTGTGGACTTACGCGCTGTCTTCCTCCACATCAGGCAAAACGTTCTTGGTGCACTGCAGGAGGTAGTTACGCAGGAAGAGGCCACGCAGCGGATGCTGCACCCCCCGACACATCTCCACCAGGTCCTTCAGGATGTCCTTGCGAGACAGCTCGTTGGATTTGATGTACACTGTGCCCACTGTGATCAACAGATACCTACCAACACAACACACACAAATGCATAGTGGGTCATTTACAGCGTAGAGAAAAAGACCATTGGGACCAAGAACCAGTAGAAAAGGAACCAGTAGAAAAGAAAAACAAGATCTTTCAACACCAGAACTAACACCATTTACCCCCAGACCTGCCTACACTTACCAAGCTTACAAGAGAAAAGTCATGCCACATAAATGTGCCAGTCTTCTATTACACGCACACACACTCACACACACACACACTCTCACTCAAACACACACACACACACACTCACGGATACACACACACACTCACACACACAGACACTCACACACACACACACTCACTCAAACACACACACACACTCACGGATACACACACACACTCACACACACAGACACTCACAGATACATACACACACACATGCACACACAAAAACACCCACACACAGAAATGTTGGCACTCACAGTCGAGGCACAATGTTGCCAGCATACTGAACCAGCTCATAAAGATCAGCAACTTTGCGACCCTTCTGAAACTCATCAACCAGGTACATCTCGAGATGTCGCAGTTCATCAGAAATGGCCATATCTTCACCATGTTAAGGCTGATTCAGCAAATGATGACTTTTTACTGCTGAACAGCACCTGTGATGTCTATGACTCCAAAATATGGAAATGAAAATTTATTTTAAACCACATGTGTACAAAATTCTGAAATGTGTATATCTATGTACATGTGCATGCATGCATATGCATGCCTGTGTGTATTTATTTTTTATTTTGTTCAGAATTATTTTAAAATGTGCATAATATTCAGCAGGAAAAAATCTGTTAAGTTTTTTTTTCTTCTTCTCTTTTTTGTCAGACAGGAACCTGAAGAAGGAAAGAGGGAATGTTGTATCTGTTACTTTCAAAGAGTTACCTCATAAAGGCTAACAAATTCTTTGATTTCTAGACTGTTTTCATCATAATTTAAGTCACTTTAGGTTTAACACACTTGAATCAATCAAAATTTATAAGGCACTCTTTCACAAGAAAAAAGAAGAAGTTTGCAGCAGCAGATGCACACAGTTTTTCTAACAAATTCAAACTACAAAAAGCCTTCACACAACAATACAACCTACATAAAACTCTCCAGGAAAGCCCAAGACGGAGAAATGATCATATGATGTTTTTCACTGAGCATGACAATCTCACTTTCTTACAGTGTTATTCTGATGCATATTCTGAGGTATGACGAGAAGGATACAGCACTCATAGTAACTCTTGGGTGACAGCATTGAGGTCCGGAGTTCCCCTAACATGGTGGAGGCATGTTTCAGACCATCCATCAAGCGACCCTTGTCCTGCAAAAGGCATTAAACAAATGAAAGCTGGAAACGCACTCTTAGTTTTACTGTCCTGAGCCTTACTCTTACAGTCTTAGTACTGTTATGGGCATGAAGCAGTCATGAATCAAGCAACACACACACAGCAGTCATTCTCCATATGGGGGAAGGGAAAAAAAGCCTATTGCACCTGCATTAATTTTTTAGTAAATGCACAGTCTGATGGGGAAAAACTAAGGGGGAGACAGACAGGCAAACATGAAGAGAGAAAGGGGGAAAGAGCGAGTGCAGATGGGCGGGTGATGAGCAGATGACTAAAGATCACTTCTTAACATACCAAACATCGTTTCATCTGAAACGCCTGATTCTTCACAACACTCAGTGCCTCCTCCAGCAGTTTGTCTTGCTCCTCCTGTGGTGAAAGCTGTGGAGTCGACGGCTGAAAAAGTTCACAAGTAAAGATCTAGAACTCCACTAAGATTAACTGTTATTGCAGCAGCTAGTTCTAGCGGCTAACATTACATTGTCAGTAAACATTGTGGTAGCAGACTGTCAGTTTTGATTTACTGGAGTCACTTTAGTGGATGTTGCTTTTTGAAAGTGGGATCAGGGATGTTTTTCTTGCAGTGCTGCATAGGCCTACCGACTATGCAGACGTGTGTACTGAGTCAGGCTGTTACATTCCACGTCCAGTATAAGTGGTTAACAGCCAGCGTGAAAGTACACAGACACTACACAGAAGCAGTATATAATCAGTACAATCATATAATAATCTAAAGGGCAGAACTGAGCTGAAGAACAAGGAAGGCATAAAAAGTCTGAACCAGAATTTTGAGGACACCAACTGCATTCCCAGCACCATAAATCGCACATCATCACTGTTCACTTGAAACAGATATTAAAGATAACAGCTAGGCACATATAACGGAGCAAATTGTTGACTACAGCGTTCAAAAAATAAACAAATAAACACAAGATCTTTATTGAACATAACATTTTGCGGACTTCCACATCAGAAATGAAAATACACCCACCATTTTGATGCGGCTCGAAGTCATGTGACAATCAAAATGCAAATCACAAACTGTTCATATTTATCATAAAAGTGTTTAAATACTGACTAAAAAGTCTCATTGTCACCAAACAGTAAACACGACTTTGATTTTTGTTGCTGTTTTTGATTTTTGTTTTATTCGGTGCGAAAAAGGAACTAGACAGGCTACGATTACCCATCATTCTCAGAACCGCGGGAATTGTGACGTACGCTGACTTCCAGCCACAACAAACCACATGCGGGTAGTACTGTAGCAATGGGTGATCTCACTCTGTATCAAACTCTTGGGAGGAAAATGGGCGTGATGGATCGGAAGATAATACGGTAATTAGTTACCTGTTTCGAGGACGAATATGGGTGTCATGTCGATTATAACCCGAGAGTGGACACTGCATTCCCTTTGCTAGCATCTTTGTCACGTCTTCTTTTGTCAAAAGAGCCGGACCTCCTGGGGCTCAGGTGGTGGTCTTTTTGTGGCTTGGGTGCCACTTAAAAAAATACAAATGATTAAAAGGGTCAGATATTGGCAGGGAGCAGGGTTCATGGGCATGGGGCTGTGGGAGTTGATTGCAGTTTATTTTTCACTACATGCTTTGTTATTACAGACGATGTACTGTTGTGGGCTAGATGCGAGTGGTCAATCTACCCCGATGGTAGCCAGTTTTACGACCTAAACTATTTCGTAAATAGGACGGGTGATCATTGGCGACGGGCCCATTATCAAAACGACGAGAAAAATAAACAGTGTAAATTTGTTGTATTGTGGCCTTGCTTGGGTTGAATCGTCAACTGTCAAGTGTCATTAGTGTCAGTCAAGGAGGCCTTTGGGGTTTTTTGGGGGGCGGGGGCAGTCTGAGTACTCACTACTCTAAGTCTGATATGAGCATTGTAGGAGTTTTCACCATTCATGTAATGGTACAAACATATGATATATTAATTATTGTGTATGAACAATGATACTATGAATATTACATATAATTATATGAGAAAGAAGCCTTTTTTAAGGGGTGATTTTTGATGAAGGTGGTTTTATTACTTTTAAATCAAGGGTTCTGCTATGTTTTGGTGTAAAACTATTCTTATTTTATTTTGCAGGAAGGCTGCAGAGCTGAAAAATTTACTCAATGTGCGGGCTGGCACCATGTCTGATGCTGCATTGCGGTTGACAGACACAGCAAGCATCATTCTCTGCCTTGACATGGCTGGCATGCTTCTTTCACAACCTGTCAACAAAGTACGTACATCCACAGAAACTGAGACTGGGAGTGAGAAAGATAACCATTTTTTTCTTCTTCTTTTTTTCCTTTTTCTTCTTTCTTTTTGTTGTACTTTCAGTCTTGTACTTTTCTGCTGAAGGACAATTTGTTTTTGTTTTTTTCCACATGGACCCAGATGTTTATCCAGTAGAACACGTAAAAGGGCTGTGTGTTTTCTGTTTGCACTTTTCTACCACAGACAGTGCAGTATCCCATGCCATTCATACAGCTCTGTGCTTGCCGTCTCCTCTAAGTTTTACTTAACAAAATAGGTTGGTATGATACTTTGATAGAGAAAGTAATGGGGTGTTGGTTATGTTCTTATTATAATTTCTAAACTAAGATTAGTAAGAAACTTAGAAAGAAAGAAAGGAAAACAAAAGAAAACTTTTTTCCTCATTTTTTTTTTTATTTTTCACTGTGAGAGAGAGACAAGAATTGGTCTCCAAAGTATCCAACTTCATTTTGGCTGGGGGGGCTTCACCCCCACTGACCCCCCAAGGGGTTTTGCCCCTACACCTCACTGGGGCGTAGGCAACCCCTGGACCCCAGCCATTTGGCCTCACTACCTCCCAAGCACTTTTTCCAAATCCCGTGCCTGTCATAAAAACAACAACTTTGGGCAGTGATAGCTCAGTTGGTAGAGTGTCCAACTGGTAAGCCAGGTGCAACACTGATATGAGGTGGGTTTTTGAGTCCCTGGTGCAGCAAGGGATTTTTATGCTAGTGTCAACTTCCAGTGCAGACTCTCTTTAGTCTTACATGTCCATACTGCCCCCCCACGTGCAGTCGCATGCAGCATCAACAGCTGTGTGCACATTAAAAAATCCAAGCACTGCCAGCCATACCATTGTTTGGACACATGAAAATACTACACACACGGATGGGAATGGGTAGCACTGCTTCTTTGGTTTCTATGCCTTACCTAGCCCTAGGTACGGTGGCCCGAATTTCCCGCAATGGTGAATGGACGAAGAAGTACTAAAAATAAATAATAAAAATGTGTGTGTAACTTGTGTAAGTATAAAATTAACAACATTTGTGTGTCACTGTATGTTTAATGTTCACAGATAATGTGGTAACAAGTTTATATTCTCAGTCTGGTTTGTTATAAACTTATATGAATTGCACTCGTACTTCAAAACAGAACTGCACTCGTAGAGTTGTACATCGAAACAGAAATGATGATGATTGTCAGTTTGTAGAGTGCTCTTAATCTAAAGATCCATGGGAAATTCATGCTTGTGGTGCATACTGGAGCAGTTTATTTTATTTGTATACTCTTAGTCTTACCTTTGTTATGTTAGATTGTCTAATTGTCCCTTTTTTATGGATGACCAAAAAGTCAAATCTTCACTTTATGCCTTTATTATGAATCATAAACTTCTTTTGTATTTGTATTTCTTTAGTCTGGATGATGGTTTAATAGCTGATTTAAAAAAACAGGTCAGTCTTCAGTTGTTTGCGAAAAGCTGAGGAAGACTCAGATTCTCTCTCAAATCTCAGTGAGTATTTGAGACTGAGAGTGAGACTGAGGGAGGGTGTAATACCAGAGTTTAGGGGCAGAGCAGGAGAAAGCACTGAAGCCCAGTAACTTTTTAGTAATGATATACCTGAAGTGTATGAGTCTAGTACGATTCATTTGATTGTATAGTCTATGTAGTTATCATTTGTACTACCAGTAGTCATGGGAGACTGACTATGTTATGCATCTCTGGCTATTTTCTTCCCTTTTTTAACTCCAGGCTGAAGCTGCCAAGCTTTCAGGATTGAAAAAAAGTGCTTACCAGGTGGCGCTGAAGACCTTGGAAAGTGTCCTTGACCTGAATACCAAGACCAACATGCGTGACCTTGCTGTGAGGTTTGGTTGTTTCCAGGCTGTGGATGCTGCCACCCGTTTACTCTCAAGGTACATTCTTACTTTAGTACTGTCATGGTACATTCTTATTGTACTGTCAAGGTACATTCTTACTTTACTGTTGTGGTTATGGTACATTCTTACTTTACTGTCCAGGTGCATTCTTACTTTACTGTAGAAGGTACATTCTTACTGAACTGTTAAGGTACATTCTTACTTTACTGTCAAGGTACATTCTTACTGTACTGTCAAGATACATTCTTACTTTACTGTCAAGGTACATTCTTACTGTACTGTCAAGGTACATTCTTACTTTGCTAGTACTAATAAAATGCTAGTATTACAATTGCTCACTTACTAGAATATCGGTTTTGTGCAGATGCATTCAGAGGGCATGAGAGGTTATTTATTTTTGAAGGAATGAAGTTATAAATTTCAGTCAGGGATTAAAAAACAAACAAAAAACGAAATCTGCAGTCGAGTTCTTATTGACAGCTTATGGGGTTGGAGTCAGATGTAACTGTAACATAAAAGATCAAGAGAGAAGCATGTAGAAATACACACTGAGCAGTATAAATTTACTGAAGTAATTACCTCACTGAATACAGTTTACTTATTAGAGTGTTAGTCTGTAGTTGATTGATATGTGTTAAGATTTTAAAGCAGTTGAACTTGACAGGATCTCACAAAGAAGAGGCCAGCTGTTTGGGGCTATTCAGGAACAAGACACTTACAAAACTATGTAATTAGAACAGCTCTAGAGAAATGTACTCGCCTATACGACGACACATAAAATCAGGCCATTAGTAATTAATACCACATGTAATTAGGCCATCAGTAGTGAGCTTCAGTTTAGGTTGTTCAAGACCATTCCTTTTGGAGGTTGGCGGTACACTAGTGGCGGTGGTGGTCAGTGGTCACTTTTGGCAGATTCTACTGTCTGCTGAAGGTAATGTTCTTCCCTCCTCATGTGCAGGTATGAGACAGAGCAGTGCTGTGACGTGGACACCAACAGCTCCCTGTTTCAGACAGCTGCTCTCCTGTGTGTTTGCAAGTGAGTATAGGCCCTGACGATGTGGAGAGGCAGAAACCTCTTTTTCTTGCCAGCCTGTTTTTGGGTACAAACGCCAAGACTAGTGCATGAACATCTCAGAGGTCAAGATAGGTTGTGTAATTACACACAAGAGATAGGTTGTGTAATTACACACCAGAGATAGGTTGTGTAATTGCACACAAGAAGTAGGTTGTGTAATTACATATGCATCCAATTTTACCTGTACAGCTTGATGCACAGGTTGTGGAATTACACACAAGTCCATTTTTACGTGTACATCTTGATACATAGGCTGTGTAATTACACACGCGTCCAGTTTTACCTGTACAGTTTGATACATAGGCTGTGTAATTACACACAAGTCCATTTTACCTGTCCAGCTTGATACAATAAAAACCCTAAACAAACCCCAAGCATAGTGTAGCTTCAACTGTTTTAAACTCAAAGGTAGCATTGGGGAAACTTCTGAGAGATAGGATAGAGCACATATGTGGGCTTTCCAGAGCATATAGAGCTATACCATCTGGAACTGAACTGAATATGTGGAATTTTAAAGCTTGACTAAAGCAGTGTTCTGAAACAGAATGAGGTCTAGAGTGCTTGTGTAAAATCATCGAAGGGAGATAATCCATGGCTGGACCTTTGGTGTTCAGAGTTTATGTACTATCAACCATGCATAAATTTGCTTGCATATCAGATGAGAGTTACTGTAGGTGCTTCAGGTCTGTGTTGACTGTTGTGTTTTCCAATGTCTTTGGCTGTTGAGAAACTCCCTGTGTTCATTTTTTACTGACCGAGCCTGCATAGACACCAAACCAACCATATTTTGAAATAAGCTTATCATCTGTCATTTTTTTCAGATACTGTTTAATCAAGTGTTTAACTCTGCATTGTGTTGATCATTACACATGCATACCTGTTTTGTTGACCTTGGTCTGTGTTCAAAGTCACACTAGATTTTGAAGAAAAAAAGTGATATTCATTATGTTTTTGAATGCGAGTTGAGCAAATGTTTGCTCTTTTTGATTATAAATAACTTGATTTGTATTTTTCAGGATCCCAATCTATTTCATTTCTTTAATCTACCATACTGATTCAAAAGTTCCATTTTCAGTTATTTTTTGCATGTGTTCTGAATGTGAAACTACTTGTTTGTAATATAATACTTCTGTTAATAATAACTTACCATGACTTTTCATCTGTGTTCATCAGTTCACAACCAGTTCTGTCTGTTTAGTCTGTATTATTGATTCATCTGCTCCATTTTCAAAAGTTTATGTTGCTTTTAATTAATTACTGTGCATTTATGACTGTTTATGAAGACGAGAGAAAGTGCGGATTGAACAGTCCAGGATGAGGGAAGTGTCAGGAGTGAAACGAAGCACGATGGATCGCTTAATTATGCAGATGGATAAGATTGCAGACAAATTAAGAGGTAGGTATTTTCTTGTGTCGTGGTAACATCAATTTGGTTTTGTTTCATTGACCAAAGCACTTTGTCTAGTGCCAAAGTGATCATGATACCACTATGGATAATGGACAACCTTTTTTGTGTGGAACCAGCCCCCTGTAACTGTTAGTTTTGTTTTACTATAGGACTAGACTGTATAGCCAGTTTTGTTTTACTATAGTATAGGACTAGACTGTACAGCCAGTTTTGTTTTACTATAGGACTAGACTGTACAGCCAGTGATGGAGATGATGATTTTTAGCTTTTCCCCTCAGGCTTGGTACATTATCAATACTAATTACTATGTAATGATACAACATTATATATCCTGACCTGCTTGTTGATGAGTTGAGCCAGTGGATGACATTCTTAAGAATGTAGATTCAGTCTGAATCACTGTTGTTGTTGTTTTTTATAATCAGAGTATCTTCTGTGTTGGCAAATGTGAAATATGCTTGTATCTAATCTATGGTTATATGCGTTAGGTTTACAATTTACTTTTCTATTTTTAAAAATATGTTGGGTTTTGTGAGTGTGGTAGTGTGTGTGCTTGTATGTATACATTACACGTGTGTATGTTTACAGAAGAAGATGCCAGACAGGCAGCAAATGCCAACAGCAGAAAGAGAACCTTGCTTGATGATATTGAAAAAGCTATGAACGGTAAGTGGCATGGGCCATTTAAAAAAAAGAAAAGTTATTGACAAGGTTGCCCCCCCCCCCCCCCCGGCTTTTTTTCTTCTTCAGATTTTGTTAAACCTTTAGGGTGAATATTTGTTGCTTTGTGCTTCACTGTAGTCATTTCATTCGGTTGATTTGAAAGTAATCTTTCATTGGGTGTGCTTCGGAAGACCAGATACAGCTGCAGGTGGGGGAACCCTATGCCTAAAAAACAGCAGTCTAGTTAACACTGCCATACTGTTTCAGGTTATATACTTGATCTTAGTGAGCAAATCTTCTCTAACTACGGAAAATTGTTGGTTGGTCTCACAGATCTTCCACTGATGTCTGAATAGTTCAGACTATACAGATTTTATTTTTCCTTCTGCCATTGTCTATGATAAGGTCTACAATGAGAGAGAGAGGCAGTAAGCCCTTTCAGTTGAATGGACAAGTGATTACACAATTGAGTGCTTTGAAGTGTTCATAGTTGTTGTTTTTAACCCCCCAAAAGTCATTATTTTTGTTATAATTTCTCAGCAGCTCCATCTGATGCGCCACAGCCAAAGCGTCCAAAGACTGAGAAGGACATCAACTATTATAAAAACATAAACTTTGATGAGTGGAGAAGGAAACTTCTTCAGCAGGCTGCCACTGAAATGGATGAATGCAAAGCATAGAGGATACCACTCCTTGGATGATGTCTGTGATCTGATGCTCGAATGACTTTAAATATTTCAACTTCATTGCTGCAATAAAGTGTGTTTTTTATGCATTCTTTAGTTTAACCAGTCTAATGGATCAGCATGATTTTTTGCTTCTCCTTTGTGTGTGTGTGTGTGTGTGTGTGTGTGTGTGTGTGTGAATGTCACCTTATCGCTTATGGCATGTACTTTTCTGTATGCTTTCCAGTCATGAATGTATGGTGTTTTAAAAGAAAACATGGTAAACCTTTTCAGTGTTTATTTGAAATTTGGGCTTGTTTGAGAATAAGCACAAATTTTAGTTAGATGATAAAATGGACTGCTGTTTTGATATTTTGCTTCATCCTTTTGTCTTTGTACAGATTTTTATTGCGTTGATTTTTTTTTTTTTTTTTTAATCTTTATTTTGCCTTTTTAGACTCATGTATGTATTCATTACCATTTATAAGGTCTGTTTGTTGAGTATTTTTAATCATGCTTGTCCCTGTTATCACTGTATCACTTGTCACAATATTCCTCCCTGTAAATCAAAGACCAGGATTACAACTCTGTGACCTGTTTGTGAACTGTATCCCCAAGTTAACAAACAGCTCTTTAACGTGTGACGGGTCTATCAGCACTGCTCTGTTCCTCCTGAGGAGTCTGTCACAGTTCTTTAATGTACTACTATGAGGAATCTGTCACAGTTCTTTATTGTATTACTATGAGGGGTCTGTCACACAACTGCATGAGGGCTATATACAGTACAAACCTGTTTACTCCTATGAACTGGGGTTATTTTGTATGCCTACATTTTTAGCATTTGAACTTCCAAAAAAATATATGATCATAGGTATTTCTAAGCATGTTTTGTGGTTCGTTTGTGTTCCAGTCTGGAATATGCCCATGTCTGATTTTTGGTGGTACATAGGTAAGTCTTGTGACCTCTTGCTGCTGTAGTGTTTCTGTATTGCACTTTGTGAAGTCTCAGCACTGAATTTTCAGGCAATTCAAAGTGAGGCTGGTATTTTTGCAGCAAAGTGAGTTTTTGCCATTTTTCTGGAGGCTGTGTTGAAATTATTTTTAGATTATTTTAGCTGAGAAAACATGAAAATACTCTTAACAGTTTTGAAAAATACTGTAATTTTATTATTATTATTATATTATTTTTTTTACAATGTATTGTTATCTGTATCTGAATGTTGTATTGTTATCTGTATCTGAATGTGAACAGGTCTAACAGTATCACCTGAAATCCCACCTGTAGGACCTATGACTGAGAGTAGGTGCACACTTGTAAGTTGATCACAGCATATGATGGCATGCCCTGCAGTGGAAATCAACTTTGGTAGCAACTTTCAAGTAAAGAATGTTTCCAGTTGCTTGAATCAGACTGTAGTCTTGTTGAGTCTGATACAACACCTTGAGTAGAGCAGACTAGTCCTGCAAGTATTGTAAATGTCGGACTTTGGCGTTACTGACATAACTCTTGCAGCTGGAGGACAGAAGCAGGCACACACATTGGTGCTGGAATCCTTGCAAGCATGTACATAATTCAGCGTTGATTCTTAGTTTGTGATTGACGTTTACTGGCATGTCTTTCAGTGAGTGTATGAGTGCAGCAGTGTTCTTTACCTTTTTGTATGCCTTTCTTCAACTGTTTTGTTCTGTGTAGCTATGAGTATGCATCTGTTTTCCTTTGAATGGGTTGTGTTCTAATGAAGAAATAGTATGTGAAAGAAGCTACCATAAGAATTGTTACTAGCAATAGTTCAGCTACCAAATTAGGTTCTTGGTTCTTTTTTTCCTTTTTTTTTTTTTTTTTTATAAAGGCAACATTTATACAGTTCTAGCATGTGGAATTTGTCAAATTTAAGCACATGGTGGGGTGGGGGTGAATTGAGTGTGTGGTACATCAACGAATCTTCAGACATGTATGATTTTCTTCCGTGTAAAGTGGTGATCTGTGTACTATATGCAATTAAAGACTCCCATGAAATAGACATAAAAAGATTGCTGTTTGTGTGGTAAATGGAGAGTGAAAATCAAAAGACATGAAAATGTTCATTTGAACACATTTAACAGTAACAACACAATATGCATATTTTTGGCAAGTCACCTTTTTGCAGGCATTCAAACAGTTATTTCCAAGCAAATCATGGAGAATTTTGTATATATTTTATGTTGACACTTGTTTTTGTATTCAAAATCACATACATAGGGTGTATGTGTGTTTAGCTGCATTCTGCCACCTTCACTGTTGGCAGAATGACCGGGATCTTTTACGTGCTTCTGCAGTAACACGAGTCGAATGGATACTGAAATAAAAGTCAGCACAGGAAGTTGACTCTTCTTCTCCTGCCGCCCCTGTGGGGACTCAAACTTGAGACCTTTTAATCAAGAGTCCATCACTGAGCCACCCCCATTCAGAAATGATAGCACTTGTTAGTTCTCTCTGAGATGGAACATGAGCATATTTGTGTTTTTGAGAGAGGAAGCAAAATGATCTCGGTTACAGGACAATACACAAAAACTTCAAATTTAACTGCTGTTTGTAAGACGAAAAGAAAAGCACACTCTTTCAGCACATCTTTTACAAGCAACAAACACTTATTTTTGCATGAAAATTCCACATCTGCATTCCATATCTTGGTGAGACCACTGCAGTGCAAGAGACAACCATCAAGTCTCTCCCTGTGATGGTTTATTTGTGAATCTGACTGGCCATTGCTGTTCTCTGAAATGCCTGCAAAGTTCTGACAGGCAGCTCCCTTGCCTCACTTTTTTTTTTTTTATCCCACACAAGACACGTGCACAATATTTACATTTTAAAAAATTGTAGTACTTTTTTTGTCCCAGTCTTTTGGGAAAGGCACAGCAGCCACAAGAGCAGCACCACCCATTTCTACAGGTGTTGATGTAGGAATGTTTTTCCTATTCATGCACACAGATGTTGGTGCATGCAATTGCACATGGGGGATGTACGGACACCGTGTGTAGGAGAGCCAGCACTGGGAGAAAAATCCCCTGCCTCACCAGGGCTTAAACCTGTGTCAGTATTATGCCTGGCCTTTTTTAGTCAGATGTTCTGCCAACTGAGCCATTTGTGTTGGCCTGTCTTAATGTTAAACCTTAAATTTTAATTCATACTTCTTTTTTTTCTTCTGAACTTACAGTTTTATTTCCTAGTCAACTTCCACAGACAGGTGAGGGTGATGGTGGTAAACTCCAGTTAACATTCTTTGAACTTAGTGGAACTCCCAGTGGAGTACCACAAGGAATGAAATCTTCATCAAGGGTCAGGTTGCAGGTCACATCTCACGATGAACTCAAAAGCACGTGAAGATACAGAAAAAAAGATGAAGCAGAAATTGTTCTGATAAATATTCTGTTCTGTGGACATTTAATCATGACACCCAAGTCTTGGTAAGAGCTAAGATGGTGGTGGAGATAATGACAATGGTGATGACCATATATGATACTTTTTTCTTCATGTGTATATGTACACATATCTATATAGATTTATCAGAAAATGTTTGATTGTTAAGATTTTAAATAATAAATTTGTTGGTTACATCCACAGAAACCATAAGGCTTATCTGGGATGGGGGAAAGACTGAAGACCCTTGTCCACTGCAAAAACAACAATGTTAAGGAGGTGGGGACCCCGCCAGTGCAAATCAACCAGTGTACTTCACTAATTGCTTTTTCAACAGCTGTGCAGAACAGTCACAGTGTCCGAAAAGCAACTGTTGGGGCACAACCGAAGCAAATGATTGTCCAACTCTATGAGAGAGAGAGACACACACACACAGACAAACAAACACACACACCAAAAAGCTGTTGCGTGCATTTGTTCTTTCAAGACTAGATTACTGCAACTCACTTTTGGTGGGTTGTCCTATGTATCTTCTTTCAAAACTCCAAAAAATGCAGAACAATGCTGCAAGACTCATTTTCAGAACAACCAGATCTGCCCACGTCACTCCTAGGCTTCATTCTCTTCACTGGCTACCTATTGAGAAGAGGATTGAATACAAATTGTCTTTGCTTTGCTTTAAGATCATTTCTCATCAGGCTCCCATCTACCTTTCAGAACTTCTTCACGTTTACGCTCCCTTCCGGCAGCTCCGCTCTTCTACAGACACCCGAGTGTTCAGAATACCATCCTTCCAACCAAAGCCCTGTGGTCAGTGCTCTTTCTCTTTCCAGGCTCCAGTTATCTGGAACCAACTCCCTGTTTCTGCCCACCATTCTACCTCTGTCAGCTCTTATAAATCTTCCTTGAAAACCTTTCTCTTTCTGAAAACCTTTTTCTTCAGTCTCATTGCCCTGATATGCGACTGGTGTGTGTGTGTGCATGTGTGCAAGTCTGTGCGTGTGTGTGTGCATTCATGTTGTATGCATTTAATTTTGACTATGTATATGTAAAGAACGTGTAAGTGCTTAGGGCCTGTGCAGGTGAGGCACTCTAAGTACTGACTCATGATTATTATTATGAGAGCCCAGCTCCACCTCCCTGCTCTTGATCTCTCCCGGGGTCTTTAGAGGGTCCAGCTCCACCTCCCTGCTCTTGATCTCTCCCGGGGTCTTTAGAGGGTCCAGCTCCACCTCCCTGCTCTTGATCTCTCCCGGGGTCTTTAGAGGGTCCAGCTCCACCTCCCTGCTCTTGATCTCTCCCGGGGTCTTTAGAGGGTCCAGCTCCACCTCCCTGCTCTTGATCTCTCCCGGGGTCTTTAGAGGGTCCAGCTCCACCTCCCTGCTCTTGATCTCTCCCGGGGTCTTTAGAGGGTCCAGCTCCACCTCCCTGCTCTTGATCTCTCCCGGGGTCTTTAGAGGGTCCAGCTCCACCTCCCTGCTCTTGATCTCTCCCGGGGTCTTTAGAGGGTCCAGCTCCATCTCCCTGTTCTTGATCTTGCCTGGACTTGCAAAGGATTGTCAAACTCTCTATGAGAGCCCAGCTCCACCTTCCTGCTCTTGATCTCTTCTGGGCTCTGTTTTAGACTCTACTAGGGACTGGAAATATATTTGAATGGATTTCCGCTGTCCCCCTCCCCCTGTCGTTGATTTAAAACAGAAAGCATCTATTTGAGCTTCTTATTCCTTTGTCTGTAGGTAAGCATACAATTATGTATGTTTATACACATATCAAGTGCATGCCTTGTTTCCGTTGACTTGCATTTATTTAAAAAAAAATCTGCAAGGAATTCATGCATTTTGTTGCTGTTGGTGATATAAAATTTTTACAATGATTCATTTCTATTAGGAGAATTATTAATTTGTAAGTGCAATTTATTTGTTCTGTTACTGGCCGAAGAGTGGAATTGCTACTACCACCACACGTGTTTGTGGCAGTTTGCGGTAAAAACACGTACCCCGCTAAAACGATTCGTAGTTATCTCCCATGCTAGGCATGTCTGCTGCAAGGGTCATCAGTGGTCAGACGAACATAAACGATACGTTTGTTTGATGTTGAGAGGGCACTACATTCGAAGAAGTTATATTGCATTCAGTAGATCTGGTTCTTTTCAGGCTGCCACTGTAACTTGTGTAAGTAACGAGGAGGAACTTAGTACATTTAGTCGTTCAGGTTTTTCTCGCTTTTTTAGTAAGTAACATCGTTTAATAGCAGATGAATTTATGAGGCCACTTTCACCTGCATTGTTCTAAAAGCTTAGGTTAACAAATTTTAAAATAAGCATACTATGTTCCAAAGTCTTCTTTCACGCCTTTTTTTTTTTTTTTTTTAGAACCTCCGTTTTCTCTCTAAGGTACACACACCAGCACACTGTCACTCAACACATAAAACGTTTGGGCAGCTTGGAACTCAATTCTAATGCTTGCAGTAATTTGTAAGTTTCCTGAGTTCAGCACGTTCCAACCTTTCTCCTGCTTTTCATCACACTCACAGTGCTTTTTCCGCAGCCTTCCCATCTGACCTCTAAATCCAATGTTGTGTTGAGGGTTGGGTGAAATCGTGCCATCAGTAAACGCCCATCCCCAGTATTTAGCACCAGAGTTCACCAGAGAAGAAATTGTTAGCTTCAAGCATGCAGAATAAATGCAGAATCAGAAATTTACCTTTAGAATTAGAAATAGAAGTGGTATCCTGTAATAATTAAGGATTATAGGGCGTAGATAATATCTAAAAAGTGTACAACTTGATCCTTTTGACAAACCTGTATGTAAAATAATTCCTGTACTTGCATGTTGGTGACCGATATGAACATCTGATTGATTCAGCAGTAAGAGTAGATCTACCACTGGGCGAGGCAAGTGCATGAGAAAAGTCAGTGACAGAGTGAAAGATTGAGTTTAAATGTCAGTGACAGAGTGAAAAGACTGAGTTGGCAACCATATCAATAATAATATGTGAAAGTCAAGGTGGCTGCCCTGGGCTCCCTGTCCCTAATAACTAAATAAGCCCGATAGTTTTTGTGGATGTATAGCAACACAGATACAAAAGAAAGAAGGAAATGAAAATGTGAAAGGCAGGCTTTGGCTTTGTCCATTCCTATGATCCTTTGTACAATTCTATGATCCTAGGTCACCAAAGAATGGCAGCCTGCTGGAGGCTGGGAGCAGTGCTGCAGACATTCCAAAAGTGTGGTTGTCTCCCCTTGACATCCCTTCGGCAGTTCTCCATCCTTGCTACAGTACAACAGGTTTGTGACTTCTTTTCACATTTGGCAGAGAAGTTATTCTGGGAATGAAATGATTGACCAGTTATATTTGGACCATTCCTTTTTCTTTTCTTTTTTCTTTTTCTTAATTATATTTTAATATCCATGCAGACTTAGTTGTTCTTTGAATTTGACATTTCACTGCAATCTGACTAATCACTAAGTGATTTGGACAGACATGGGTTTAAAAAATAAATAAAAGTGTGGACCACAGGATTTTCCAAGAATTAATGTTGTTAGTGGCAAGAAAGAAACTGCATCTTTACTACTTTAGATGCCTTTCCTCAGTTTCAGTAATCCAAAAAGCATTATTAATAATAAAAATTCATATCATGTATAAATTATGATTCAGTAATCAGTACCAGGTGGAATGATCTAGAAAAAAAGATCAATCAGATGGCCATACTAGACTTGCAGTGGCATTATCCAAATTGCAAATTTGTGCAGTGGGGACAAATAAGTGTTGAAAAGATTTGTAAGTTTGCAGCAGTATGCTGCAAAATGTGCACATTGTACAACTGGCAACCATATCAATAATAATAATAATTTAAATAACAGTCATTTCTATGATGCCTATCTCACCAGCAAGGGTGAGCACACTGCACTTTACAAGGTCAACAATAATGTATCCATTAAAACCTCAAAAATGATAGATTATGTAGTCATAATAGTGTATTCCTCGCATGTGCACGCACATACACACAACACATAAACACATGGGTACACAGAAGCAATGTAACAAAGGGTGAGGGAGGGTAAAAAGGGGGCGCAAGTCAGAAGACGGAATTTGAAACCAATTGTGGTATTCTTTGTTGAGGCAGTTACTATGGCACACAAAGAAATCAGAAACCAAGCTGGCTGCTAGCGTTCTGAAACAAGATAAAACACACATAAGGTTAAAAAGAACACTTGTTTTAATTAGACAGTAAAGCATTGGCAGATTTTCAGCTATAACACCTTGCTTGCTACTTTTAATTAGACAAAACAAAATGGGCATAAATTTAAAGTGAAAACTCCTTTCTAAAGTAAAACATTCAAATAATGCTGCTAGTCTAATAACAATATGGCCCCTTCCAGTGAAAACAGCTTTATTATCGTATATTATCGTGCTAATGTAACATCTATTTGTTGCTTTGTTTGTCAGTGTATTTGTCTGCTTATTGCTACAGAAAGGCGTTTTTGCTAAAATTTTGCGCATGTTTTGTATTGTCTAATTGAAATAAACATTCTTTTTAACCTTTTGTATGTTTTCATCATATGGTACATAATTATTGTTTTTTCTTTGACTGGCAAGTGGCTGTCCTTAAGTGTGTGTGTGTGTTTTTTTAACAGGGAAGGCTTGAAAGGTTGCTGGCTCAGTCCCAGCTGACATGCATTGTGAAAATACCTAACCGACAGGAAGTGAGATTCACAACCAAACGTCGCAGGTTTAAGCCTTGTCATGAGAAAGATGGTGTCGGCTCAAACATGACTCTTGTGTACGAGAACAGCATGAATCGCTATCACTTCTGGGGACAGCTGGTTGTCAACACACTGGCCGTGCCAATCTATGGAATGTCAACTTACATTATAGTGTCCACTTGGCACTTGCAGGTATGGCTCATTGTTAACATGACCCTGCATATATGCTGGCCTCACCAGACTATCTCACCTGCTTAAACTTCATTGAAGAATCTGTGTAGACCCGAGCTGTTACTGTGTACATCACATGGAAATGATCAACATTTGCCTGGCTGGCCAGCCTTAGCAGAAACTTTTGTTTTGGAGTTTTCACAGCTGTTACCCAAGTGATCTGATCTGTCAAACATGAAGACAGCTTCCATATAGTTTTTACCAGTTTATATTAACTTTCACGACTTTGATCTTATTTCAGGTCACAGTGATTCAGAAAATCTGAAATCATTGGGTAGTTCATCGGTGTTAGTCCAGTGTCAGTGAGCTGGTAGTGAGCAACATTAGAGCTTTTATGCTATCAGAGCGAGTTTTCCAGCTTTATGTGAATAGCTTTACCTTTTCATACCAGTTTCAGTTATTTTGACATTGCCAAGGTCACAGCAATTTCAAAATGAAAGTTGTTTTTAGCTCAATACACAAACTGTATTCTTAAAGATAATGCACAAAATAGTAATAGTATAGCACTTTGCAAAAACCTTAATTGTTTTTGTGTGTTTTTTAGAGTAAATAAGTGCATGGTAAAAGATTTATTTGGCTGCTTTCTTTTTTCATGCTGATAACTTCCATTTGATGTACATAACTGACGTGTCTCTTGACTTGGCAGAAAAAAACTTGTTAGCTATCTCTGAGAGACTTTCAGAGTTTGCAGGATGATAATCTTTTTTGGTGTTTCCACTTTCACATCAATTTCTTTTGTGACCCTAGTCAAATTTCAGGGTCATGGATATATGGGAAAGATCAAACTGAAAGGTTGTTTTTGTTTTGTTTTGTTTTAAAGTAGTGTCTTCCTGAAAAAGAAAAGAATCTGAAACAAGAGTGTCTGCTAGCATTATAAAACAAGATCCAAACACATAAAATGTTCAAAAGAAACACTATTAAGAAAACATACAACATGCAAATGTTTTGGGTAATCCCCTTTATCAAGCTACAAAACGACACTTAAAGAACACTTAAACAGTGAAAAATGATGAAACATGAGATAGAGAGCTAAGCAACTGATCTGTTTGTGGTTTAATGAAAGACATGAAAAAAACAGCTAAGTGGCTTAGCTCTCTATCTAATTTTTCATCGTTTTTCACCATTTAACTGTTGTTTTGTAGCTTGATAAAGGGGATTACCCCAAGAATTCTCATGTTGTGTTTTGTCCAAATAAATAGCATTCTTTTGAAGCTTTTATGTGTTTGGATCTAGTCTTGCTGAAAAAGGCTTGTTTAATCAAGTTAAAAATGTGATTGTTTATGCTACATATATGTATATATATATATCATATGGATAATAATATAGCATGTACCAACATACGAATAAGACAGCATGTATGTTGGTACAGGCACCAGAGAAAAATACAATCATGGTGTGATAACATGTAGTTAAAGAAAACCACACCCATGTGCTTGCATACCACGCTAGTTATAGTCTTAAGGTCTCATTGAATAATTGGCTTTGTTGGTGAAAGTTCAAATGTCTGTCTGTCTTGCTGTTTTAAACATTAGATCAAATGAATTTAGCCGAATTTGCTTCAGTGAATTTAGCATTTACAACTTTTCTTTCCACAGGATTTCAGCATCACATCAGGCTTTATGACAGCATGTGCCTACATCATTATGTACACCTTTCTTGTCGCTGGTGTCAACAGTCTTTGCGGACGTAGCATCCGCCGCATGTACTGTGATGCCTCTGCCACCAACTTTGCTGCTGTGGTGCAAGACTGGAAAATGATGCCCAAAACTATCCACTTTGACCTGTCCACAGTCAGACGCAAACCTCCAGGTGATGTCTTTGGGTCTTTTTTCGGCAACTTGATTATCGACGGCCGATCCTATTTGGTCATGCCCAATGACTTCGTTGTGCCCAAGTTCTACAACATGCTGTTGGGCTACAACCTAAAGCGGCCCACTGACCTTGACCTGATCAAGGATATTGATATCAAAACCATGATAGGCAAACAACCTAAAAGTAAAACACCACCAAAAGGTTCAAGATGAGGTCTTTGTGGTAATGCGCATCCAGCTGTTGACATACTAACGGTGATAATTAGAATGGGGCCGTGTGATCTGTGGTAGCATGCATCCAGCTGTTGACATACGAACGGTGATAATTAGAATGGGGCCGTGTGATCTGTGGTAGCATGCATCCAGCTGTTGACATACTAACAGTGATAATTACAATGGGGCTGTGTGATCTGTGGTAGCATGCATCCAGCTGTTGACATACGAATGGTGATAATTAGAATGGGGCTGTGTGATGTTCTACTGTTCAGATCGTTCCCTTAACCTTCACCGTACCTTGCTCAAAAACTTATGATGCGTTGACTGTGGGCAATTTACTCACCCATAGTTTTCAAACAGGCAATTCACTGTTTATCCTGATCTGGATATAGGGCGAGTTGCTCACCCAGAGCAATATCTGGCTTGGCCAGCAAAGCTCAGCTTATGATCTGGCACATGCTAACTGTAGCTAATCTGCATATCCAAGGTTCCAAGCCCTGGTGTTGATCCTGCCTGCTTGGCACAATGCAAAGCTTCACTAAATAGGTTTGTTCTGTTCAATGCATTGGCTGTAAACATAGCAGTAAGGTGAGGGGTAAGCACAGGTCACTGTCAGGGATATTGGTTGTAGATGATGACATGCAGTGAGTGAAAACACAGGATTACAAGATGTCTTCTTTAAATATTGAGCAAATGTTCAAGACAAAATTATATGCATGATACTAATATTTGCCTTGATGCTTTGCTGATTACATTCACTTAGGAGTACTTTAATCAGTTATGAAAAACTTCATGATAGCGGCAGTAATAGCAAAGATATCAATGACATTGTTCACTTACCAAAATGGTGGTGATAAACAATGGCAAAGATATCAGTGACACTGTTCACTTACCAAAACGGCAGTCATAAACAATGTAGCCTATGGGCCATAGAATGCATGCAGTCTGTGATGAGGACAGAGCCTTCAGTGTGAGACTTTGTCGCAGTGTTTACAAGCTTACCACTGAATGCCAGACATTCTGGTGCTAGAACCAGAGGTGCGGTCAGTACACACAAGCTGATAACCTGGTGGTACTGGCTGTTACCATACTAACAATGAGTGGCACTACAGTTGACTTTTATCAGTGCATAGCTCTTTGCTGTATGGGCCATTAACTTACACATGGTGTACAGATCGGGTAAAAAACAGCAGTTAGCCTGCTATGAGGTATGGGTTAGTAACTTGCCCACTGGGTACAGACAGGGGAAAAAACAGCGTTCTGCCTCTTATACAGTATGGGCTAGTTACTGCCTCACAGTCAGTGATAAAGGTTGTTCAACTTTGAACTCTGTTTTATAAAGTCTGAAACTTCTTGATGTGCTCTTACTAGTAAAAACATGTACTTGAGGAATACCTAGAGATTCAAACTGGTATCATTCAGATTTAAGGAGTTATGAACTGATGAATGATAGCATGGGTCAGTTTTTTGTCCAGTTACCAGTGAAGAATTTTAAGGATGTTTGTGTTCGACAACCATAGGTTCAGAATTCATCTTCATGCCTTTTTTTTGTTGTCAGTTGGAGGGAACCCCTCCCAGCTACGAATCATGGTTAAGCTGGTGTGTGTAAAGCATCTGACTGGGTTAACTGTCAGTAATTTGATAGCATGCATGCAGCTGGCGTGTACTAATGTATGTGTGTGCAGAAATACAAGAGGTTCTCTTTATTTGAGTTTGACTGGCATCTATCACTCTTTGCTTACAGTTACAGCTGCTGTGGGGCAGAAGTGCACCAGCCACACAATGCTCTTTGACGGAGTTAGGAATAGGTACATACGTCATGCATCTCATCTTTCTCTCTGTGGCACTTTTCCTACATGCATCAGTCAGCTGACGTGGTGCACCCACTTTCTGCCTTCAGATGTCCCCCATTGGCTGACCTTTGTCGCTGTGGGTGTTCATGTATTCGATTGACACAAGACAGAATGCAATTTCACACGAAGGAAAGGATAGTTCCAGAATTACTTGTGAGCATTACGTGAACATGATCAGCTGCTTCAGCATCATACTTCCAGCAGTTCACCATCATTCAGTCACTCTGCAGATGTCCCTGTGTACATACATTTATATACAAGAAACAGAGAAGCAAGTCAAAAACTGCACTATTTACATACCGACTAAAATGTTTAAGTCCACAAGAGGTACTATTTGCTTGTGCTGCATCTTTTTATGATCTTGAAACAGAATCTCCAAGTCCACCAAGTGTTGATCTGATGGAGATGTGTATGTCAAGTGGTACTCAGAAGTGAATGCAGCAAATAGTGACTCTAATCCAACAGAGTACTGCCACCAGTGTTGCCACTGTACGGCCATCATGTGGGAATGATGGAGTTGTTAAAACAGTTGAAGTTGTTATTTAATGGATTGTGTGTAGTGTGTAAACAATTTAAACTATAGAGCCCAAGTAGTCAGTAGTATGATTAGGGTAAATGTTTAGTATTAATACAACTTGGGCTGTGCTTCAATGGCAAGTTGATGTACTAATTACAAATTAACACACCGTCCATCAGTGTGTGTGTTGGGGGTGCAGTTGTTACTGACATTTTTTGTATATATTCATATTGCTTGCATTTCTGATACCAATTGTCTTCGCTTATGAAATGTATGTGCCTAGGGCTTTGCTCGTCTTATGAAATATATGGGCCTAGGGCTCACACGAGAAAGGATGCTCCGACACCGAGACTCATTTGTTTTATATATTGTGATTTGGGTGAAAGAAAACTTAATACAACTATTTTGTTTGTCTGCAGTACCTTTGTGGATGGATAGTTGTAACAATGTTAGTTTTGTATGGTCCATCTTCAGCGTGCCAGTTCTTTTTTTTAAGATGCTTTTTTAAAATATTAATTATATTTTACAACTCGTCAACTGCATTTAATAATCAAGAGTATGAGAGAGAGACAGTATTAGTAGCAGTATCAGACCAAAACTGGTTTATAGTAATGGTTTGTAAATACCACATTTTTATTTATTTGTTTGAAATTACTGTTTAAGGGAAAGAATAACTAAACAGTCTCTTTAAAGGTAATGGTGTACATTACCCTTTTACAAGACCACAGTATTCTTTATACGACCACTCAGTTATTCAGTTTGAAGATCTATACAAAGACTGATGTGTCGACGTAAATGTGCCATAGTTTCTATCATTGCTGGGAGCTGCCACAAGTAAATTTTTTGTCATGACCAACATGCTTGTGACAAAACAAGTCTTTTGTCGCGCCAAAAGTATGCTTGTCATGACAAAATGTTTGTCATAACAAAATTATGTTCATTGCGACAGTTTTGTGTGGACAAACATACTTTTGTCATGACAAAAGATGTTTTGCTGTGACAAACACGTTTGTTGCTACAAAAAGTTTTTCATGGCAAAACTTTGATTACAAGCATACTTCTGTTGCGATAAAAGATGTGTTTTGTCACGACAAAAATACTTGTGGTAGCTCCCACCAATGACAGGTTTCTGCTACTTACAGCAAGGACAGGTACTGAAGTGTCAGACTGACATCTGAAGGTGACCTAGAGACTCATCTAGCTAGTTACAGCAAGGACAGGCACTCAAGTGTCAAGACTAACATCTGAAGGTGACCCAAACTTGACTTCCTGGTTACAGAAAGGGACAGGCACTCAAGTGTCAGACTGACATCTGAAGGTGACTCTCTCAACTTACTAGTTACAGCAAGGACAGACTTGTGTCAGACTGACATCTGAAGGTGACCCAAACTTGACTTGCTGGTTACATAAAAGGACAGGGACTCAAGTGTCAGACTGACATCTGAAGGGGACTCGCTCAACTTACTAGTTACAGCAAGGACAGAGACTTGTGTCAGACTGACATCTGAAGGTGACCCATTTAGCCTACTGCTTACAGAAAAGGACAGGCACTCAAGTGTCAGACCAAGACTCAACTTGCTGGTGACAGCAAGGACAGGGACTCCTGTCAAGACCTTTTGTAGCTATAGTTTTAACCTGGCTCTAGCAAACTTCAGCTCTAGCAAAATCAGCTTCTTTATGGGGCCTGCCACCGCACACAAATCTGCTCCCAAAAACCAGAAAAAGAGAGTACTAGGTAGTCTCTCAGCACGAGACTTGTCAGACTGGCTATAGCTGGTTCTGCTGCACTGTCCTCATCCTCACATCTTGCTACTCGTCTTCCTATCCTGCAATCAACCACCACCTGTGCAGTAGTCTTGAAAATGATGCAAACCAAAGCACCACATACATTTTCCAACAGAAAGAAACAATGGAACACACAGATCTACTGTCAACCAATTTGGTTTCTTTACTGGCAGACACAGCATGACAACGACACAGTTTATTTATCCTTCTCTTCAGTTTCGCGCCTCTTCTTCTCACGCTTTCCAAACAGCTTCTTGTTAATGCGTGCCTGGCGCAGCACAATGAAGGCCTTGAACTTCTTCTCATCGTCAGTGATGGCCCGGGCCTTCTCACGACGCACAACTTGTGTGATGGGCATGACGTTGGGCCTTGTCTGGAGCTGGGTAGCCATATTAATCTCCTCTTCCTGAGAACATAAACAACCACTTGACAATTACTCATTGTACCACCAGGGATGTGACAGAGAAACCCAAATGAAACCAGTTTTTTTTTTAAAGCATGCCCACAAAGGGTCCCACAAAACACGTTTTTGTATGAAACAACCTGAAGTGGCCTTAGAAAATAAAACATTTTAATACAGATGCTGTCCTGAACTACTGTGCAATGTAAAAAAAAAAAAAAAGCAAAATGGTTGGGAAATGCTACTGAAGGTAGCTTCTCCTGGCCTTTACCCAAGACAGTAGGTCCTTTACACATGGTACAGCAATACATGTTGACAATAAAGAGCTAACTTTACTGGTTACCCTATTAGCCTGCATGAATCATGTTGTCTTAAGAATTTCATTTTTTATGCCCGGCAACTTTACCACCAAGTCTGCATAGGTGTTCTTTGCAACAATTCTACATCCCCCGAGGTCAGGCTAATACTTCTGTGCAGATAAATGTAACTGTCAGTACAGCATTCCTGTCATGTAAAGACACTTTGATGTAAATCTGGAAGCAAACAACCAAACTTTCATTTAAAATAGGGGCAAGGAACATTATTCTATATTTCCGTGACTATGTCTGAAGAGAAGCATTATGTAGTGCCCTGTTGTGAACTTGCCCTGCCTGTTTCCTTTGCACAGACAAGCTAAAGACAGCTTCTGCAAAGTACTACTACTAGTGACAAGTCTGCTTGTCACAACGCATCAGGAATGTTTCTCTTTTGGGACCTTCACGCAGCTGTTTGGAAAAGAAACGTGTTCATCTCTACCAACACCCCTCTTTACTGATCAAACCACTGTCAGCATTATTTCCCATCTCTTAATCACATTTTTGATGCAGCCATCCTCAGTAAATCCCTCAAACTTGGAATCTGAACATCGTACTATCTTCATTAACAAGCAAGTCATCTACCATTCTTGGTGTTGGAACACTACACGCACCAAAAATATTAACAGATACAGCCAACCCCAAATCAAATGCAAACAGGAAGCATAAATTACTACCACCCCTGTTGTGGAGAGACATGCTACTGACAGAAACAAAGTATGGAGAGACACACTGTTGACAGAAACAAAGTACAGTAATGGAGAGACACACTGCTGTGAGAAACAAAGTACAAACAGAACGCAGCTGGCAGGTTCACCACAAAAGCAGAGGTCTTACCGTGGCATCGCCCTTCTTGGGCTTGCTGGGGTGACGTGGGAAGAGGATGAGCTTGGATCGGTACTCCTTCAGCCTCTGCACATTCTCCTGCAGACTCTCCATGGAGCCGTTGCGGCGGCGGTAGTCCACAGCAATGCCAATGCTTCTGGCCTGCTTCTGGTTGATCTGAGCGCCCTGTGTGCATAGTTCAGTGTTACTGCAAACAGTTGAAATCCCCAGTGTGAGAACGAAATGTTTGTATACACTGTACAGTGAAACTGAATCCTCCTCTTTCTGATTTGATTAACCCACTTGGCCCCAGACCAGCCACTGCCCTTTCACTACAAAATCCCATGCAAAGGGAAGTAACTGTGTCAAATGTCATTTGGAAAGAAACGCAGTAAAATTGCACATTTATTTGCACTGCCATCAAACTGACATACAACTATAGTGTAAATCTTAATGAAGTAAACAAATAGTCTCATTACCTCCTATGACATGTTTTAATTATTCAGCATGAACAACAATAAAAATCACTGTCTATCTGCTCAGGGCAAACAACTTTTGTGTTCAGGCAGGCAAATAATTTTATGAAGTCAAAATGGCCAATTCAAAGATTCTTCATTAGGCTACAATCAAGCTGAGTTCAGACTCAAGTCAACACCATAGCTCATCTCACTCAGATGCTTCAACACACTTGTCTCTGCTGAAATAGGCCATATCTCCAAATAGCATACTCTTTCTGTGCTCAGAACCCAATGCCACAATGGTGCAATTTCAAAGGGCAATGAAACTGATTAAATTTAAAATCTAAAATGGCAGTTTCCTATTTAAGTGTCCTAAATTACTGAAATTGCTTTTCATTTTACACTGACTTGTTTGTCCATTTTTCAGTTACACTTACTCAAGTTATTGTTTAAAACACCATTCAGTCTCCAGAAGCAATGTTTATTCAATTTGATTAACTTTGTGTGCACTGAACTTTCACTCGTTTCAGATGTGTTCTTATTTCCCCCTATAAATGCTATATCCATCAGAATACACCACCTTGCACCAGTACATCATCACTGATATAGGCATCAAATGTCTGTTTGATGTGCAACAGAACCATAAAAAAAATAATTGAACACTCCATGATCCAGAATAGCTTTTCAAACCACAAGTGCAACCCAACAATGGAAAAACGGAAAGCCAAATGAGCAATAATTTAGGACATGGTAAAGCAGGACCTCAAAATCTTGGTTTGGCACTGCAAGCAAAAAGGTAATCTTTATAACCTTACCTTCAGCTCTTCCAGCGTAAAGCCACGTCCAGCACGAATGCGTGTGTTGTACTTGAATGTTGGGCAGCGTACAACAGGTCTTAGAAGTCCAGCAACTGGGCGAGGTGCAATTGCACAGGCCTTCTTCGTCCGATTAGCTCGTCGCCTCTTCTTGCGCATGGGCTGGTTAAACCATGTCTTGACCATGCGCTGCCAATCCTTGTGGAAGTGGCCATTGGGGATAATGTTATTTCTTTTTGGAGCCATGGCTGAAATCAGAAAAACATGTCACAGTTAATTTAAACAGAGCGACAAATTCTATGGCTAGTCCATACCAACAATGCAAAGCTGGTGATCATAATACAACCTGGTAAACATGCACTTTATGTGCAGGGTATGGCAGGCCCAGATTCTGGATGCAGTTCATCATGTTCTACTTCAGCATCTCTCTACGAGGCATAAACACTACCTATCACCATCTTGAGTGGTATTCTTCAATGCTATTCTTATTATTGTTTAGTAAATTTACTTCTACAACTAACTGTAAAATCTACCCATTATTTGTGGCATTGGCCAGTTCAAACTCATGTTGTAAGGGAGACAAATCACACAAGAGTGATTCGGGCACAATGCGCACACATTTTACCAACCGTTCCACTTACGCAAGTTTTTCTATGTCATATATTTAAACACTGTTTAAATTTATTATAATTCTTTATATTTAGTTGTGCAGTGTAGGCTACCACACAGTTACAGAGCAAACACATCATTCTTGCATTTGAAGAGTTCAAAATGGCTGAGGCAGCAGATGATACGTACAGCAATTTAAGTAGTAAACAACAAAAATGAAACTTTTACAAGTGAATATTTCAATAAGTTAGTGTTTTCATGCCTCATGAACTTGTACTTGTAGACATCGCAAGGTGTTCTATAAGTAAATGACAGTGAATCACATCCAGAATCTGGGCCTACCATACCCTGCACCTAAAGTGCATGTTTACCCCCCCCCCCCCCCCCCCCCCCCCCCCCGGGCTGTTTGGATGGAGAACAGGCAATGTCCACTTTTACTAGTTTTAGCCCGTCAGTTCGCGGTCCTCAAATGGCATGAGAATGTGTGTGTTTGTGGTCTGAATGAATTGTATGTATGCACTACGTTGGTATATCCACACGGCAGTTCATTCCGTGCTAAACTGCTCTGCCAGTGTATACACACGCTTCCTCATACCATTTGAGGACAGCAAACAGACGCGAATAAAAATGGACAATGCCCAAAACACGATCGCAACAACAGAAATTACAATCATCTGGCTGCTTGCTGTTCGAAGTGTAGATCACTGTGGAGTAAGATTCATTTTGCGACCGATAGTGGGCTATCTGTGCACAGTAAAAATGGGTAGGCTGTAATCTCCACCTTGAAGAAAAAGAATGAAGTTTAATTACACCCTAAACATGGCCATTTGTACCTGCATACGCACGCACAAACCGGTACGCCGAGACTGAACAAAGGTAAGTCCAACAATCGAACACACCAGAAATGTTATGTACAGACTTGGGCGTTGGTATTAAAATCTCAAGTCGCACCACGGTACATCACTACATGCAAACAATCAGTGAACAGTGTGTTTCTGTGGGGCATCGAGAGCAACTTATACTCTCAAAAAACGCACAAAAGATAATAAAAAATGACAGCCATGTTAATATCTTTGAAAGAAAGATATCCACAAAGAAGGATTAGTTAGATTTTCAAAAGAAGTTCTTTCACCAGACCTCGCCACTAGTATCCAAACCGGAAAAGGAAGAGAAAGTTCATACTGACCTCCACTTTGAAGATCTCTCAAGGGCAGTAACCCAAAGTAGACAGCAACATCTGATTTGGGTAAACATATCAGTGGAGATCAGTCCTTCACTAATTCTGCTTTTTCTTTATCTTCTTCCATTTAACGGCCACAATCATCCACCTCATTATTCTAAAACAACTTGAAACTTTGTGTCAAAAATGGAGGTTTCTTTGAAATTTCAAGAGCGCGACCGTAGAACTTTAATAAGCAGTTGCCAGAGAGATGGGCAACTAAACCAAAGATAAAACTATTAAGATTTCCCATAACTGAACAAAAAAGGTGAGACGTTCCAGTAAGTAAGCATGGTGCTTAAAGTCCACAGAAACCACAAGGCTTATTGGAGGGGAGGGGGGGGGGGGGGCATTAATAGCTCGCCCGCGTGCTGCGACCCGTAAAGACAAGAGACCGCCAGCCACCGCCAGAACAGCGATTTAAAAAAAAAAAAAAAAAAAAAAACGAGGTTGGGACTCCGCCAGTGCGAAGCAACTTGTGTACTTCGCTGATCGCAGTTTCAACAGCTGTGCGGAACAAAGTCCCGAAGACAGCTGAAAAGCAGCTGTTGAAGAACAACCGAAGCCAAGGAATTCGAAACTCTTGTGGCTTGAAGATTCCAGACAGCAAGACTGCGCAGTATAAAAACTCATTCTTGCCCGTCCCTAATAAGCCTTACAGTTTCTGTGGACGTTAAGCACCATGTTTACTTTAGAACTGTGGCTGACTGGAACAAGCTAGAAGATACTGTAGTCACAGTAGACTGTCACTGCATTTTCATAAGCAGTGGGCAGAGTACTACAAGGGGCTGCCCCCACACATAGGCAGTTGGAGCAGAAATGCGTTTTAGCCAGTTTTCAAATACTTGAAATAGGGACTGTAAAACCACACAGACTGTTCTTTTCAAGTAAATTTTTTATATTTGCATTGCACTCTCCCAGCTCCGTTGCAAAAATGGTCCCTGCAATGTACAGATCCAGATCCAAGGACTGCCCAACTATATAGCATGGGCAGTCCTATGATTTTGAGAATTGAAATTAAAGTCCCAAATCCTGAACACATCATTGCTGATCAATGATTTTTTATTGATTTTTTTTTGAGGGAATTCTTTTTTTAATAATTTGTTTTAATGGAAGATGGGATGTAGTTCTGAACTTACAATCAAGTTACTGTCAGCTGAACTGGATTTTTTTTTTTTTTAAATCCCACTTCTCCTTCAGCAGGTTAAATCAGTATGGGAAGCAGAGGAAGAAGCAACAGGTTAAAAAACAAAAATTGTTATCATAGACATATTTTTCTTCTTTTAAGTTTCTCTCTGTCTGTCTGTCTGTCTGTCTGTCTGTCTGTCTGTCTGTCTCTCTCTTTTCTTTTCTTTTTTTCTTTTTCTGGAGCTGATCTTTCCTTCAGTTATACTGGAGAATTTTCCACCATTCGGCAGTTTTCTGGCAGTGCTTTTACTGCATATTTCACTAGAATATTTTTTTTTCTCCCCCACCCCTCAAAAATAATAATACAATATAATTTTATTGCCAAGTATCAATACACTGATTGCACAAGGAATGTTTTGTGGTGCCAAGTACACTCATCACACAGTCATTCCAATCACAAAACATTTAATTACAACAACAGCAAATAAACATCCTGGTAAAAAGTCATTCATAGAAAAAAACATGAGAAAATCCCACTGGCATCAAGCTGTACATATCACATAAAATTGCCACTTCCCGAGGACCCCTAATAAAAGCAGTTATAAGAATTATCTACAACAAATTAATTAAATAACCCTGCCGGCTTATTCCCCTGGCCACTATCACTTATTACAGATAAAATCAGTCCAAATATTGTATACAATTACAAACCACATCGAAATGGAAAAGAAGCTGCAACAAAACCATGTACAATCCGTGCCATCAAGAAAATGCTATAAATCCTGCTTGGGAGAAACTTGATGCATTACAGATTTAAGCACAAATTATTGTTATTATGTTAACAATAACAGCTACAATAATTTGGACAATGTGACTGAAATGTGGGCCTCCTTCAAAACTGCTTTTGTCGGTCATTGGCTGCAACTCCCCATCAGCTCAATGCAATAAAAAAAAAAATCACCTTCAGCAATCTCAAGTTGAGAGAAGGTTTTGACACCTTGATGATGATGTCCATCATTTTTAAAGTGCATGATTCTTGAATGCTCAGTGTGCTGGGGAAGAGAGAGAGAAAAAGAAGAAGAAGAAATGGAGAAAATGTGATAATTAAAGAAAAAGAAAAGAGACATGGTGCAAAGTTCAGAAAACCGGTGGAATTTCAGATGTCTGTGGAATGCTGTTGAGGAATTTGCATCCCTGATTATTTGTGGCATGGCATTCCAGAGCTTAGGGGCATTGGAAAAAGCATTGATTACAGTGGTTTTTCAACAATGCAGGCATGCAAAACAGACCAGTAACCAATACTGGTGTAACTTGTTTGTGATTACAATACAACTTTATTGCCAAATGTCAATACAGTT
>OY757546.1:1978286-2005786 GCA_963584105.1 Alviniconcha strummeri
TGTGAATTTCAGGTCAGCGTGTGAATTTCAGATCAGTGTGTGAATTTCAGGTCAGCGTGTGAATTTCAGATCAGTGTGTGAATTTCAGGTCAGCGTGTGAATTTCAGATCAGTGTGTGAATTTCAGGTCAGCGTGTGAATTTCAGATCAGTGTGTGAATTTCAGGTCAGTGTGTGAATTTCAGATCAGTGTGTGAATTTCAGCTTGGTGTGTGAATTTCAGGTCGGTGTGATTGGCTTGGTGGAAGAGGAATGGATTGCTACTTTGTCAACTGTGGACGTGGAAGACATCACTTTTGTGGATTTTGTTGATGTGGGCCAGTGTCTTGCAAATCTTCTGAGGCAGCAAGTAAGAGTTAAGGTCTTTGTTACATGATTAAAGATCACATTGCTGAAAGCAAGTTCTTCAGATGATGATATTATCAGCTGTCACACATCATTCATACGCTTGAAGGCATCCTGTGTTTAAATATGATGTGAGTCGCTTTAGTCAGTGTAACATAGGCCTGTACAAGCATGCATATGTGCACATGCATGCACATAAACACATGCATGCACATAAACACATATGCACATAAACACATGCATGCATGTACACACACACAGACATGATTGCACACATTTTAACATGATAAACACCACACACACACACACACACACACACACACACACACACACACACACACACACACACACACATGCATAGGAACACACACACAACACACACACACATGCATGGGAACACACACACACAAACACACATGTGCACACAGTATACATAGTAATGAAATAAGGCAAATAGGAACAGATGATTGGACTGAAGAAGAAACTGATGGCAAACAGGTACTTGCCTTTCGTTCCTGTTGTCCATACTCATGATCCTGTGGGCATATGTGACCTGTTCTCACAAAATAAATCTTTATTTAAGTTAAAATTTGGCATTTTGAGATACCCACCTGTCTCAAATCTGCAAGTACTGCTCATTATTTTGATACATAAATCACATTTGTACTCCAAAAACTGTGGATGTGACACATTTCTGAAGGTTGCATGTGTGGCGGAGGCCATTTTGAGAAAATCGGCTTTAAAGTTTTCACTGTGCATTGAGTAGCTTTTCCTTTAATCCTTAGCAACAGGAGGTTTAAATGTACCAATCTTTACCAGTTTTGGCGCAGGAACATATCAAACATTAGGGCACCCAAAGAGACTTAAAATTTCAACATAACTTTTAATATATTTTGTTAATGTTTTTAATCCCATGCTCTCGGTTTAAAATGAACAACACTGATGCCGGGTAGGGTGAATAAAATGCATTTTAAGCATATTTATTCTACTTTTCTGAGCATATCAGTGCAAATACTCCAAAGATTAATGCTTATAGACTTTAATTTTGTAAAAATCTAAAAACACCCAGACAGACCCTCACTGGCTGCTTTTGCCTGTAGCACAGTAAGCTGGCCACAAGTTAAGACTCAGTTGGTGAGAACAGGTTACATTTATGCTGTTTTGGCTCATTGAATAAGGCTCCTTGGTAACGCACAAGTAGCTACAGTGCCTTTGCATGCATTTCTTCTTTTCCACAGGGTGCAGACCTGGTGATAGCACTCACCCACATGAGATGGCCAAATGATGAAAAACTTGCAGCTTGTGTTCCGGAAATTGACATCGTCCTTGGCGGACATGACCATGACTATGGTGTCAAACAGGTGGGTATTCAACTGAAACAGCAGAAAAGAGTGTGTGTGTGTGTGTGTGTGTGTGTGTGTGTGTGTGTGTGTGTGTATGCATCTGTCTCTCTGTCTCACTCTCTGTCTCCATCCCCCCCCCCTCCCTCAGTGCATATGTGTGTGTGTGTGTGTGTGTGTGTGTGTGTGTGTGTGTGTGTGTGTGTGTGTGTTTCTCTCATTCTCTGTCTCTCCCACTCTGTCTCTCTCTCTCTCTCTCTGTCTCTCTCTGTCTCTCTCTCTGGCTGTCGTTCTCTCCCTCCCCACCCCCTCTCTCTCTGTGCATGTGTGTGTGTGTGTGTGAACACATCAATAAACCTGACTGGTTATACAGTTTTTGCGCATAGTAACTGACCTGGGCATGAATGACATTGGGTTTACCAGTGCACTTACAGTGAAACCCTTGTTTTAAGGCCATATTAAAAAAGTCCAGCAAAGTGGTCTTGAAAGAGAAGTGGTCTTTAGTGAGAAAAAGGGTCTGACAAAAGGGCTGGTCTGTCATCAGGGTGGTTTCTTATCATGGTGGGCTTTGATCAGGGCAGTCTTATCAGGGTGGTCTTTCAGTATGGTGATCTTTTATCAGGGTGGTCTTTCAGTATGGTGATCTTTTATCAGGGTGGTCTTTCATCAGAGTGGTCTTTTACTGGGATGATTTTGTATTGTTATTGTAAAGCGCCCTGTGCTCGCACCTTGTGTGGTAGATGGGCGCTCTAGAAATCCTCTTTATTATTATTATTATTTCTCATCAGGGTGGTCTCTCTCTTCAGGGTTGTCTGTCATCAGATATTCTTTCATGAGGGTGGTCTCTCATCAGGGTGATCTCTCATCAGGGTGGTCTTTCCTCAGGGTGGTCTTTCCTCAGGGTGGTCTCTCATCAGGGTGGTCTTTCCTCAGGGTGGTCTCTCATCAGGGTGGTCTTTCCTCAGGGTGATCTCTCATCAGGGTGGTCTTTCCTCAGGGTGATCTCTCATCAGGGTGGTCTTTCCTCAGGGTGATCTCTCATCAGGGTGGTCTTTCCTCAGGGTGGTCTCTCATCAGGGTGGTCTTTCCTCAGGGTGGTCTCTCATCAGGGTGGTCTTTCCTCAGGGTGGTCTCTCATCAGGGTGGTCTTTCATCAGAACAATCTTTCCTTGGGTTTTTCTTTCATCAGCGTGTCTTTCATCAGGCTGGTCTTTCATCATGGTATCTGATTGGCATGGTCTCTTCAGCCAGGTTCAAGGTATTTTTTCATCAAAGGTTCCACTATACTAGTTTTCTTTCCTGCTGTGCAGGTCAGTGGCAAGTATGTGTTGAAAAGTGGGACAGATTTTCGCAACTGCAGCAAGCTGACTTTCTTACAAAACGGCATGGGTTGGACTGTGGACATCGAACGTGTGGATCTCACCTCAGATTTCCCAGAAGATCCAGAATTAAAGGATGTGGTTGGAAAAATGCTGGGTATGTTTCTTTGCAGATTAAAAAAAATAATCTTGTATAATGTGGAACTAGCTATCTCAAGACCAGTTGTGTGTAGCATGTAGAAGAGACCAACTATTTTGCTTGTGGATTGTGCCACTGTCAAGGGAATGCAAGGTGTAAGCTAACATCCAACAATCATTTTTCTGCAGTGAGGTAGACCTGTTTGTCTATGTTCATAGTTTGTGCCATATACAAGGTGACTGATGTGTATCTGGAAATGCTGTGGCTATGCCAAAATCCTGCATCCACTGCATTGCAGTGAGGTAGATCTGTATGTGTTTGTATATGTCAGAAATCCCACATTTAATGCATTGCAGTGAAGTAGATCTGTATTTCTGTGTTTGTAGAGTGTATCAGGAATCCCACATCCAATGCACTGCAATGGGATAGACCTGTATGTCTGTGTTTGTAAAGTGTATATGGAATCCCACAGCCACTGCATTGCAGTGAGGTAGACCTGTATGTCTGTGTAGAGTGTACCAGGAATCCCATATGCACTGCATTAAAGTGAAGTAGACCTGTATGTCTGTGTTTGTAGAGTATATCAGGAATCCCATGTTGACTGCGCAGCAATGAGGTAGACCTGTATGTCTGTGTTTGTAGAGTGTATCGGGAATCCCACATCCATTGCATTACAATGAGGTAGAACTGCATGTCTGTGTGTGTATGTGTGTGTAGAACGTGTGTCAGGCAAGATGGACACGCACCTGGGTACTCTTGGGGTCAGCCTGGATGGGCGCTTCAGCAGCGTCAGGACTATGGAGACCAACCTGGGTGAGTGAATATGCATCCGGAGTCCAGGGTGAGGAACTATCTTTTTCTCGTGTAGTAGGTGAGTGCATGTTCTGAATCAGATTGCAGTTCAGTTTGTATTTGTATTTAACAGGATTTGCACAGTCTTTGAATGTCTTTGAAAACTTAGAGAAAATGAGATACGTTTTTTCAAGGCCTTGAAAGTCTGTAAAAACTGAGTGGGGTTTGTGAAAGTTTGTGATCTTCAGAGCGCTGGGGAAAATCTATCAGCTTATCAGTCAGAAACTGCATTTCCCAAGACCAAACAGTAGTTTAAACAAAACAATTTGCCGTGCAAAATCAGAAAGAACGCACCACTGATAGAGTGCATCGGCCATTGGCAACAGTAAGGGTTGCACCCCTTTGCTAGATGTGTGGAAGAGTTGCATACCTTCATGTTGCTTTACCATGCCATATTGCAAAGGTTTGTGAAAAGTTTGTGAATTTTGGAGGAATTTTGTCTGTACGAACCCTGTTGAATCAAGTTCAGGTGTGTTTTTAATTCAGCTTAAACCAGTGAGAAAAAGAGCAAAACGTTACTGTTCCTGGCCATGCCAGGTCAGCTTGCGGATACATGTTAGTGTGATAATTGTAAGAGCAGTTTACTATCACATGCATGAAAAGACTTGAAATTAAAAAAAAGGAAGAAGGCAAAACTGGCTATACTTTCCTCACAAGGTAAAGCAGAGTGAAAGACTGGTGGTTACTGAGCAAAACCTTTAAACGGCGATGGCACACATTCACTGATGGTGAGATTCATCAAAAGAGGCAAATAATGATCATCTGAATGCTGGGTCACTCAAATTGTTGTGTATTGCCCCAGTCAGCACAGTACGGCCACATGGTAGTCGGATCAAAAACTTTTTCTCAGCTCTGAACTCTCTGCACTCCCAGCAAAACTGAACCTTCCTCTGCACGGTATTTGTGCTGGATGGTGGAAGTTGGAAAACTGATGTGAAGTATTGCAAGTGCTTTGTTACTGTACCTGTGATGTTTAATATTATCCTTGTTTTTGTTCTTGTTTTGTTTTTCGGGGAGGAGAGAGATTTGCCCAGATACTTTGCAGATAGGTTATCATCAAGTATGGTAAAAGTTAAAACTACAGATTTTAGCAGCATTTTTCCTCAAAGCAATGGGGTTTTGGTTTATTTCTGAAGGACTTGTATAAATGTATACTGAAGAGCCAATCAGTTTGACAAATTTAGCTGCTTAAAATATAGATCCAAATACATAAAAGGTTCAACAGAATGCTTTTTATCAGGTCAAAACTTTTTTTTTCTCCTAATAAATAGCATTCTTTTGAACCTTTAAGAATAATAATAATAATACATAAATTTTCTATAGCGCTATTCCCCGCTGAGTGAGCTCAATGCGCTTGTTCACATACATGTACTTAATATATACCTTTCATGTGTTTGGATCTTGTTTTGGAACACTAGCAGTCAATCTTGTTTCAGGTTAAAGTATAAATAGCATCAAATTCTTCATTAATTTGCTACAGTTGATTGTTTACTCCCAAATCCAGCTATTTGTTGCCTTGTTAAAGTTAGCATTCATGACTTGAGCTATTTTTTTGGCTTGTTTTTGTGCAGGAAATTTTATCACAGACATCATGCTGACAGCCACCAATGCAGATATTGCCTTGCTAAATTCCGGAACTCTTCGGTCTGATCGGGTCCATCCCAAGGGTGAATTTCGCATCAGGGACCTTCTGAGCATTCTTCCATTTCCGGACTTGCTTGTGGTCATTGAGGTGTCAGGTTGGTTGAGTTGTAGCACCACTGCTGTTGCTGCAAGGCAAAATGCTTCAGTGTAACATGAGGGAATAATAATTATAATAATACTAATACTGCCCTGTTCACAGTATTGTGCTTCAGCCTGAGTAATTATAACCCAGAGCACTTTGTGTTCACTTTCCTTGAGGAGTAGCCACAATCATCATTCTGACTTTAGTACTCTGTAGATGGATGGGGAGAGGACGGGAGTGGGGGACTGGGGGGGAAGAAGAGCATGAGAGATCCAGACAAGAGAAGGAGGCGTGGGGCGGGTGGGTGAGAAGACAGACTCAGTTTGGTGTTGTTGTTGAGAGTATCAATCATTTACTATTTGATGGGGCGAGGTGGGACTGGTGCGCTCATGTCAGTGTGTGTATGTGTGTGTGTGTGTGTGTGTGTGTGTGCATGCTGTGTGTGTGTGTGTGTGTGTGTGTTTGCATGTGTGTGTGTGTGTGTGTGTGTGTGTGTGTGTGCATGCTTGTACATGTGTATGTGTGTGTAAGTGTGTGGATGTGTGTGTGTGTGTGCGTGTGTGTGTTTGGATGTGTGTGTGTGTGTGTGTGTGCGTGCATGTGTGTGTGTGTGCGTGCACGCATGTGCATGCATGTATTTGTGTGTGTGTGTGTGTGTGGGGGGGGTATCTATATATACTTATTGGTTGCTAGGTGATAATGGTAGACTACAATATTTAAGGTTCTGTTTGTTGAAATGTATGCTAATGTGGTTTTGTCACAAGTTGTTTGTACTGTGCAGTGAGTTTAATGCTGGTTATAGAACAGCGCTTTATAAGAATTATTTATTATTGTTGTTATTCTGCTACTGTTAATGCATTACTGTGTTTCCATGTATCTATCCATTAGGCTACCGCTTACTGAGAAGTGGATGGGGATCTTTAATATATGCAATGATCTTAGTGCGTGCTGTGCACATGAAGACAAGACAGAAAGTTTTGACTGTTTTGGTTCCTTGCTTTGTAGTGGGCAATGCTCTCCAGTTTAGAGAAGTGGCACATAAAAGAGTACATTATTAAGAGAGTAGTTTTGGGGACCATTTCCCCCACCTGTACCTACTGCCTTGCATACAGGTGCAGTGTTGCCCACCACTCCAACAGCTGCACTCCATCTTCAGGGAGCTCAGTGATGGAGTTTGTCATGTCATGACAGTTACTGTATCTTCAGGGAGCTCAGTGATGGAGTTTGTCATGTCATGACAGTTACCATAGCTTCAGGGAGCTCAGTGATGGAGTTTGTCATGTCATGACAGTTACCATAGCTTCAGGGAGCTCAATGATGGAGTTTGTCATGTCATGACAGTTACCATAGCTTCAGGGAGCTCAGTGATGGAGTTTGTTATGTCAGTACAGTTACCGTGGTTTCAGGTGGCTCAGGGATGGGATTTATCATGTCATGACAGTTACTGTAGCTTCAAGGAGCTCAGTGACGGAGTTTGTCATGTCATGACAATTACCATAGCTTCAGGGAGCTCAGTGATGGAGTTTGTCACATCATGACAATTACCATAGCTTCAGGGAGCTCAGTGATGGAGTTTGTCATGTCATTACTTACTGCAGCTTCAGGGGGCTCAGTGATGGAGTTTGTCACGTCATGACAGTTACTGTAGCTTCAGGGAGCTCAGTGATGGAGTTATGTCATGACAGTTACTGTAGCTTCAGGGAGCTCAGTGATGGAGGCGTCATGTCATGACAGTTACTGTAGCTGAAAGATTTCCTGGCATGAGACTCTTAATTAAAGTAATAATAGTAGCAATTTAAAGTATTACTCAAGTGCAAAAATCTTGTTTGTAGAGACTAATCACTATTCTAAGTGCATACATGCATTCATGCATACTCACCTACATGCATACACATACACACCCACATAGCCACACACACACACACACACACACTGACTACATATACAAAACTTAATTTACACACAACTTAACAGACAACAGAGACCTGAGGCAGAGTAGGAAAGCAGTGCGGAACAGGAAACATGGCAGGTCTATTGTTTTGGAAAAAGAAATGTTTTGAGGTTTGATTTGAATGAGCCCAGAGAGGGTTTAAAACAGCAAACATTATGCACTTCAGACCTGCTGTTCCGGCTACAGATGATAAGATGCCGATAATGACAATGTCAGTAGCGTCTGATTGGGGTTTGGTTCAGGGAGTCAGCTGCTTCAGGCCTTGGAGAATGGGGTGTCACAGTACCCGAGGATGGAGGGTCGCTTCCCTCAGGTGGCAGGGGTCAGTTTTGGCTTTGACCCCACGCGACCCCCCGGCCAGCGCATTGGCATGGATGTTGTGAGGGTGCAGGGAGAGTTTCTGCAGTTAGATAAGGTTAGTTGGTGTGTGTATGTGTGTGTGTGTGTGTGTGTGTGTGGGGTGACAGTGTATATGAGACAGTGTGAGTGTGACTTCATGTGTGCATGTGTGTGACAGTGTGGGTGTCACTTTATGTGCATGTGTGTGTGTTAGAGAGAGAGAGAGTGTGTGTGTGTGTGTGTGTTTGTATTTCTCTGTGTCCGTGCGTGTGTGTGTGAGAGAGAGAGAGAGAGAGAGAGAGAGAGAGAGAGAGAGAGAGAGAGACTGTGTGTGTGTGTGCACCTGTGTGCAGTTTGTTAGTACCATTCACTTATTCATTGATGTCCTAGCACACACACACCCATATACCCCCCCCCTCCCCCCCCATGCAAGTCCAGTCTCTCCATCTGTGTATTTAGCAGGAGGCCCAATACATTGTGTTTCTTCACTTTGTTCTCTTGGCTCTGTTTTGTTCCTTTGCTTTCTTATGTGCGTCTGGCAATGATATTGATCATCACGTACATATGTTTTTGTCTGGCAGCTTTATCGCCTTGTCACAAAGCAGTACATTGCCTCAGGCCATGATGGCTACGATGTCTTTAAGGATTGTAAATTGTTGGTAAGTACACCTAGACTACTTTCCTCTGAATGCCCGCACATGCATGCTTGTTCTCTGACAGTTGACACACCTCATAATACCCATCAGCAACCCCGACTCCTTCCATTTTTCACTCCTTGTGCTGTGAAGAGTTCAAATTAGATATGTGTTGTTTGCCATCTTTCATCATTGTAGTGCAAATTTGATGTGTTGTTTGCCATCTTTCATTATTGTAGTGCAAATTTGATATGTGTTGTTTGCCTTCGTTCATCATTGTAGTACAAATTTGATATGTGTTGTCTGCCATCTTTCATCATTGTAGTACAAATTTGATATTTGTTGTTTGCCATCTTTCATCATTGTAGTACAGATTAGATATGTGTTGTTTGCCATCTTTCATTATTGTAGTACAAATTTGATGTGTTGTTTGCCTTCTTTGATCATTGTAGTACAAATTTGGTATGTGTCGTTTGCCATCTTTCATCGTTGTAGTACAAATTTGGTATGTGTTGTTTGCCATCTTTCATCGTTGTAGTACAAATTTTATATGTGTTGTTTGCCATCTTTCATCGTTGTAGTACAAATTTTATATGTGTTGTTTGCCATCTTTCATCGTTGTATCCAGCTTCTCCTCTCCGGCGCCTATGTCACAACACTGTGCCCAGCCAGCTTCCCACTGATGTCACATTTATTTGCTGAAATCAGGGGACAGTTTTGTAAAAAAAATGGTAATGAAAGAAGTACAGCCACATTTACATTGATCAAAACTGGAACCATTTCACTTTATTTTGCAAAAAAAAAAATGCAAAAAAATTGGTTCAGCAGTAAGGAAATTACAGGCATTTAAAGATAGTGACTGTATGTTTTGTGCCAGAGTCAGAAAAACATCTGGCGCCAGGAACTGCTGCGTTCCAGAACTGCTGGCACTGAAAGGGTTAATCCTAGTAACAATTATGAATGATTTTGCAGGCCATTTCTCCATTAGAGTGTGAGAAAAACAACAACAGTTGGCCATAGTTTACAGTGAAGAAATACATGCAAGTTCAGACCGTAAACATCATGACCCCTCCACTGCCCTGCCAGAATTTTGTGTGAGATATAGCCAAGTACAGGTTTCTGTATTGTGCTTTCTGTAGTCTTGGCACGGAATTCTCAGGCAACTCAAAGCAAGGCTTGTATTTCCACTGCAAAGTACAAGTGTTTGCCGTTTTTCTGGAAGCCTTGTTGAAATTATTTTCAGGTCATTTTCACTGAGAACAAGATGAAAATACTTTAAGTTTTCTGAAAATACCACAATTTTCTAAAAGCGTACTCTCATCTTTATTTTCACTTTGAGTGTAAACAGGTCTGTAGTTGTAATATGGTAGTTTAAGTGGCTGTAACAGCAGTTGTAATATGGTAGTTTTAGCAACTGTAACAGCAATGGTATTGCAGTTCTGTTTTATTTCAGCTGAGTGATGAGCAGTGCCCAGCCTTGTCCACAGCAGTCCAGAACTATTTTGAGTCAGTCCAGATCTACCAAGGGGTCAAGGAGTGCAAGTCGGGTCATCGCCAGCCTCTGGTGCCTCTTGTCCAGTCAGTGCTGTACTCTGTTGTTCATTTGTTTGTTTAGTTATTTATTGCTTATTCAAAATAGAAAATGTGTGTGTGTGTGTGTGTGTGTGTGTGTGTGTGTATGTCACTCTGTGTGTGTGTGTGTGTGTGTGTGTGTGTGTGTGTGTGTGTGTGTGTGTGTGTGTGTGTGTGTGTGTGTGTTTGTGTGTATATCACTGTGTGTGTGTGTGTGTGTGTGTGTGTGTGTGTGTGTGTGTGTGTGTGTGTGTGTGTGTGCACATGTGCACACTCATGTGTGTGTGAGGGCATGGGGCAGTTCACAAAGGGAAATGTGTGTATACACAAAATCTTCCAGACACGTATTTTGTAAAGCAGTCAGCAAGAACGTCCTCTTTATAGACATTTGTATAATTGTTGTTGTTTTTCCATTGCCTAGCAACTGAATAAGAGAAATGCTGTGATGTACACCTACTGCACAAACTGATAAATTATGGAGCAGAGCAAGTGTTGGCTTCAAAACGTCTGCTGGCCCCGTCTGCCTTTCTGATCTACTCAAGATCCACACGCACCCCCAGGCAACTTTGATCTTCTGCAGACAGCTGTATGCTGTGCATTCATAAGTCAACACTAAGTCATACGGCGAACGTTCTTGGTCTTACATTGCTCCAGCACTTGGAAACACCCTTCTGAAAGAAATTAGATTTTGTCAGTCAGCCTCTTCTTTTAAATCAACACTTAAAACTCGCCTTTTCCCAACATGATGCTGATAGGTGTGTGTGTGTGCGCGTGCATGTGTGTGATCAGCAGGTTATATCTACATGACTCAAATGCATCTGTGGCACTCATGTATTTTGTCATTGTAAATGTAGTTGATAATTTAAAGTACTATAAGCTCCTTTGAGAAAGGGCACTTTATTAATGTAAGTTATGATTATTATTAATAAAATATTATATGCGGTTGTACATTGGCAAATGCATCCCAGAGGGTGAAGAGATTCACATGTGTGACTATTTTTTTATTACCACATACCTGCCAACCCATACAGTTTACCAGTATAAAATATATAAAAAAATCATTATTTTGGGGGGATATGGCCATACTGGAAAATGTATACAGGAAAACATAATTTTCATGAAATTTTGTTGTTGTTTTAAACTGAGTGAAAAGACTGAGAAACTGCTGAAAGAGCAGTCGACACATGCTGTCGCCAAATGTACACTGACTGGCCTAGTGCAATAGGCTATGAAATCTCATCAGAAATGAGATTTGAAGTCACGCATGTGTATTTTGTACAACATTGCTTCTCCCTTCCACTGCCACACGTGCTGGTTGGAATTCAAAATGCTGCTGCCACCAGTGACAAAACAAAAGACCCCGGCCTACATAAGGGAAATACAGGTTTACAAATGCTGGACTAAGGTTTACTCCCGAAAGGGGTCGACAGCTATGTTACCGCACCGCATGGGCAGCTACACACTGTCTACGGAGGATTTATTTCCATTTCTGGAGAGTGCATGCTATTATGTAAGGAGCTTATCATGGCTGAAGATAGTCCCCACGTAACTAAGCAGCACATAACATTTTAATGCAGCTTCTGTGTTTTGCTGGTGTCAAGCAGTTGTGGCCTGGGGAATCAAGCAAAAGTGGATGAGAAGGAGAAGGGTTGTTTTTTCATGATGTAGATGTGACGGAAAAGGTTTCAGAAAAAGTGCTGTTAAAAGAGGGGGGGGGGGGGGGTCTCGCATTAAGGGTTCCATGGTAGTAAAAAAGTATATATAAAAAAAAAAGTATCAACAATATTGTTGAAAAATGTGTGCCTTGACATTAGAGTGTTGCAGGTTGATGAAGTACTAGAATTTGTTGGTGTCTTTGTGGATGAGAAGGAGAAGGGTTGCTGCTTCATGATGTAGATGTGATGGAAGGTGTTTTCAGAAAAAGTGCTCTTAAAAGAGGGATGGTCTCGCATTAAGGGTTCCATGGTAGTTTAAAAACTATCAAAAAATATTGTTGAAAAATGTGTGCCTTGACAGCTGGGTGTTTTGAGTGTTGCAGGGTGATGAAGTACTAGAATTTGTTGGTGTCTTTGTGAATCGGAGTTGTTGAACTGTGTTCCAGGAAAGAGAAGCTGGTCAAACAGGCCAGCATAGACAATCCTGACAAGCCTCGTCGTCTGGTCCGGCAGGAGAGTATTCATGACGCAGAGACTGAAAGCAGCTTCCTGTGTCCCAGAGTGGAGGGACGAATCTACATTCTGTCAGAGGAGGTTAGTTGCTACATGCTGAAAGTGGGCATTCAGGTGTGCATTTGTGAAAAGGCCTGACAGTGTGTGTGTGTGTGTGAGAGAGAGAGTAAATGCATGTGGATGAGTGTGTGTGTGTGTATGAGTGTGTGTGTGTGTGTGTGTGTGTGTGTGTGTGTTGTGTGTGGGTGTGTGTGTGTGTGTGTGAATGTGTGTGTGTGTGTGAATGTGTGTGTGAGTGTGAGTGTGTTTATGAGTATGTGTGTGAGTGTGTGTGTGTGTGTGTGTATGTGTGCTGTGTGTGAGGGAGTGACTGTGTGTGTGTGTGTGTGTGTGCGTGCGTGTGTGTGTGTTTGCTTAAGATTAACTCTGTTGTCACAAGAGGTCTCGGCTTCACTTCGATGTTACATAGTCTTCAAAACTGTATCAAATAGTAAAGTCCATTGAATGCACATTCTGTTTGTATTAGTAATTTAAGATGTCCAAATCGACAATCAAAATTAGATTGTGAAAAAAAAGAATTATGATGACATCTTTACTGAAACAGAGTTTCACCTGTTCGTATACGTTTGGGTGACTTGTCCACATTTGAACATTACAGTAGCACCAGAAGGTTCAATTATCTGGGGGTGGGTTGTTGTTGTGCTGTTGTTGTTTTTGGGGGTAGGGGTGCTAGAAGATAATTTGAAGTCTTACCCATAGACTTTTCTTCATTGAGTTGTTTTCATTGTTTCATTTCAAGGTTCACTCACAGCTGGGGCAGATTTTGCACGTGCAACTGTTTTCCTGCATAAACTTGAATCCATGCATAAGCCACGTTTCATACTGTTTTCAGGTGAATGATTTGTATAAGTAGGGGCATAATTTGTATAAATCAGTTCATTGCTTTGTATATAAAATATTGTAATGTGAGTTAATCAAGGTTTTGCTAGTCTGTTAAATTTTGTTGTTGTTGTTGTTGTTGCAGACTCGCAAAGCCATGGCAGGCATGATTCCACAAGCAGTTCTCCATCACAACCTCAGCATCATCAATGAGGCTTCCATGAACAGCAGCAGTGAGAGTTTGGACCAAACATAGGCCCTGGCAGGCATCATTCCATCGGCAGTTCTTTGCTGCAGCCTCAACATCCTCAGCGAGGCTTCAGCAGGGGCAGTTTGGACCAAGCATAGATTAGAAACCAGTCTCTTGACGGACCACCTCACTGGACCATTTTTACATGAGGAAAGAAACACTTTCAACAAGCTCTGAGAACGGCAACTTAGTCACAACAAGAGTTGATGTCAGACATGACCATTTTTGCATGTTTGCATCATCTGATGTATATCTGCTGCAAAGTCTGACAACAAAACTGGGAAAACACAGAGTGCAGGGTTTTATGATGGCGAAAAATCCCAGTACTCTTTGGCCACCTCTCGACCCAATTACTAGTTAGACTGATAAGATCCAAACACATAAAATCAATTGTTAAAAGGAATGATAATTTAATGTGACAGTACAAAAACGTGCACATTTTGGGGGTAGGCCCCTTTTTCAAGACAACAAAACAGCAGTTAAACAACAGTTAAGTGGTGATAAATGAGAGAGCAGAGAGAACATTGTCATGCTAACATTCTTCCAAACACTCCAGGCATTCAGCATACCACAACCACAACCAGACAAGTGCATTTTCACCTCTCGCCGTTTAACTGTTGTTTTGTTGCTTTAAAGATGTGCACATGCTTTGTATTGTCACATTAGTGTTCCCTGTAACCGTTTATGTGTTTAGATCTTGTTTTAGAACACTAACAATCATCTGTGTTTCAGATTTTGTGTGTGATAAGGATGTGTCTGCAGTTACAGCACATTTTAGGAAGGCAGGGACTTTAGGTAGCAAAATATCTACAGAGTATATGATCAAGCAACAGAGAGTACATTTCAGAAAGATGGGAACTTTAGACAGCCAAAATGTCTACAGAGAATATGATCATGCAACAGAGAGTACATCAGAAAGATAGGAACATTAGACAGCCCAAATGTCTACAGAGAATATGATCCTGTAACAAAGAGCACACTTTAGAAAGGTAAGAACTTTGAACAGCCAAAATGTAAAGCTACAAGGCATATGATCATGCAACAAAGAGTAAATTTTGGAAAGGGAACTTTAGACAGCCAAAATGTCCACAGAGAATATGATCACGCAGCAAAGAGCACAGTTTTAGCCTATTTAGGGATGTTACATGGTACAGACGACCAAACAACATTTTCAAAGATGTTACAATGTACAGACAATCTAACATTTTCAGGAATGTTACAATGTACAGACAATCTAACAACATTTTCAGGAATGTTACAATGTACAGACAATCCAACATACAGCCAGAGAGATTCATGTTTTTTTCCAAAGTGGAGAGTTCAAGGTTACTTTACATCCACAGAGACAGGACAGACTATTAGGGACGGGGAGCCCAGGATGACCATCTCAACCTTCACGCAGCTCCTGAGCTCTGACCAAAGTGGAGAGTACTGTTGTACCTTTTCATACAGGTTGTTGTTAGGAACTTCCTGAAGGAACCGATTTCAGGTCCAAGAGACGAGCAGTGCATTTGTATATAAAGTTGTCACCATTTCTGTTTTTGTAGAATTGTGCAAGTGTTTTTTTACATGGCAATGCTATTGCTTATACACTACACACAAAAGCTGGGTAAACTACATGCAGGGTCCAACGTTTTGTTAATTATTTCATGTACCTACATATTTGTGCCAACATATCAGTCAATAGGTCAGTGTTTTGAGTCAGTTTTCCCGCATTTATGTTGGATTTGGTTTTATTTTCATTTTGGGATGGCACAGCCAGAGTTCAATGCTGAAGTTATTTGAATAGACTGGATGTGTCTTTTTCACTGTGATAGGTGTTGAAGTGATTTGAACTGACTGGATAAAAGTGGATTGCATGGTAAGCAGGGTTAGTTCAGTGGTAGAGCGCTGGACTCGTGATCGAAATGTTTAGGGATCAAGTCCCAACAGGAGCGGCGGGAGAATTTTCTTCTCCAGTGTTTCTGTGCTGACTCTTATTTTGGTATACATTCCACCCCAGTGTTACTGCAGTAGCACGTAAAAGATCCCGGTCATTCTGCCAGATGTGCAGGTGGCAGGTTACTGATAAACACACCTTACATGTGGCTTCAAAAAATGTGACACTGTAAACTGGTGCATGTTTGTATGGTGTGCACAGAGTGTACACCAAGATGGCAGCGCTTCGCTTGGCGTCAGCCATGTAAGAACCAATTAGCACCACAAGTACACTGCTTGCTAGCTATTCTGAATGTGCTGTGAAAAAAAAGCTGCAGTCACTCATTCAGAATTGCATGGGACAACAGCACAGTGAGTCTGTCTGCTGGAGAGAAGAGAATAGTGCCATATTAAAAGTGATAAATATAACTGCTTGAATCAGGCTCAGTATTATGTCTTGCCCGTGTCGGCAAAGTAAATAGCGTTGATAATCTTTTGATTAATTGTGTTGTTGATTACTTCCTTTTAAATATTGGCCCTGGCACCTCACCAGCAGTTTAATAGTAAGCATGCAAGGTTGATGTGCAGATGACCTTGGCATCAAAACATAAATTATCTGCTGTTGGATTTTGGGTGAAACTCATTTCTGGCCTCAGTGAGAACCCCTGAAGATGCAATGCAGCTGTCTGAATGTCATGTGTTTATTGCATGTGACCATAGCAGTGCAGTGGAAATAGTTCCATTTCTACATGTGTATGTGCAGGCCTTGCATGCTGTGCTAGCAGACAAAATTCCAGAGTTTAGCAAACGAATGGGGAGGAAACAAAAAAAATACTAGATGACATTTTGTTTGAAACTGTAGCACAGAGTTGATTGTTTTTTATGCCTTTGTTGGTGTATTGATAGAGGAAAAAAAGACTTTCAGGATTCCAACTAAAAATAGAGTTGATTTTTTTGTTTTTTTGTTTTTTGTTTTTAGCTTTTTAGGTTTGAAATTAATGCACAAGTGCCATGATCATGTTCTGTTAATTTTGTGTGCTGAATTATAAGTGTGAGCTGTTCTGCTTGGACCCTGGTGATTGCAAATCTGAAGACTTAGAAAAGCACTGTTTTTGTGTCTGTGTGCAAAGCCCATGTTGATGAGAGTAGTGTGTGCCATTTTGGTGACTGCCATACTTGGAAAAGCCTTTTTAAGGCACAGATTTGTTGGGATTTTATTTTGATTCTTTTCGCAAGGCTGAGCTGAGATGAAAATTCTATTTGCATTCACCCCAAAATATATTGCTTTATTGGCCATAAAATCTGTATAATCTATATAATGGATTCTATTTTTTTAACTGTTTTAAATAATTACATGTTTAAAATCATAACAATATTTGAGACTGTGTTTGAGACTTAGTTTTTATGTTGACTGTTGTTACATTTGGATGCACGCTTTTCACTGAAGAACATAATGAGCTTGCTATCTAATTTTTCAAACATAGGTTTTGTTTTTGGTTGTTTGCAGATGTGTTTGATTGTTTATTTTTGACGCTTAGCTTAGAACTTGATGTGATTATGACAAAGAGTTGTAGAATTCTATGTGTAACATTTCTTGTTACCTTGACCGTTATTTAAAAATGAAATCACGGTCTAGCATGCCCAAGTAAAGTAAGCCACCCAGTTCAACATTTATTGAATCTGATTGTTTTTGCAATTAGAAAATTATTTTTTCACAGTTAAAATGCATAAAAGTTGTGTGTATTTTTTATTTATTTATTTAAAAAGAAATGATTTTGATATTTGGTTTGTTGCTACATATATATACACCTTCTATGAACACACGTGCAGACCCCAAAGTTTGCTTTCTGTCCTACAGTCTTACTTGTCTGATTAACACAAAATGGCAGTAACTGTGCTGGATAATTCCTGAACTACATTTGTTACCATGGCAACACAACCAGAAGAGTATCATCACAATCTGTGGAGTAGAAACAAACAATGACACACCCATTCATCAGTATTTTGGGTTTCCTAGGAAACATTCCTTGATGAACCTGGAAACTGGTCACTCTGGTCCTAGCCACAGACGATGACCAGTGTAACATTAGATCAGTAGACCCTTTGCAATTAAATATTTGCACCCGCACGAAGGACTAGCATAAAGGATTTGCTGGAAGTAGGGGGGAATGTGTCAGCTTGGTTGCCGGCTGAGCGCATGTCTGCATTTCACTTGTAGTGAAGACCTCAGATTCCGTGGCAACAGGATGGGGGGAAGCAAGGTGGGTAAGTAACACAAGCATATCAGGCCCCACTCCTCCTGACACCTTTAGACGGGTCATTAATTGTCACCATGCTGCGCTAACTCCCACTCCTGACACCTTTAGACGGGTCATTAATTGTCACCATGCTGCGCTAACTCCCACTCCTGACACCTTTAGACGGGTCATTAATTGTCACCATGCTGCGCTAACTCCCACTCCTGACACCTTTAGACGGGTCATTAATTGTCACCATGCTGCGCTAACTCCCAAAAAGCGGAGGGGTTCTGAAAATATCCCCAAATGTGACATAGCTTTAAGGCCTGTTCACACTTTCTGTGCTCTTGCAAGTGAATCAATTTAACGGTTACCTGCTTGACGCTGTGTAGATGTAAACTGCCTGCTGCATGTCTGGTTGTTCTGTCTCTGCATATTGTGCTCAAACCCATCCTGCCACCTCATTGTCTTGGGTCTGCTTGGGAAAGTAAGATGAAGTTCATAGCATTTTGGTCGGACCATGTACTTACATCATTATTTGTCTTGGGATTGAATATTATGCAGAGAGTGATATTGTTACCTAATGCAAAATGTATTTGTTTAAATTTGGATAACAGCTAAACAGTGTGCAAAAAAGTAGCAACTACCTGCTGTCTTTGGAAAAGTGCCATGTCTGAAAATGTTGGATTTTATCGGTCAAAATTAGATTGTACGCTGGTTTCCGCCCAAATCCCCTAAACCAGTGGGATGGTGCAAGCTGTCTGCATGCCAAGAGGCCAGATTGCCAGGAATGTCCAGTGGCAGCCAGCTCAATTCAGCTGAGTTCACTTCAAGATGGTATCTGTGTGCTCAAAAAAGCCCACATGTGCCCCACCCTGTCTCTCAGAAGTTTCCCCAACATTTCCTTTGAAACGGTTCCAATGTTCCTCTGATTGATAATGGCCCTCATCCTTTTAAAGATCGTCTAGCACTTCCTCTTTCCATGCCTCTCTCCTCCAGGCAATTGATGGTGTGATGTCCTTGGCTTTTATGCCCACAGCTAGTGTCTCAAGCTTCTCAACACTTCAGATTTTCTGAGAAACAAGCCACTTGTGAGGGTTGCTTTGCCCACCAGTCTATCTGCTCGGTCACTTCCGTTTTGTAGATTGACTTGACAGAGGGTTGATATATATGTGAGAAGAGTTTAAAAATGTGTATGACCTGAGTTTGACTGTCCTGAGGTGACCCTGTGTGGTTGACAGGACGTTAAAATCCAGCTACTACTTCTACTACTCCCTTCACTCCGGCATGTCCAGGGCAGTACACCCACAGGAGTTTTTGAAGGTGGATGTCGAACATCGACACATTCCAATCTGGGCTTCCCATTCCACTTTTCACTTTTTGTAGCAAGCTCATTGAATCTGTGAGGAGGATGGCAGCCAGCTGCCTGGTGGTGATAAGAAGAATCGACAACTTGTAGTTCATATTTTGCATGGTGCATGGGAAGCATAAATGGGCCCTTTCTGGATTTAGCGTGGTTCTGAGTGGTTCCGTTGGCAAACTAAAACTTTGTGATGTGATTTTATTTTGATAATTACTATACTGTATATTTTATGGATTCAAAAATGAGAAACATTTTATACATGTGTTTGTGTGTGTTTGTGTTGTTTTCTGTGAGAAAACTTCTGGATTATGGATGGTATAGCAATGCTTTTTCCACTCATATTTTCTCTGAAAGGAAAGTATTATTACAATTGAATGCTATGATATACCCATGTGATTTTGTAATGGACTCGGGCATTGTTTTTACTTTTTACTCACACATTGTTATTCTTCTCCACACCAAGAGATCTCTGATAGTGCAAAAAACAAAACAAACAAAAAAACACAACATTTCGTTAATGTCACTTTTTAGTGAAATGGATAGAGATAGATAGATAGATATATCTAAAGCCAGAGAAAATGAGAATAAGCTTTAAAAAAAATCAGATGGCATTGTATGTTGCTTGCTCACTGAACACATTGCTAACCAGCGTCACAGAGCTAATGTTAGCATTTTTTTCTGGCAGTGTTTATGCAAAATCGAAACATACAAGGTTAAAAAGAACATGTGGTTTTAACTGGATGATACAAAAACAATGCATGTATTTGGGTAGACTCCTTTAAAACCTTTTTTGTGCTTAGATTTTTCTCAGAACCGGACACTCAACTTTGCTTTGGGTTTTGTAAGCTTTGCCAGGTGATGACCTGTACCCAGTTCACCATGTCACATTTTGGTGACATTGTCTCAGTTTTAGGTAACAAAAACTTTAAAAAAGTTAATACTGCTATACATTCCCACTTAATTAGATTTCATTCTCACTTAGTATGAAATGGAAAACCTATTTCCACGGAACGTGCCACAAGCTTTATGTGGTTATGTTCACATACTGAGATAGTACCTCATCATTTATGTCAGTTATGTAGATTACTACTTCATTTTGCATGTAAATCAAGCATAATGCTATTCTGTTCATGGCAGGTTTTGCAGTCTCACAGATTCCTTGAACTTTCTCCTCAATCTCTTCCTGTTTCGTGATCAAGGATTCCAGAAATTTTTTGTTGATATTAACCATTTCACTGGCCACAATCACCATCTATTATACATCACAAAACACTGATTTTTTTATATATCTATAGACCACGGGAGTCAATCAGTGCCCAAAAGACATCACACAAGCTTATTTTTATTTTTATTTTTTAAGTTTTTATAGACGAGTCATTTTCCTGCTGAATCAGCTTTGCAATAATGACTCCAAAGCTTTATTGTATGTTGTCATGTATTGTACTTTTTGTAGCATGAGCACTTTATGTCCAGGCTTCCTTGCTATGAAAAAAGATTACAGACACATTTAAAGGGAACCCTAGGTGAAGATGTAAGTTGTCCCGAGAATGTTCTATGTAAGTTGTCCTGAGAATGTTCTATGTTCTACCATTTCCATTTGCAGGCTTCATACAGTTGTTCTGTCAGTATTAGTGCAACAGAAGGATTTTTTTCTGCTTAAGATTTGAGCTTCTCAGGGTGCAGCCATGATTGGTCCCTATTTGTCAGTTAACCCCTTCACAGCTAACAGTTGAGCAGTTTTGATGCAGTTTCCTTCCCACAACAGTCCTGAGAAAAGGTTAAGCTGTCCAATAAATGCTGCTTTTGAGAACTTTGTTGTGTGCAGGGATTACTGAAAAGTCAGAATTCAAGCAGGAAGTTATACAGCATCCTATATGCAGATAGTAAACATTTTGCCAGTCACATGATAAGACATCATAAGAGCAGTGAAAAGGTTAATGAAAGGCAGACAACTGAAAAGGAAAAACTGCTCATGACATAATGCATATGTCTACCACATATGCACACCTTGTACGTTCATGTTGAGGGCAGGAAATGCCAGACATACAAAGAAATGACAGCACTTGTGCAAGTGTATCATGGTCATGGTTTCAAAATTTAATTGGACATCATTTAATTTGTTGCAAGGGAGGCAACTGCTTGTCTACTTTTTTAAATTCCAATCCCATTGATAGGATCCATATGATGCCTCTTTGCCTTGGGTCCCCTTTAACTAGATGTGTTGGTAAGATCCGAAAAAGAGTTTGTGTTGTCATTGTTTAATTTTACAAGTGTAACAAACTATGAAGAAACTGGTGCCCTGAAGTGGTTTTCAGAACTGCTGATGTTGAGATACCCATAGTAACCTTTGTTCAGTTGATGTTAATAAATAATGTAGATGGATGATAATGAAAGTGCCATTTAGCCTGCATGAACCTTTGACTTGTGTGTAAATTAGTCATTTTCTCCCTAAAACAGATGCTGTTAACCAACTTCATACTGTTATTTTCAGTAGAATCTTTCTCTGTAGGGAACCCTCTGTAGCCTTTTAATTTACAAATAATTATAGTTTTCCATGTAAGGGAAAGTTCATGTATCTTTATTTACGTATTAAATTTATTATGCAATAAAACTTACTACTGTAATGCCCGCTGGATTTCAGAGAGGTAGCGTGTGAATGATGCAGGTTCGAATGAAACCATGCTGAGCGAGATGTGGAACACTTGCAACTAAAGATACTTGTATGTAATTATACCTGCTTATGTCCAGGCCAGTTGGCTATCATTTCTTCTTCCTTCTTTAAAAAAAAAAAAAAAGTTTTGTTTTTACATTGACGTGTCTTTTACTTTTCAGTGTTGGGTGTTTCTAAGCAGTTGATTGTCTGAAAAGTACATCCTTTCTCTAATATACAGTAGAGATCAATCAAATCAATCAGATTATTGTTCATGATTATACAATCCATCAAAATGAAAAAATTATTTGACACATCAGCTAAAGAAGCTACATTTAAATCTGTCACACTGTTACATTCTCTCCCTCTCTCGCCTGCCCCAAATTCTTCCACCCACCCACGCCCACACCCACATATTTAACATTCAAGACATGCACATGCATCTGTGTGCATATGAGCACACACACACACACACACACACACACACACACACACACACACACACTTCATCGCTTAGAACAGATTAAAATCCTGCTTCTGTGTAGGTGACCAACTTCTTTGTATACAAGTTTAGTATGAAGGAGTAAAAAAAATCTCTGCATTGCTCTTTTCAGGTCTCAGACTTGGCCAGAAAATGGCTATAGCACCGTTTCTGCAGTTTGCCTTTTTGAGAGAGAGTGTGTGTGTGTGTGTGTGTGTGTGTGTGTGTGTGTGTGTGTGTGTGTGTGTGTGTGTGTGCATGCATGTGTGCGTGTGTGTGCATGCATGCATGTGCATATATGTATGTTGGGGAGGGTATGTGTGCTTCAGGGAAGAGCAATTAAGGTATGATGACTGAAGTCCTGTACCATGTAAATATGTACATACTTTTCTGTGTAAAGCGCTTTGAGCTAAGTCACGTTATGGACATTGTGCTATAGAAGTGCCATGTATCGTTATTATTTATAGCGAGGTGCTTCCCAGGTGTAGCCCCAACTGGCAAAGCCCTTGCCTCTCATCTGAATATTGCAGGCAAACAAAGAGATCTATATAAACATAATGGAAAGTGTTGGTGTTGTTGGGGACGAGAGCCATTTTAATGTTGTGAGGGGCAAAATCACAAGCCAGCGTCCATAAACCACAACTTTTGTCAAGGAAAAGCGACTCTGGAAGTGTTGCAGGCACCAACCTCTCATCACCTTGCAGACGAAGGTCTGGCGCAGTTACGTTTCTTGTCGTCGAAGGCGAGCTCAGTGGTAGAGCGTCGAACTCGTGTCGGAAAGTCGCGGGTTTAATTCCTAGATGGAGCGGCAACGCAGAATTCGTTCCACCCCCGTGTTACTGCAGTAGCACGTAAAAGACCCCGGTCTTAGTGCCAGAAGTGCAGGTGGCAGGTTACAGCTGAACACGCAACAGTATAAACTTCTTCTTCATACGTATAGTGTCAAACTTCGATACTATGAACACTCTGACAATTTTTGTGTGCATGCTGGTTTACTTTTGTGTTTCCATAATCCATCGAACTCTGACGTGTATATGTGGTCTGTTGGCGTGCATTGCGGATTCGCAAGTAGCAGACGACGTAAGGTAAAACGCGTGCATAGAGGTTCGATAGCCATACGTCAAAACACAAAACAGACGGAACACTTTGGTAATAACCCTAACCTCCTTCCCTTGTCTTGGGGGCGTACGGCATTACAACCAAATTAACAAGAGTGGACAACAATGAAAAATAATCGGCAGCACTATGCCTGTGGAGCAAATTGAGAAGGGAAGTCACTCTTGCAAACCATAACTCACAAATATGGCAGTGTTTTGCGGGCAATTCGATGGATCGATATCTCGTGACGAAACAATGTAGAGCGATGCACTTAGGTGTGGCAGCACTCCCATGACGCTGAAATGAATCTATTGCCGAGGACCTCAGCGGGTGCCCAACAGTCAGCTTTTGCGGGAAGTTTAGTGTTAAGTTTTATCGCAGACTTCAACTGTACTCGATGTATCACTTCGGCGAATGGTGGGCAAGAGGACTCTGCTATCTGATCTAGAATCTGCGATGCTTACAGCTCAGTACGACAATCAGAGGTGAGGGTGGTATGACAAAGGAACTTGTTCGCTGCCGGAATCGATGTTTATTTGATTTCCCTGTCTGTCATTTGTCTGTTCTTATTGTATAATCTGCCCGTTTCCTTGTTTCGCAGTTCTTTGTTGAACCGAACTTTGTTCATGGATCCTAACCTTAATCAATCATTAGTAACGCACTCAGTTACTGCAGTAATTAGTAGGAGAATAATCAGCAGTGTTATATGGTCACTAATTCTCAAAATGGAAGCGGAAGAAGCGAGTTTTAAATGTGGTTGTGAATTTGGTGCGTGAAGGTGCATGCACACATAAAAAAAAAAAAAAAAAAAATTACGAGAACTTTTACAGTTTTGAGCTGCCAGTGTCACTGTGTCACTGTCAGTCAGTGTCTGATGCCAAAGGGCAAAGTATTTCGTTTTATATTATTACAGTTAGTGGTAATAACCTATGACAACAACAAATTAAGGAACAGAACAGCCCCCCCCCCCCTCCCCCCCACCAACCCTTTCAGTATTGTTTATTCTTTAAATTAAAAATGTGAAATAATGATCAGCCAGTCAGGGAATCTTGCACACATTTAGTTGAAGAAGCTTAGTCACATACTTGAGTATGGCATTTATATCATGTTTTGGTATTTTTTATAATATTAATAATAATATATTTCAGGGTTGATAATTATAATTTATTATTTTATATAGATCTCATTAACTGTTTCACTGCCATGCTTGCCATGCTGTTGCTCGGAAAATTACCAGTATTGGCAATAAAAGTGCCAAGTTTCACATAAGCTCATGAAAGGATTTCTATCAAAATGCCCAGTATTGAAATTAGATTTGTTATAGGACCATCAGATATACTGTTTGAAGGCATGTATGTATGCATTTTTTAAGCCCAGAAATTTTACCAGCTGGGGCAGTGAATGAGTTAACTGATAGTCAGCTGGTGAAGATCATGATGCAGCACTTTACTCAGTGGTACTGAATACAATATTCTTCAAGTCGCCAGGACTTTTACTTCAGAATGAGCGTAGTTCAGTAGTTGCAGCACAGTTTTAATCATTCTGTATTACTTATTCAGTTTATTGCGATACACTGATAGTGGCTGGGATACATGTCCACCAAAGGAAAAAGAAATACACCTTGTTTTTGCCCAGACCAATTAGTTAATTACACCTGTATACTTAATTGGCATGGCATACACATACATGTATGTAAGCTTGGTTACAAGTTTAAGTTCCTGGGGGTCAGTGAGTGCAACTTTAAAGGGTCACAACCATTAGGCCCAGTGGAGACTAATTGTGATGAGTACACACAGACATACAGTATGATACACACAGATTGAGAGAGAGAGAGAGAGAGAGAGAGAGAGAGAGAGAGAGAGCAAATAAACAAATAATTGAGTATATGAGACACTGAGAGTGAGTAACAGTAACACTGACACAACTGTGTGACAGACCAATATTGTACTTAAAACTGTTTTTTACATGTGTAAGTACTGCTACATATTATTTATATAATGCAGACGAGAGAGAGAGAGAGAGAGAGAGAGAGAGAGAGAGAGAGAGAACATATATAACAAAAGTCCAAGCATGTGTTGGTTTGAAAACTTTACTCAAAATTTTGCCCATTGATATGTATACAGTTAGTACAGTCTCAGTCGTTTTTTTATTCATCAAGACTCTTTGTAAACAGTTAGTTCGGTCTTACTCTTAGTCATTGTTTTTTTATTCATCGAGTTTTAGTCATCTGGTAATGGTATTTTAGAATTGTTGTGTGAACTGTGTTTTTACCCACGTTGATTTGTTAATACTGAACCCCTGAGGAAGGCGTCAGCCGAAAACTTCGGGAACGTTTATGCCAGTTTGTTTTATATATAATATATGCAGGTTGGAAGTTGACAGCACCAGGCCCCAGATTAATGTGTTGGATGCACATGACAGTTTGTGTCTGCTGCCCAAGGCAGAGCTGCACACTTCACTCTTACTCTTACTACTATACTAGTCTCAGTCTAAGTCAACACCACACCACAATGCTACCACTGTAGTGTGGAGGAAATGCTTGAGATACTGGAGACAGTGGAGTGGCCAACACTTCAGCCATGTCAGCATGTGCTTGCCTTGCCACATTGTACACGGTCCCCAGTGGCCCAGTGTGTGTGAAGTGCCCAGGCCTGACAGAAAAGTTCTCCAACCAAGCAGCAGCAGAAGAAGTCACAGCCTGAAAAGTGAAATGCACACAGGTTGAACACTTCACTGACTATAATATATATATATAATACTACTACAGGTCAAACACTTTCTTCCCCTATGTGGGAGTGGAGCAGGGATAGCTCAGTGGTTAGAGTGCTAGACTCATGATTGAAAGGTTGTGGGTTCAAGTCCTGGCAGGAGCGGCAGGAGAATTTTCTTCTCCAGGGTCAACTTTCTGTGCTGACTCTTGTTTCAGTATCCAGTCCACCCCTGTGTTACCGCAGCAGCACGTAAACAATGGCAGTCATTCTGCCAAATGTGTAGGTGGAAGGTTACAGCTAAACATGCATGCGCCATATATATATATATGTGTGTGGCTTTTCATGAAGTGACATGTATGTCATGGTGCATGGTTGTATGGTGTGCACAGAATGTGCTGAAACAGCAGCAGTTTTATATGGCACCAGCCATGCAATGACCAAACAGCATTGTAAGAAAACCACTTGAGTGGATATATCCGAAGTCATTCTATTAAGATCTAGCCACTCATATAATTTAGAATCACATATGAGTGCAGTGAGTCTGTGTGAGAGTGGAGAATAGTGCTATAAAGTGATCAACGACAGTCAGTGGCTGGAATGGAGGAAATGGAACAAGCTACAGCCCCCCCCCCCCCCCCCCCCCCCCCAGGTTGTCCAGGCTCCCTCTCTTGGTGCCTTCATGTATTTATAATGGTGTTGCACTACAGTGGTGGTGGTAGACTGCAAGATGATTTTATTAACAATAATCATCAATAATAATGTCTAATTTGTACAGCATCAAAACGCATCAATCAGTCAAAGGAATGCTAACTTGATATATATGTATATCATAACTTTTATCAGTACGAAATGCGAGCTGTGTGTTTAGAAATTTATACAGCACAAAATCTTGTCCAGAGAGACTATTCTGAAAGTAATAATACATGTACATGCACACATACACACACAGCCACAGGCACCCACACACATGAGTATATTAACAACAAAACCCATTTTACAGCCAGTTTAAACAGATAACAAACAGGGACTTGAGGTGCAGGAAGATAGTCTTAAAGAAAAATAAAGCATTTAATACATAACCCGTACACACACACACATGTATACACACGCTGACACAGACACAGGCACCATCACACAAGAGTATATATATTAACATTACACAACTGAATTTACAACTAATTTAAACAGATAACAAACATGGACTTGAGGCAGAGGAAAACAGTCTTAAAGGGGGAAAAAAAGAAGAGTTTAATACATTAACTCATACACCAGTTTCTTTGCCACAGAGAAGTAAATCTGTGCATGCCTGTGTTGTGCTGTGAAATAGCGTGAGGCGCAAAGCAGTGAACCTCTGTAGTTTGAAGTGTTGGGTGAACATTATGACCTAACTGGCACCTTCATTTTAATTGCTTCAGTTGGTCACAGGCATGGAGCTGTGAACCTGTGTGGGGTTTCAAGTGTTGGGTGAACATTCTGACCTAACCAGCACCTTCATTTTGATTGTTTCAGGTGGTCAAAGATGTGAAGCAG
>OY757546.1:2008286-2015137 GCA_963584105.1 Alviniconcha strummeri
TCTGTTTGACTGTGTATGTCTGCTGGTCTGTTCATACTGTGGTGGTCTGTCTGTCTGTCATAAACCTAAATTAACTTGTTAAAAAGAAAAACAGATCTGCTGTCTGATAAAACCAGAATGTTGAGGCCAAAGCAAATTGTTTCTTATTTTAGGAGTCCTATGTCAAGACTGTATTCAGCTTTGGTTACTAAGTTTGTTCTAGGATTTTAAGTACTCTTTGTGACATGACGCTTCATGATTAAAATCCCCAAATTTGCAACACAGCTGCTGGAATGGTTGGCAAAACTACACTTGCATACTGTACATATTATCATATATATATATACATATGATTTTAAAAAAAACTTTTTTGAACTTTTTTTTCCAGATGAAGAAGCCAAGCACCCTGCAGGGTACCACATCTACCCCTTCAGCGTGGCGCTACCGGCCAGCATACCATCGTCCTTTGAGGGGCGGCGCGGCTACATTCGCTACCAGTGCATGGCTTTCCTGGACCGAGGCTGGAAGGGGGTGCTGGACTGTGATATGGACTTCACTGTGATACGCCACCTGGACCTGAACACCATGCAGAACGTTGCTGTGAGTAAAACCTTTAAAAAAATCTTTTTGAGCCTTCCCACGTGTGCATCATGCTGTTTATCTGTTGCTGGGGTTAGATTTTGTCAGATCTCATGCTTTGTGAGCAAGAGTCACTCATGCCTAGCATGTGGTGTTGACAAAAGAATACAAGGTTTTATACAGGTATACACATAAATGGATAACCTGAAAAGAGTGGGGGTGGGGGGGGGGGGGGACTACCAGAAAGTTAGAACAAAGGAGAAGAGGGAGGCAATGGGTTAAATTAACAATATCAGCCTCAGTGCTTTATTTTCACGACAACAGGTGGCTCATACCTAGATTTTCTTTTCGTGAGGGTGGGGAGGTGCGGCTGGGTCTGTTTAAAGAGGTTGCTCCAAGTTTACTCTAAAAAACACCCTCCCAAACTGACTGTGCACAGGCTAAAGGAGGAAAAAAGGATAGTCTAGTGGGCAGATGTAGTGAGTGGTACAGGGTAGCAGCTCACAGTGTAGTTCCTGTAAAGCCGTGTAGGGCATTTGGCTTCCCTTACAGCATCCCTGTGTTCCTGCAGTAGCACGTAGAATATCCCAGTCATTCTGCCAAAAGTGCAGGTGGCAGGTTGCAGCTAAACGTGCATGCACCTTATGTAGGTGGTTTCACATGAAGCGACATGGTGCATGGTTGTATGGTGTACACAGAATATGCCAAGATAGCAGCAGTTTCACATGGCACCAGCCATGTCAGCGCAGTAAGCACACGCTGCAGGAGGGCACTGGGGGGATGCTGTCAGGACCTGGAGGAAACTGGACTTTTTCTGGGCAAGTAGGCTTCAGATGTAGACAGCATGCCCAGAGAGATCCAAAAGCAGACGTAGAAAGGAAATTAAAAAAGTTTGTATTTCAAGTCTGTTCTACCTTTCGGATAAACCTTGGTTTGACACGGCTACTTCCCTTAACAAACATATACTTCCAGTCCAAGGGGCAACAGATGCATTCCTGACAATGGCATGAAGGTTCTGCATGGTGGGTGTCATGTGTGATGCCTTACCTAAGACTAAAGAGTTTGTTGTGGATAAGCGATTTAACGAGAGCAGATACCATACATGTACGTCCAGGGAGCTGGGACAGCTCAGTGGTTAGAGTGCCGGCCTCCCGATCAAAAGGTTGCAGGCTTGAGTCCTGGCGGGAACAGCAGGAGAATTTTCCTCTCCAGGGTCAGCTTTCAGTGTTGAGTCTTGTTTTGGTATCTGTTCCACTCCTGTGTTACCCTAGTAGCACGTAAAAAATCCTGGCCATTCTGCCAAAAGTGCAGGTGGCAGGTTACAGTTAAACACACATGCACCATACATATATCATATATGGCTTTGCATGAAGTGATGCAGTAAACTTGTGCATGGTTGTATGGTGTACATAGAATATCTACCGAGATGGCAGCAGACATACATGTAACAACCAAATAGTGCCGTAAGTGCACCCCTTAGAATTTAGATGGCTATTCAAAAAGACACATTTAGCATCACATGTGACAAGAGCGCAGTGAATCTGCTTGAGAGCAGAGAATAACGCTATATAACAGCAATCAACATATAAATATTTTGTCAGTAATTCTCATCCAGAAGTTAGAGAGCTCAAACTGTTAACAAAGAATCAACACACAAGGGAGTTAATTAGCACTCAACATATGTAAACCAAATACAACAACGAAGACCTGAGTCGCCTACGGTAACTCTCACCTGGCATGCATGTAAATACAAGGTACATAAACTCCACCAGAGGTACATCCTCTAAGAAAGAAAAAAGGAAGGCAAATTGTTAAGAAAGAAGGCAAATTGAAATATGGCATTAATGATCATATGTCTCTGTAGACAAGGCAACATTTTATGTGTTTGGCCTCTGTGTGTGGGGGTTAAACAGTGGAATGCTTTGCCTTAAGCACTACACCACTCTGATGCTATTTCCTCCTTCATTGCCATCCTGTTTAAAAACTATAAATTTCTGGTAAATTAGAACGCTAGCAATCATTCTGTTTAGGTGTGTTTTTCTTAATTAAAAAATTCTGAACTCTCTTTTACACAGCCATGTCTCTGTCACCACTGTCAGAAGTCGTGTGTGTGTGTGTGTGTGTGTGTGTGTGTGTGTGTGTGTGTGTGTGTGTGTGTGTGTGTGTGTGTGTGTGCACGTGCACGTGCATGCATGTGTGTCTGCATCCTTGTGTATGTGTGTGTGTAGGTGTGTTGGAGGGGGGGGGGCATGCATGTGTGTATGTCTGTGTGTGTGTATGCATGTTTGTGTGTGTGTGTGTGTGCATGTGTGCGTTTGTGTGTATGTGCATACATGTGTGTGTGTGTACATGCGTGTGTGTGTGTTCACATTGTGTGTGTGTGTGTGTGTGTGTGTGTGTGTGTGTGTGTGTGTGTGTGTGTGTGTGTGTGTTGCTAGTGTTATTGTAAATCGCTCTCCACTCCCATTTCATCTGAAAGATGAGGCACTTTGCAAATCTTGATTATTTTTATTATACATGTCTATGTATGTGCGTAGTATTAAATAACAGGCTGGAACTTGTTCAATGCCATCTGCCGTCTCACCATGGAAACCATTCAAAAAGCAAAGCAGGGAAAAAAATCATCATCAGGGAATTTGTCTCGTGACTGTTGAAGGCAGAGGTTTTACGTTTGCTAGGTATCAAGTTACGGTAAGCTATAAGCATTTCCAACTCTGCAAGGCTTGATGCAGTCTGTCACCTGAAGGCTTGTGCTTTGCAACTGAAACTGGGAATTGATTTTTATTTTTATTTTTATTATGACTGATGCTATCATTAATAATATAAGTAGGATACGAGTGGAATATCATTAAATGCTGTTGGTAGTCTCTACTGTTTAGCCAATGGTTTCAATAGCATGCAACATTCTAGAGCCTGCATGTCCTTGTACAGCTAGTGGTTAAGTTTCACTGAATGAAACACACTGGTAATTGAGTAGTGAAATAATTATATGGAACTTTACTGAAGCTGGGGAGGGGGAGGAACAGACATTGCAGGGTTCGGGTCATACGTGTGTGTGTGTGTGTGTGTGTGTGTGTGTGTGTGTGTGTGTGTGTGTGTGTGTGTGTGTGTGTGTATGAGTGTGTGTGTGTGTGTGTGTGTGTGTGTGTGTGTGTGTGTGTGTGTGTGTGTGTGTGTGTGTGTGCTCGTGAAAGTTTGTTTTGACTTTGTTTTGCTCTTTGTTTTCTAATGGGCTATGTTCTCCAATTTGGAGAAATAGCACAAAAAAGGTAAATTATATACATGTTTTTCTTGTGCAGTGTCCTTGTGGTTTTTCATGTGTTTGTTTACAGGTGTGTTTGTTTTTAATTTCACAATGCATAGATGTATGCATAAGTTTTTTTCTTTCTTTCCTCAATTATGTCTAAATGGTCACCCTGGTAGAACCATTCTGGTTGATTGGGCGTAAAAAACAAGTTAGTTACTTACTCACTCCTGTAAGTGCAAGTCTTCTTTGCTGTGCTTTCTGTGAGTTCTTGTCCCTTGTGATGCCCACTTTAAGTCTTTCTCTCTCTGTCTCTTCAAACCTGTAAGTCATTCCATTCATCTGTGTGTTCTGTGTGTCCACTTCTTCCTTCCCTCCAGTTGTGGGTTGTAGGTCCTCTCATTTTGTGTCCTCTACTTCTAATTGTATAACTGGTTCTCCTCGCCTTCTGCCTCGTGAAAGTCTTTGTTCCTGTAGTGTAAGTCCTGTGTGTCCTCTTTGGCCTTCCCTCCTTTTATGTTTTTTTAAGTTTTTCCCTCTTTTTGTGTCTCCTGCATGTCCCCTTTTTCTGTCTCCTGCAACTGTGCATGTCCTCTCTTTCTGTGTCTCCTGCAAGTCCTCGTTTTCTGTGTCTCCAGCAAGTCTTTGCATCCTGTGTCTCGTGCAAAGTGTTCCTTAGTGTATTTCCTGCAAGTGCTTTCTTCTTTCAGTGCCTCCAGCAAGTCCTTGCTTCCTGTGTCTTCCTAAAGTTCTTCCCTCTTTCTGTGCCTCCAAGTCCTTGCTTCCTGTGTCTTGCTAAAGTTCTTCCCTCTTTCTGTGCCTCCAAGTCCTTGCTTCCTGTGTCTTGCTAAAGTTCTTCCCTCTTTCTGTGCCTCCAAGTCCTTGCTTCCTGTGTCTTCTTAAAGTTCTTCCCTCTTTCTATGTCTCCAGCAAGTCCTTGCTTCCTGTGTCTTCTAAAAGTTCTTCCCTCTTTCTGTGCCTCCAAGTCCTTGCTTCTTGTGTCTTCTTAAAGTTCTTCCCTCTTTCTGTGTCACCTGCAAGTCATTCTTTGGCGGTGTCCCCTATTTGTCTTTTGCAGGGCTTGCTGTACTGTGTCTCCTTCAAGCCCTTATTGCCTTATTGTCTCTTGAAATTCCTTCTCTCCTTCTGTGTCTCCTGCAAGCCCTTGCCTTATTGTCTCCTGCAGGTCCTTCTCTCCGGGATCTCATTCAAGCCCTTATTGCCTTATTGTCTCTTGAAGTTCCTTCTCTCCTTCTGTGTCTCCTGCAAGCCGTTGCCTTATTGTCTCCTGCAGGTCCTGCTCTCCTTCTGTGTCTCCTGCAAGCCCTCTTCCTCTCTGTGTCCCGTCCCTCCCTCAGTGTCTCCTGTGAGTCCATAGAGATGGCGTCCTCATGTTGAGCTTTGCTTCCAGGAACCAAGTCTGTCGTCCAAGGAGGAAGTGTATGAAGGGTGTTGCTGTGATTCTGGTGTGGTGGTGTCAAAGTTCAGCCTGCGCAAAACTGGATTTGTCCCCGGTGAACCCATGATGTTTGAGATCAGTGTTGAAAACAAGTCCACGTCGTCTCTAGGTGGTCTGTGCATACAGTTAATACAGGTATATTGTAAGAGTGTTTGTCTGTGTGTATATATGTATGTGTGAGTGAGTGTGTGTGTGTGTGTGTGTGTATGCATGAGTGTGTGTGTGTGTGTGTCTGCGCATGAGCTTGTGTGTGTGTTTGTGCATGTATGCATGAGTGTGTGTGTGTGTGTGTGTGTGTGTGTGTGTGTGTGTGTGTGTGTGTGTGTGTGTGTGTACATGTATGCATGAGTGTGTGTGTGTGTGTGTGTGTGTGTGTGTGTGTGTGTGTGTGTGTGTGTGTTTGTGCTGTATGTATACATGTGTGTGTTTTTGGGGAGAAGGGGAGGCCTTGCATTCATGTGTGTGTATGTATGTTGTGCAGTATACACATATACTTGTGTGTGTGTGTGTGTGTGTGTGTGTGTGTGTGTGTGTGTGTGTGTGTGTGTGTGTGTGTTTGCATGAGTGTGTGTGTGTGTGTGTGTGTGCATGTGTGCATATATGCGTGTGTGTGTGTGTGTGCGCGCGCGCGCATATATCCATGTGTGTGTGTGTGTGTGTGTGAATTTATGTGCATATTTTGTTTGTGTGCATGTTTGTGCAGCTGTACTTGTAATTAGTGAAAAGAAAAGGAAAAAAATCAACCAAAACACACATTCTGTTAAAACTGATGACTTTTGAAATAAAAGAGAAAATATTCCAATGCAAATTTCAGTAAATCTTGCCCCTTTTTAAGCAGCAGTCAGGCAAAGACATCCTACATGATTTAAAGAAAAAGTGAAACATCTTATCTTTTGGGAATTGGAAGTTGGCAAGGACTTTTGGCAAGTTTGTTTTGAATTGACCACTGGTAGACTAAATTAGAGGTGTCATTCTAAGATTGATTGATTGATAATTAGCTTCTTTGAGTGATTATTAACTTCCTTCTTTCTTTCTTTCTTTCTTTCTTTTTTTTCTTTTTCTTTTCCTGGTGAACCATTTTGGTTATGTCAAGGCAACACAAGTCGTAAAATTACAAAAACTATTCTTACTCGCAGCTCAGTAATTTCACACGCAAGTCAAGAAGAATATTTATTTGTCCTCTGTAAACACAGCAAATTTGAAAAGTAGATCATGTCATGATTTATTGTGTGTATGTAACAATGACAAACACACATTCCAAAGAGGTAGTTCCTTCGATATTACCCAAGTGTACAACAGCACATAAGGCTAGGAGATGCTGGTATCTTCGGCCTTTCTGTTCAATACCAGGTTTAAAAAAATGTAAAAGAACATTTACAAATGTTCAGAAATAAAGGATGTGGGGAAACCCCATAAAACTGCGTAAGATAAAGAGCTATACAAGTGTCATATGGCAGCATGCTGCACGTGGCACATACCAGTTATCTCCAGACATCTTTCTAAAAAAAAAACAAAAAAACAATGAAGCATTCACCACACAAATACGGCTTTCCATTGAAAGAAGTTGAAGAAATTTTCTGGAAGGTGGGC
>OY757546.1:2015337-2044098 GCA_963584105.1 Alviniconcha strummeri
ATTTTCTGGAAGGTGGGCAGGATAATGGTTGGATAAGAGACAGACGAGAAAGCAGAAAGAGCATAAAAGGACTAGACATGTTAATAGTTGCAGATCTTTATAACACCTGTAACCTGAAACCCTGAGCAATTGTTTCCCCTTTTCTCAGCAACACTGGCCTTTTTGCTCAAAACTGTGTCATGAGTGTTTTTGATAAAAACATGCAGATTCTGTGTGGTTTTGCAGTAATGCATGAACCCTGCTGTTTTACATCTTCATACCCTCTCCCCCCACTCCCCCCCCCACCCTCCCCCCACCCCATGGGCCCCACCCCCCTTTTCTTTTTTGTGATAAGTCTGTGTTCCATTTTTAACATTGAATGTAAAATCATTTGTAACAAGTTTTAGACTGGCATTGTGTGTGTGTGTGTGTGTGTGTGTGTGTGTGTGTGTGTGTGTGTGTGTGTGTGTGTGTGTGTGTGTATGTTTGTATGTGTATGTGTGTGTGTATGCATGTGTGTGTGTGTGTGTGTGTGTATGCATGTGTGTGTGTGTGTGTGTGTGTGTGTGTGTGTGTGTGTGTGTGTGTGTATGTGTGTGTGTGTGTGTGTATGCATGTGTGTGTGTGTGTGTGTGTGTGTGTGTGTGTGTGTGTGTGTGTGTGTGTGTGTGTGTGTGTGTTGGAAGTGATGAGAAGATGTTGAATGATGTGTTGCAGTGTATTTACTTATATAATTAGTAGATTTGCATTGTTCTCCTGATTCTGTACACTTTTTGTGAACCCTTTTGTTTTATACTCTTCCTTTCAGCCTCATGTTACTTTGCTAGGTGTAGACGCTTTAGAAATATTCATTCATTACGCTGCTGTCCATTTAGCAGCTGTTGACTGGTAACCAGTTTCATTGACCCTGTCCTTACTCTGCTCTCCATTTAGCAAATGTTGACTGGTAACCAATTTCATTGACCCTGTCCATGCACTGCCCTCCAATGAGCAAATGTTGACTGGTAACCAATTTCATTGACCCTGTCTTTACAGGTAACCAATTTCATTGACCCTGTCCTTGCACTGCCCTCCAATGAGCAAATGTTGACTGGTAACCAATTTCATTGACCCTGTCTTTGCACTGCTCCCCATTTAGCAAATGTTGACAGGTAACCAATTTCATTGACCCTGTCCATGCACTGCTCTCCATTTAGCAAATGTTGACAGGTAACCAATTTCATTGTCTTTGCACTGCTCCCCATTTAGCAAATGTTGACAGGTAACCAATTTCATTGACCCTGTCCATGCACTGCTCTCCATTTAGCAAATGTTGACTGGTAACCAATTTCATTGACCCTGTCCATGCACTGCCCTCCATTTAGCAAATGTTGACTGGTAACCAGTTTCATTGACCCTGTCCTTGCAGACGGTGCGATACACGGGATACTCCGACAGTGTCTTTTCTTCAGGCAATCCCAAGTTCCACGACAAGGTCAACGCCTGGGTGTTGTATGAGATTGAAGATGAAATTGAGGCTAACAAAACGTACACGCTGCACAACTATGCCTTAATTCCAGCCGTGGCCCCATCGTTGCTGGATGGGTGCGGCATCATCTCTACCATGTATCAAGTCACGGTAAGTTTGGGGGTCTTCTTGATGATGATGATTGTATGAAACCATAATGAGGAAGTGGCAGGGTGGGGGAGTGAGGGGGGGGGGGGCATGTGATGTGGTCATTTCATTTTCATTCAGATGATCAGAGATGGGAGAATTAAAAACAGGAGGCCTAATACTGCTGCACCTTTTTTTCTCTTCTCGGATCTGTTGCCCCGTGTTCTTTGTCCGCTTTCTTTCGGAGTCACCCTAATTATCATTTTGATTATTGTACTGCTACTGTACATTACCTGTGTGTTTCCGTGCTATTGGCCATTGTGCCATCTCTGAAAGGTGGACGAGGGAGCTGTAGCGTGTGCAACAATTTTAGTGTGTGCTGTGCCCTTGAAGGCATTATTGTTTTTATTAAGGTCAGACAGGCACTGAGAAGTCTGCACAAGTGTCAAGGTTCCCAGGGTCCTTACAGGTACTTACTTTGCCAAGTAAGGCCTTACAAGTCCTTTACATCATGGTCCTTACAAGTCTAGCTAGTACTAAAATTGCACATGGGTAGTTCTAAAAAACTCTGATTTTTCCAAGTCAGCGACACTAGATGGTTCCACACATGTACTAAGTTTCAAAATCATTCAAACATAGGTTGAGATGGTGCCTGAATTAGACAGTGCTTTCCTCTGTGTTCATTTGGATCACATGCAGCTGAAATCATGGTCGCAAGATTACACAATAACTTCCAGGTTAGCCATTTGGTTGCAAAATTCGAACTGTGCAAGAACTTGAGCTAACAGCAAAGATGCTGAGAAAATGTTCGCTCCAAGACCGCTGGCTAAGGGACAATGCATACCAGGAGTGGGTTCTAAAAGGTAAGCTGGACAAACTCTACGCTCGTTGTGTGGCATGCAAGGTTCAGCTCATTTTTTGTGTTCCTTACTGTTGCAGTGGTCCTTACAAAATCTAATATTGGTCCTTACAAGTACTTATAAGGTCCTTATTTGGCTCTAGTCCAAATGCCTGGGAACTGTAATACAGTGTTACCTTGTGAAGAACTGAATGTCATGTCACTCTGCTGTAGCCAGGAGACAAGCCGTGGCCATTTGCGTTACGGTCCATTGCATCAGGCAACTGGCAGTGCGTTGTTGGTTTGCTTCAGTCTTCTTTCTTTTTAAATGAAAGAAAGTGTGGCGCAACAGCTTGAGAATATTTTATTTTGCAACTGCACTACTGGTGCCTTTTTTGGTGGAACTTGACAGTTGACACAGAAGATTTACGTTTGTTTGATTCAGGTAATATTTAGCAGCAAACACAGGTGCTTGGGAAAGATGGAAACGCTGTTAATGGCTTTGCTTGGTGGTGGGTTGTAATGTTTCAGCTTCGGATACCTGTGGGGTGGAGCACCACTGACCTGTCAGCTGGCGTGACAATAGGAACAGTTCCGTTGAGAGAATTTGATCATTTGTCCAACATCGGACCGCCCCAGCGCATGAGCATGATTGACCGTGAGTGCAGCTGTTCTACTTTTTTTTTTTTTTTTTTTTTAAGTGTTGCATGTTAAGGCAACTGGCCTTCTCAAGAGGTATTTTGTCCAACAGACACAAGAGACCAGTATGAACACCTAAAATTGTAGACCATCTTCTCCTTGCTGAACAGTGACTAAGACTGCTGTGTGGCTTGCCTGTGTGCTTGTTTGTGTGTGTGTGTGTATCTGTGTGTGTGTGTGTGTGTGTGTGTGTGTGTGTGTGTGTGTGTGTGTGTGTGTGTGTGTGTGTGTGTGTGTGCATGTGTATGTGTTGGAAGTGGTGAAAAAAATGATGCGTGAAGAGTTGCAGTGTATTTGTTCAAATAATCAGTAGAGTTTCATTGTTATTTTAATTCTGTACACCTTTGTCAACACTATTGTTTGTATTAACAGTATGCACATTAGGCTCATATTGTCTCCACTGTTCTTTCATTTTATCTCTCCACCAGATTTCAGTGTGTCACTTTAGCAAAACTTGCAAGCCTTCAAGTACAAATGTATAGCAAAACTTGCAAGCCTTCAACTTCAAGTACAAATGTAGAGCAAAATTTGCAAGCCTTCAACTTCAAGTACAAATGTATAGCAAAATTTGCAAGCCTTCAACTTCAAGTACAAATGTATAGCAAAATTTGCAAGCCTTCAACTTCAAGTACAAATGTATAGCAAAACTTGCAAGCCTTCAACTTCAAGTACAAATGTAGAGCAAAATTTGCAAGCCTTCAACCTCAAGTACAAATGTATAGCAAAATTTGCAAGCCTTCAACTTCAGGTACAAATGTAGAGCAAAATTTGCAAGCCTTCAAATACAAATGGGCTTCATTGTGTGGTCTTTTGAAGCAGGATGCTTGTTAGCAGAAAACAACAGATACATGCAAAAAGGGTTGTACAAATGAATACTGCACTTCCTGTGGCAGGGTGGCATTGTGGGTATAACCTGCTGCCTTGCTGCATACAGTAATGTTGCTTTCTTAGTGAGTGCTCTTGGATAGGCTTCATACTTAAGAACCAAAGGAGCAACGGGTACCTTTCCTTTCATTCTGGAACTCTCACTGCCCTTTCATTTTATTTCCTGGTGAGCACTTAATAGAGGGTGCTGTGCTGAAGTCTGAGCCTTGCCTTTCTTCACAGGCGTTTGATCTGAGCCCGTGTATATGAAGAGCAAATAAAGTTAAAATTGGGCAGCCCTGATCCTGATTTGCTAAAGTGTCTGCAAGTCTGGTTCTCCTTCCCAAATGCACAAGTCGTCAGTAGCCTCCAAAATAGTTATTGGCTAGTGTTTATTTTTAGATTGGGAAAGCCCTTTGTTTTACTAGCAATACGATGCGCGTTATGTTGAAAACTTAAAACTGATTGGACACCGTGTGACACAGCTGTGTCCATTTCAGGTTCAGAGTTCACCACTAATGTAGCTGATGTCAGTGACCCAATGACCTCTTCCCATTTGAGATTTTCCTGTCTCCTCCTCACCATCGGTGTTGATTATGATGTGTCTTGATGCGTGAATCCAAATCTTTTTGAATAATTTGTGGTCTTCAGTGGTACTTGGGAGGGTGTCAGTCTGTACAGTTAGTGTCCATGTCCTCATTAGTAGCCTCTGTCAGTAACAGCTGCGTGAGAGCTGCAATTTTTATACAGCATTTACACTGCTTAAAGGTGGACAAATGAGTCGTAACTTTAAACATGATTAGGCCAGTTGGATAGCCCTGTTTGCACTTCACCTACGCTGATTTTGTCAGTGTCATCACTGTTTAGAAGATAAACATGAATAGGCAGCTGTTTGCTCTTCATGCGTATGGGCCCAGACTGTTATGTGGCTGTGCTGTGTTGACTGGTGGAGTGCACACTGATCTGAGTTGGATTCGGCATTCAAATGATTGTAATTTTCCTTATTTGATTGCAGCTGGTATCTCTCATGGTCAGTGAATGTGTGCCGTTACATCATTGGCAGGTTTTGTTCAGAATCAGCCAGTCTTTTGCTCCATTGCAACACCTTAGCTTTTGAGAAAAGTGTGGCTGGTGTGCCCTGTGGAAAAGTTATGCTTTTTTGCCATTGGCTAAAATCTAATGTGTGATTGGCTAAAAATGTCATTGGATAACTGTGGTTGGCTAAAAAAGTCATTGGCTAAATGAGTGATTGGCTGAAAACAGTGAATTAAAACCTAGGATGATTGATGACCTGGAAGCCTCTTACTGTGCTGATCACATTTACCATTGCAGCTCCACCATCCTACGAAGAGTGTGTGTTTGGTCACATGACCATTCAGAGCGGGGAGAGCATTGACAACGAGGATGAGGAGGAAGTAGATGCCTTACGACAACGGCGGAGGGAGCTTCGGCGCATGCCCAGCTACCCTTACTACAACATGGTGACATCCTCATCCACCACCAACGGCCAACAGACACCCCCCTCCCCATCTGCCCTCCCCACGACCTCGCAACCGTCTCCTGCACCACCCCCACCCCCACCCTCACCGCCCCCACCTCCCAGCTACGATTCTTTAGGTCACCGCTAGAGGTGCAGTTGTAGACTGGAGAACTTGACTGAGCATTGTGTATGTTAATATCGAATGAATACTTTGGCAATGTTCTAGTTCTTGTGTGTTTGCCAGCTTTGCAATCAGTGGCCTTCATGTCCACAACAGAACCAGTGTAAAAAATCTTATGCAGCATTTTCACAAGGAAGTGAAGGAGAAGCAGAGGACTTCCGATCTGACAGCCAGGAGATGCAGTGTGTCAAGTTTACAGTTTGGGCAGGTAGAACTCGAATTAGCTTTTGTTTGAGCCAGTCCTTTAGTGCTAGCAGAACTCCTGGCTGGTATTCCTGGATCTAAATGCGAAAGGATCTTTGTTGAGGTGCTCTTTTTGGGGCGAGTGTGCTTACCTTTAGTTTAGTCCACCGATTCTGTTCAAGGATGCTTGCTGTGCTGGGGTGTGCATGAATTAAAACTTCCGGCTGAGAAGGGAAGAAGATGCCAGGTTCCTTTTCTCGTCAGTCGACAGGTTGCCTTTCAGTTGCGAGCAGCAGGTAGCCAGAATTTTAGGTCTGTGGCAGTGCAGGCATTCTTAGAGCTGCAGGTGTATTGGCTGGGTGGTGTGATGGATCCTGGATGCAGGGAAGGATGGATGACATGAGAGTACCTGAGTACAGGCCTTGCCAGTTTAGTACCTGAGTACAGGCCTTGCCAGTTTAGTACCTGAGTACAGGCCTTGCCAGTTTAGTACCTGAGTACAGGCCTTGCCAGTTTAGTACCTGAGTACAGGCCTTGCCAGTTTAGTACCTGAGTACAGGCCTTGCCAGCTTCACGGTGGGGATATAGGGATAGAAATCACAGGAAGTTGGGGAGAGAGGGCCAGTATCTAATGCTGCAAGTGTGAGCGCAACGGAGGGTGTCTGCATCTAAGGCAGACATCTGCACAAACCAAAAACACTGACTCTTGTTAATCATGGGTGGAAAAAAATCAACCATAAGACAGCATCCATATGCTGTTTTTTGTTTGTTTGTTTTTTATTATTAAAAAAAAGAAGAAGGAGATCAGCTGAGGTGGAGCTGATCATTTGATGTCAGGTTTGTTAGCTTACCACATGAGTGGTGCCTTTAGACTTGGCTAGTCAACCTGGCAAATTGCTGAAGCCATTGGGCACAGCTGCATGCACAGGTGTCTACAGTAGAACTGGCTGTGACTGTGAACGTGTGTACACACAAGCCACCAGGAGGAGGTGTTGAGGGCAGGTGATGGTACATGCAAGAAGTAATTGAGCTGCTGGGTTTCAGTGCCAGCGAGTTCAGGTACAGTTTAACTGTGCTTTCTTTTGATGTTGCTAGGTGCTAGCGCTATGCACAAGCTACAGAAGAAATTCTGATGTTTTGAGAAAATAAATGTTCGTGGTATGCTTAAAGTTGGCATTAATCAAATGATTAATAATTAAAGTATTTGTAAAGCCCAAAATCTTGTCCACAGAGACTATTCTAAGCATGCGCGCACATGCATGCATGCATGCATACACACACTCGTGTTGTTTTTTATCAGTCTAATTCATGGATGCCAAAAACCATCATTAGCACTTTGTCAGTTTTCAACTTCAGCGGTAGCAGACTGCACCAGCAGAAGTTTAAAAAATGTCTTTTGTTCTTCTCTGTTGGGGCAGTTGCGTGTATTGTAGACTGACTTGATTGTATATAATATGCATGTGGCATTGTTTTATGCTATTTTTACTGATCTGTCCATTTTACCAGTATAACTGACAATGAATGACCATAGTTAACTTTCAGTAGTTTTCTTATATTCGCTGTACATAATTTCAGTCCGGATCATAACACTGTCAACAGGGCTCTTTTCAGCCAGTTGATAACACTGTCAACAGGGCTCTTTTCAGCCAGTTGATAACACTGTCAACAGGGCTCTTTTCAGCCAGTTGATAACACTGTCAACAGGGCTCTTTTCAGCCAGTTGATAACACTGTCAACAGGGCTCTTTTCAGCCAGTTGATAACACTGTCAACAGGGCTCTTTTCAGCCAGTTGATAACACTGTCAACAGGGCTCTTTTCAGCCAGTTGATAACACTGTCAACAGGGCTCTTTTCAGCCAGTTGATAACACTGTCAACAGGGCTCTTTTCAGCCAGTTGATAAAGCCTAAAGTTGCAATCCTTCCCACTAGATCCGCCAGGTTTTTAACTGACTATTGAAAAAACAAAACAAAAACAAACATATCTTTCCAAACTGAATGAAGGTCTCACCCTGAACTGCCTGTTTCAGTGTCTGAAGACCTGCTCACCCTGCCCTGCATCCCAAAAGGTCAGGGGAAGGGGCGGGGGGGTCAAGGGAAGGGGGGGGCAGGGGGAGTTGCTCACTTTACTGTGTCCAAAGAAATGTTGTGCCTGAGCAGCAACAACGGTCAAGCATGCCAATCATGACTCCTGGTGTGATGACAACATTTTGTTTGAATGTTGAATCACTAAATACATGCATTCTAATGTGAAATGTCTGCTTATTCTGTTGGTGCAAGTATTCAAAGTGTAATACTGAATTTTTACATTTATTGCACTCTGTGCAATATTTTTTGGAATTGACTGTTTACTTTGCATTTGTTTTTATTTTGTTTTTGTTTTTTTACCTACACTCACCCTGAAACATATGCAGTCAGCTGTGCTGTAGAAACTAATTATCCACCTATCCTGTGTTACATTGTCATGGTGTGTTTATGAAGCAATCATTTAGTGTAATTTGTTTCAGTAATGCACACTATCTTCTAGTCTTTTGGTGTAATTTGTGCAAGTTTTGCGTGCTGTTTTCTAGACACTTTACTCCCTCTTGTTGGACTCCCTCTGGTTGGATTGTATTCTTCTTTTAGGTGTAGCCACAATTATCATTTTGATTGTTCTGTTGTTGTTATGGATTGTTTCTGTTTCCATGTCACCAGCCATTAGGTCTGAACATGTGCAATGGTTGTAGTGTGTGCTGTGCACATGAAGACATCAGATTACAAACTCAGTCAAAATATTAGTACCACATGGGAAAATCCTACTGTGTACAAAACTACAACAAACTAAACATTAGCACAGCATGGGAAAATCCCACTGTGTAGAAAACTACAACAAACTAAACATTAGCAAAGCATGGGAAAATCCCACTGTGTACAAAAAATGATACCAGACTAAACAAAAACTGGAAAAGAGACCAATGGCTGTACATTGCTGCTTCTGTTATAAATGTAACTTGCCAAGATCCCAAACCACAAAAGGTTCAAAAGAACGCTGACTATAAATAATAGGACAACACAAAAAGTGCAAATTATTGCAAAAAAACTTTAGATTTTTATAGGACAACACAAAACAGGTGCAAAAACCTGTACACATTTTGGGGTTTAGTAAGTAAACATGGTACTTAGTGTCCACAGAAACCATAAGGCTTATTAGGGACGTGGAGAAGGGAGATGGGGGGGGAAGATTATGTCCGTGTTGCAACACTGTAACCACCAGAATGACTTCTGCATTAAGGTGGGCAGCGATGAGAGCTATTTGAATGTTTTATAATTGTGAGGAACAAAGTCACAAGACAGTGTCCACAGACCACAACTTATAAAGACAAAGGAGAACCGAAACAGATTCGAACCGAGGTCCCTCTGCTTACAAGCCAAACACCTTACCGCTAGGCCAAACCGGCTCACTTGGGCATTTAAAAAGAACATTGATTTTTATATGCCAACACAAAACCTGTGGAAATTCCTGTTACCAAGCAGCAGCCTGTGGGTAAATGGCGAAAAGTGAAAATTATCAACTTATCCATTTGTGGTTGTTGGTGCTGGAGTGTCTGAAAATCAGCGTTCTTTTGAACCTTTTTTGGGTTTGAAACAAATCTGAAACAGAACAAGGCCCTGAGCACTCGTGCAGAATCAACCATAAGGGAGTTAATTAGCACTAAAAAAAATCTGTTTGGCTCTTGTTTTAAAACACTAGCAGTCAACATTGTTTCAATTTTTTTTAATAACTTGCCAACTAAGCTTTTGTGCAATATTTATTTGTAATATAGTGTTTGTTTAACGATGCTAAGTCCCACTGTTATCATTCGCCAAATATATTTTCTCATGATGTTTTGCATTGTTTACAGTTTCTTACTGCAGTGTAATGCAGATGAATCTCGGTTATTGTAACCAAGGGTAGGCTCTTGCTGCAACCCTGTGTCAAAAGTCTGTTTAAGAAGGCTTCTCAAGGTGCCATGACAGATAATGGTTTGTATTAATTCACAGATTTAATTGTGATACATATATTTCATAGATTTAATTGTGATATATAGCCCATTCTTTCAGTTTGTCTCAAATGCATGTCTCCTTTCATTTAGAGCCTCTTAGGGCTATGAGATGATTCCCTTTTCCTGGCCCCTCTCTTGCTGTTGCTCTTTCTGTCTTGTCATTTTGCTGCTAATGGTCCATTCTTCTGAATGTTACGAGATGGGCAGTTTTGTATGGCTTTTGGTCAGGACCTATGGTAGATGTAGTCATGTGCAGCGTACTGCCATATGGCGCTGGTATTTGCCATTATGCATTTAAGTAATATTTAACTTTTTGTTGTTTCTGTCTAATCTTTAAAAAAAAAAAAATCTTAATCTGGTATTGATAAATCTGATGGAATGGTGGATGATACCAGCATGTTCCAGCCTTATGTGTAATTCTGTTTTTCTCATTTTCTTTTCTCAGCAAGGACAATATTGAAGGGACTAACTCTTCAAAAAGTTAGGTTTGATGTTTGTGTATGTGTATTTTGCTTCATATTTCCGTATTGATTAATTTTGTAGGTTTAGCTTGAGAAAAGGTTCACATATATATTATGAGCAGAGTTTTGAAATGTGCATTTGATTATGACAGAGTTTGATTGTCCTGAGGTGACCCTGTGTGGTTGACAGGACATTAAAATCCAATTAACTCCTCCTGTTCAGCTTCCAGACCTGTCTCACATCACCACTCCATGAGTCTCTACCCCCTCTACCATCTTCAATGCCCACCCAAAGCTTGTCTCCTTTAAACTCAGTTTATCATTTATTCTGCCCTCTTACCCCCACTGAAGCCTACAGTGGAGAACTGTGGACAGAAATTAAGGTCCCCTCTGTTGACTAGTTGACTAATAGCCATACATGCTTTGCCCACTTCTAGAAATGTCTTCCTTGTCCTAATTTCTAACTTCCGGGTCCATTCACTTTTTTTTTTTTTTTTTTTTAACCAAATCCTCTCCTTAATTTTCAACAGTTGTGGTTTTGGCTAATGTAGTTTCCTGCATGGGCCTGTGGAATAAAATAGGGTCACCTTGCTCATTGTTTGCAGTCAGTTGTGTTGCGTGTGGAGCTGCATCTATGACTATGAGTATGACTCTGAGCCTGTGACTCTGTTTTGGTGACAAGCATTTCAACCTGGTACATGGAGTTCATCCTGAGTCTGTGTGGGTGGTGGGATGTGAGGATCCTGGCACTACCATCCAAACCAAAGATTATAATCTTTGCTTAAGCTGACCCTGAATGAAATAAAGTGACACCGAGAGAGAATTGTTTACACAGCAACCGGTGCAGGATGGTATGCTGACCGTTTGATCCAACTTTCAAGGCCATTTTTTAAATGCACACATGTTTTAAATTTCATGCTGATGATTGGCAAGCAGCCCCAGCAAGACATTTGTAAGTTATGTTCTTCTGTGACACTAGACACACTTCTGATGTGTGGTTCTTTACTTGGGGGGATCTGATGAGTGAACTGGGTCTTTAGCTGGAGCCATCAAAGTGTTCAGTTATAGGCATTAAATTTTCTCATATATTTATGTGTCTTTTATCAAAGGCTTGTTTCCTCTTTGTGTGTGTGTGTGTGTGTGTGTGTGGTGTGTGTGTGTGTGTGTGTGTGTGTGTGTGTGTGTGTGTGTGTGTGTGTGTGTGTGTGTGTGTGAGGGGGGCGGCGGGAAGAAAGAAAGAAAGACCATCTTTCATTTTCTCATGAGCCAGGTGTTTATAAATAAATGATAACAAATTTACTTTTATTTTTTATCACAATTCAGCTGTATTCTCATATTGGTGTTCTGCAGTATATGAGCAGTTGGTTTTGGGTGTTTTCCTCTGAGCGTGTGTGTGTGTGTGTGTGTGTGTGTGTGTGTGTGCGTGCTGTTGACCTTTTCCAGGTTTCCTTTGTGACAGAATATACTGAGATGTGTATACACCACTGTCACTTCCCAGTATGGGCATTGGTTGGATGCAGTCATTTTCCTGCACAGTTATTCAGTGCCCTCTCTGGGTGAGGCAGCCGCATTATGCTTATGATCTTACTCACACACAGCCAACAAATGGAGGCACCGTGTACTGCCCATGGAGGGTTTAGCCTTATTCTTTCCCATGTATGGAGGTTCAAACTCCATTCGGTACTTAACAGATTTAAATCTGTGCTGTGTCTTTGAAGTGCCCCATTGGAACATATCCCATAATGTGCTGAAACTTGCTTTTACAACTTCCTCTTCAAGGGAAAGATCACTTCAACACTTGGGGACTGAATGTAGTTTGATATTAGTGGTCTTCTGGAAGACAGCTTTTATTCAGATTGATATTAGCGGTCTTCTGGAAAACAGCTTTTATTCAGATTGATATTAGTGGTCTTCTGGAAGACAGCTTTTATTCAGATCGATATTAGTGGTCTTCTGGAAGACTGATTTTATTTAAATGGAAGACTGATTTTATTTAAATGAAAGTAAATCTTGTATAAAATATGTTGCTCACTTCTGTGCCATTCGTATTTTACCAACATATTCATCTTTTTTATTTGTTCCCTTCAGTTTTACACAGTAGAGACTATTATATATATATATATATGTCTGTGTCATTCTGTGACTGCTCATGCATAAAGTTATTCACAGTGGAACACAAATGAGCAGTGGTCATACTCTTCAGTGTTTATGTGAGTATGTATGATTCACCAGTGTTTGTGCATGTACAATAGAGGAAGCTGTGCAAAAGACAAAGTGATTCAAATACCCCAACTGTACATTTACTCTCTCTCTCTCTCTCTCTCTCTCTCTCTCAGGGCTGTCATTTGATTCCCCTTTCCTATCTCCTCTCTTGTTTTGATTTTCTGCCTAGTCCTCTTGCTCTTTCTGTCTTGTCATTTTTCTGCTAATGGTCCATTCTCCTGATTTTTATTCAGAAAATGCTCAAATATTTTTCGTAAAGGGTTAGGCTTTTTTGTATGGCTCTTGTTGAGCAGCTAGGAGATGATAGTTGGTAGGTGGTATGTGCAGCTTGCTGCCATATGGCACTGGTATTTGCCATTATACATTTATATATAAAATAAATTATATTGTGTCTGTCCATTCCTTTTTCATATTTTTCTTTAACCTGGTATCAATAAATTAGACAGAATGGTCAATGATACCAGCATATCCGAGCCTTATGTGCTCTTTTAACAGGGGTAACATTGAAGGGACTAACTCTTTCAAAAATTTGTGTTTGATGTTTGTGTATGTATGTTTTATGTTTGTGAAGTGATTGATTTTGTAAATTGACTTGACAGAGGGTTGATATATATATGTGAGAAGAGTTTAGAAATGTGTATTTGCTTATGACCTGAGTTTGACTGTCCTGAGGGGACCCTGTGTGGCTGACTGGACATTAAAATCCAGTTACTACTACTACTGCTCTCTCTCTTTTTTTTCTTTTTCTTTTTTTGTAAAGCCCCCGAAGTGAAGCTGGGATGTCTGGAATCTCAGGGCTGTCATTTGATTACTGTTTCCTGTCTCCTCTTTTCTTTTTCTGCCTGGTCCTGTTGCTTCTTCTGCCTTGTCATTTTTTTTGCTAATGGTCTGTTATTCTAACTTTTTTTCTCTCCAGAAAACTCGCATTTTTCATCAAGTTAGGCTTTTTTGTATGGCTCTTGTTGAGAGAGATGATAGTTGGTAGGTGGTATATGTAGCTTGCTGCCATATTGCATTGCTATTTGCCATTATGCATTTATATATATATACATTTTTTTTTATTGCTTCTTTCCATTCCTTTTATATGTTTTTCTTTAATTTGGTGTTGATAAATAAGAATACCGCCTTAAGTTCTTTTAACAGGGGTAATAGTGAATGGACTTACTCTTCCTAAATTTGTGTTTGATACATGTGTATATATATTTGTTTTGTTTCATGTTTGTGTATGGATTGCTTTAGTGGATTGACTTGAGAAAGGGTTTATGCACATATATGAGAAGACTTTTGAAATGGGTGTTTTCTTATGATGAAATTTGATTGTCCTGAGCTGACCCTGTGGGGTTGACAGGATGTCAGAATCCAATTACTGTGTAACTACTTTTTTTAAAGGCAAACTGTTCTAGAACAGTATGGGCAACTGTCACACTCTGTCAGTCCATTTTGTCATTTGTAAAAAGTCAGAGTGGCCAAAAACGTGCACCTGTTTTGTCTGTTCTGAATTTTATATAAAAATTAAGAGTATTTTTTTTTTTTTTTTTTTTTCTTTTCTGAATGCTGGTCCTCACCACTGTTTTGGATTTGTTGCATCATTGTTGTTTGTGGTGCCAGAAAAACTTCTTTCTTTTTTTAATGAGGTTCTACCCTGACATGGTTTCACCAAGAAAGCAGTCAAAGGTGGCTGTGGATCTTAATCCATTTTTGGTACTTAAGGTACAGCCAAAAACAAAAGTGAAGTTAGGTTGCCACCAAATAGGCTCTGTCACTGCAGGCCCCCCCCCCCCCCCCCCCCCCCTTTTCCCCCCTTCTGGTTAATGCAGGTCGCATTCTGACAACCAAGGAATAATGTTGGACTTGCAAGACTGAACCCATGTTCAGGAGGTAAGTTTGTCCACCCCTTTCATTCTCAGGGTGGTAGATTGAGTCTGGTCCTTTGGCTTACTGATCTGCCCCCTCCCCCCCCCCCCCCCCCTCCACAATCAGTTCCATCTAGTGTTACATACAGGTTTGTGCACACTAAGGATCCAATGGCAGTTGAAATAAAAAGTGTTTCCCCTGTTTTTTTCTGCAATGTGTATGTATACGTGTTTATGTGTGCCAGTGTGTGTGTGAGTGTTGGTACTGAATGTAAATGCCAAACTGGGGAAGGCCAAGAAACAGTCGATGCAAGAGAATGGCACATGAATAAAGGATTCACTGGCAAAAACGAGAAATACAGAACTGTAATTTGTATATATATGTCTGTGCAGTCACACATGCGCTACTTCCAGCTTGCTTGTCTTGTGAATGATATTAAAAGTGTTTCTTAATTGATGTTTGATTGAGAGAGAGATCAGCCTCAGATGAGACATGCAGACATGGTTTTGTAGTCTTACAACCATGCATGCACCAGGAGCCCAGGATGTCCACTTTGACTTTCACAAAGTTCTGCAGGATAATTGATATTAAGTAAGTAAACATGGTACTTAATCGGTTAAGGTCCACAGAAACCATAAGACTTTTTAGGGAGACGGAGAAGGCGGTATGGGAGTTGGGACAGAGGGAGATTATATACCTATCACTACACTGTCACCACCAGAGTGAGTCACGCATTAAGATGGGCAGCAGCAGCTGTTTTAATGTTTCATTAATTGTGAGGGACAAAGTCACAAGACAGTGTCCACAGACCGCAACTTTTGAAGTGCGAGGCGAGCTGAAGCAGAATTTGACATTCCATTCCACCAGACAGCACACCCACACACGTCTTTCTTCCCTAGGACCATCCCAGAGTGGAACAACCTTCCTCAAGGAGTGACCACAGCACCCACCCCTGGCTCCTTCGTGACCAAGGTCTGCTCCCTGCTAGATCTCTAACAACTATTAATGACTGAAAGGCTGGAGCTGTGCCGGTGGGGGTTCATCCCCGGGGACCGCTATGGTAGCCGGATACCCCAACTAGAAGTAGTTGATACACTGCACTCTCTCTCTACTGTCTATATTTTTGTTCTTTTCCTTTTTCTTATACCCCCCCCCAAAAAAAAAGAGAGAAAAAAGGCCAGCATAATCTCCAAGCAATTTTCTGCTCATTGGAAGGTGGCTGCCTAATACAAAGAAGAAGAAAAAGAATCGAACCGCGAGGTCCTTCTGCTTACCAGCCTAACGCCATACCGCTAGGCCAAACCGGCTCACTATGGATCACTAATCGCCGCTGTACCTTTCCCCTCTGTCCATCTGCTCCCCCAGCCACCAAAACCTCCCACGGACCACGACGATTTATCGCCATGGCAACGCGGCTATAAATAGCACCTCGCCAGCCACAGATCGTCTCGCCGGCAATTTATCGCCACGCGCCCAACGCAGGTTCAGCAAGCCGACTGGTCGCAGACGGGGGAATGAGCCGTGGTGTCGTTGACTGTTCTGTGTTTGTCGGTTGACAGCTATTGCCTACTCTGTTCACGTTGTTCAGCTGAAGACGGGCACTATTGCCTACTCTATTCACGCTGTTCAACTGGCCGGGCACTATTGCCTACTCTGTCATTCACGCTGTTCAACTCAGCGAAGACGGGCGCTATTGCCTACTCTATTCACGCTGTTCAACTGAAGACGAGCTTTATTGCCTACTCTGTTCACGCTGTTCAACTCCGTGAAGACGGGCTCTATTGCCGCCTGTTCAACTGAAGACGAGCTCTGTTGCCTACTCTATCTTCACGCTGTTCAACTCGGTCTGACGAGCTATCGCCAACGTGCCACACACACGCACACACTAAAACCGGGTATAGCCCTAAAGTCCGCACTGAAGCTTGCCAACATGGAACTGGTTCTAAGCGAAAGGAAGCGAGACAAGCTGGCTGACAACGGCTACTTGTACATCATGGACAAAAGGTCTCGCACCGATCCGAACATCAGATACTGGCGATGCGAGCGCTACCGAAAACATTTCAAGTGCCAGTGCCGCGTACACACCAAGGACGGTCGCATCGTCAAGAGGCTCGGCGAGCACTCGCACGAGCCCAACTACCACCGAGTGGAAGCTCTGAAAGCGGTGCAGGAAATCAAAGGCAAGGCCTTGATCATGCCGCCGCAGGGAACGCGGGAACTGATCGAGGAAGCGCAGGCAAACATGTCGCCGGAAGCGGCTGCTTTTCTTCCCTCCACCGCGGCACTGTGCAGGGCCCTGCAGCGAGAGCGGCAAAAGGCCGAGCTGCGTGCTGGATCACCTCCCTTGCCTGTCAGGGCGAGGCGGCTGGTCACCGAAGGGGAGGATAAGCGGATTGGGGAACCTGAGGCTGAGGAATCGGAGTCTGAGAGCGGCCAGTCTGAGGAAGAGTATCAGACTGAGGAGAGAGACCAGACCGAGGACAGCAAGGTGAATGTGGGAACTGAAGAGATTGTGGAGACTGAAGAAATCGAAGAAGAAAACAGGCCTGAGGTACAGGTAGGCTTACAGCGGTTACACTGACGTTGCGGGTGGTTGTCTGCTTTTGTGGTAATTGAAAAGCCGAGTAGGCCGTATCACGAAGAAGTTAAGCGTAGCCTCGGAAATCACATTCACAGAGCTGAAGAAAAGATGCGGCCAGAGGGCAGGTCTGGCCACGACTGTCTCAGTCATTGTTTTTCTGTCGATACTCAGTAAAGTAACAATTACAATTATAGGCTATAGGCATTACCGTTAGATATGTACACTCACTATAAAGACAATAACCGTTATAATGAGAATAGTGTCACAGTGTCTGCAATCTTCGTGTACTCGAAAAGGGAACATTTTCGCCTGTCCAGAGAGAACTGTAAAACCGCGGGCAAGCCCGTCGAGTATGACAGTTTAAACTGAATAACTGAAACAGCCATCTCGGCACGGCCCGTCTTCTGGCGGAACGCTGCCGAATAACTGACTAGTAGACATCCTTCCGGCCGGCTATGATTTGAAGTCAGCCACTGACCCGGCTGTTCAGTTTGTTATCATTATTTGAGAGTGTTTCTTTCCGGCACTCAGTGAAAAATGGAAGGTCATAGTAATATCGGCGGTTAATTCGATGCGGTGATCTCAGTGATGCCGTTAGTGTGTGTGTGTGTGTGTGTGTGTGTGTGTGTGTGTGTGTGTGTGTGTGTGTGTGTGTGTGTGTGTGTTTGAGTGTGTGTGTGTGTGTGTGAGAGAGAGAGAGAGAGAGAGAGTGCGTGTGTGTGTGGTTGCGTGCGTGCGTGTGAATGTGTGTGTATGGCGCGCGCGCGCGCGCGCGCGCGCGCACACACACACACACACACACACACACACACACACACACACACACACACACACACACACACACACACACACACACACACACACACACGACACACACACACACACACACTATATTGTATCCACACTGCATGTAGTCTAGTGCTCCACCAACCCCCTCCCACCACTGACACTCTCAGATCCCGCATGTCTTCATATCAGTACAGTCGCCTGATTTATGCCGCCGTTCTCTTGGGACCGGGGCCGGGTCGGTTCTCTAGCTTTCCGCATCTGATGCCTATTTGCAGGGTCCTGTGTTTGAGATCCGCACGGTGAACTTGACAGTGACGGGCCTGGCGGTCTACAGACGGGAGAGTCAGAGGGACACGTATGTGGCGGCACGTGCAGCCTTCGCTGACACTGTGCTGGGTCACTGGACCACTGAAGGTCACGGGGTCAACCAGGTCGTTCAGCTCGTGCAGTATGGTAAGACTACGACGTCATTGCCTGTCATTGAATGTCACCACCATCATCATCATCAGTTATCACTCATCAGCATCATCAATTACTGGTCATTATCATTATGTGCAAGCCGTTTTAGGACCTTGGTTAGACTCACTGATCTAGAAAACACATTTGGGTGGGTCAGATTGCATTAAATAGGTCGGAGGTCAGGTTCAGTCAATTCGGCTAAAAACAGAGCCGAAAAAAGCCTCGCTTGTTTTGGGACACATTCAACAATGTAAAAACCGAACGATTCTCACCTGTCAGTCGCGGCCACGTGATGTGTGCCAGGAATATCGCTTGAAGGAAAGACAGAGCTTTTGTGTCAACTCAAATGGCCCCACGTCATTTTTCTGGTTGCAGACAGCTTGGAGTGCCTGCTGCAGGTCCGCCAGCAGATGTGTCACAACAAGAAATGGAGGGAACAGTTCCAGATCTTGGAGGACCGGGCGCTTTCCGCTGATAACGTCATCGCCGTCCTTGCCCCTAGATCCGGCATCTTGTCACAGTTTAAACCATCTTCCACAGGTAAAGGACTTTCCGCTGACAACGTTATAAGGGTCCTTGCCCCAGTTTCCGTTAGCTAATTGTCACCAAAGTAAAGGACTTTCCGCTGACAACGTTATCAGGGTCCTTGCCCCAACATCCGCTATCTAATCGTCACCAAGGTAAAGGACTTTCCGCTGACAACGTTATCAGGGTCCTTGCCCCAACATCCGCTATCTAATTGTCACCAAGGTAAAGGACTTTCCGCTGACAACGTTATCAGGGTCCTTGCCCCAACGTCCGCTATCTAATTGTCACCAAGGTAAAGGCCTTTCCGCTGACGACGTTATCAGGGTCCTTGCCCCAAACGTCCGCTATCTAATTGTCACCAAGGTGAAGGACTTTCTGCTTACAACGTCATCATAGTGAAGGTCCTTGCCCAAAGATCCCACATCTTTTGACAGTTTAAACCGTCCTCCACAGGTAAACGACTTTCTGCTGACATCCTCATCATAGTGAGGGTCCTTGCCCCAAGATCCAGTATCTTTTGACAGTTTTAACCGTCCTCCACAGGTAAAGGACTTTCTGCTGACAACGTGATCATAGTGAGGGTCCTTTCCCCAAGATCGGCATCTTTTGACAGTTTAAACAGTCCTCCACAGGTGAAAGACTTTCTTCTGATAACATCAGCACGGTCCTTGCCTCAAGGTCCGGTATCTTGTCACCCAGGTAAAGGACTTTCTGCTGATAATGCCGTCAGGGTCCTTTAAACTATCGGCATCTGTTGACAGTTGAAAAACCATCCTCCACCTTGGTAAAGGACTTTTCAAGTTGCTGATAACATCAGCACGGTCCTTCCCCAAGGTCCGCATCTTGTCACTGTTTAAAGCGTCTTTAACAGGTAAAGGACATGGCGCTTTCTGCTGATAACGTCAGCACGGCCCTTTCCCAAGGTCCGCATCTTGTCACGGTTTAAACTGTCCTCTACAGATAAAGGACATGGCGTTTTCTGCTGATAACGTCAGCACGGCCCTTCCCCAAGGTCCGCATCTTGTCACAGTTTAAAGCGTCTTTAACAGGTAAAGGACATGGCGTTTTCTGCTGGTAACGTCAGCACGGCCCTTCCCCAAGATCCGCTTTTTGTGACAAGTTTAAACCGCCCCCCGTATGTCTTAAAAGATAGTAAGCTGCAACAAACATTAATCACTCTCTTAAAATAACTGTGTGCCAAAGTTTTTGACACAGCCCTTCCCCAAGGTCCGCTTCTTGTGACAAGTTTAAATCGCCCCCCGTATGTTTTAAAAGATAGTAAGCTGCAACAAACATTAATCACTCTCTTAAAATAACTGTGCCAAAGTTTTTGAAAATCGTGTTGAGGACTAAAGTTGACATAGACTGTTCTTGTCAGCGGAAAATGACTGTCTCTGCCACGAAAAAAGTTGTGTTGCTTGTCGACAGCCTTGTACATGACTGTGTCTGCCATCAAGAGTGTTGACTGTCTCTGCCATCAAGAGTGCTGTGTTGCCTGTCGACAGCCTTGTACATGACTGTGTCTGCCATCAAGAGTGTTGACTGTCTCTGCCACGAAGAGAGTTGTGTTGCTTGTCGACAGCCTTGTACATGACTGTGTCTGCCATCAAGAGTGTTGACTGTCTCTGCCATCAAGAGTGCTGTGTTGCCTGTCGACAGCCTTGTACATGACTGTGTCCGCCATCAAGAGTGTTGACTGTCTCTGCCATCAAGAGTGCTGTGTTGCCTGTCGACAGCCTTGCACATGACTGTGTCTGCCATCAAGAGTGTTGACTGTCTGTGCCATCAAGAGTGCTGTGTTGCCTGTCGACAGCCTTGTACGAGCTGCAGACCCTTCCGGAGCAGAGGCAGCCCCCTGTGCTGGGACCCCACGCCCTCCTGGTGGCGCGTTTCCTGGCCCTGTACGGACCCTCCAGAACGGGTGGGTTGGCTTCAGTACGGGTATTGTGCCCATGACGGTTAGGTCGTCTTGAGTATGCGTATTCTATCCATAACGGTTAGGTCTTTTTGATAACGGGTATTGTATCCTAACGGATAGGTGGTTTTGATTACGGGTATTATATCCATAAGGGGTAGGTCGTATTGATTACTTGTATCCATAACTTGTAGTTCGTCTTGAGTACCGGTATTGTGTCCATAACTTGTAGGTCGTCTTGAATACGAGTATTGTATCCATAATCGGCGGGTCGTTTTGGGTACGGGTATTGTATCCATAACGGGTAAGTGAACTTGTTTACGGGTATGGGCGCTTTGTGGTCCTGTAAGGACCATACAGAACTGTACGGACATTGTGGTCCAGAAAGGGTATGCCTCTTGAGTATGGGTAGGTCTGACTGGGTCTGGTATTGATGTGTTTTATAACCAGTATAACGGTGGCTTAACCTTCCGTTGCGACCCTTCCAGAAAGGACAGATCGCCTTTTCCTTTCCAGAAGCAATGGAACGCATTTATGGCGAACACGCATTTGTCTTCTATTGCCCTTTCAGAAACTGGAAATGGTTGGGTTACCCGTGAGGGTCACTTACTGAACTATAAAGTGAGACTCTTTAGAATGACGGAAAGAAGCAGCTTGAACTGCAGTTGTATTTTTGGTGTTGCAGAGTACCGGTTGGTGAGGTACCCCAATGCTGCCTCCGCCTTTTCCGGGGCCTACTACACAAAGCACGGTCAGCATTTCGTTGCAGCCATTGTAGCTGTTATGTTGTCGAAAGACATAATGAGACACCCCCCCCACACACACACACACACACTCACACCTCCCTCCCACGCACACACACACGTACACACAGTGAGCACTTAGTTGTAGTGGGGGCTTTTGATCATATTTAATACGTGCAAGTAGACATGATGGGGAAAAAAAGAAGCTGATGAGGTCTTTGACTTTATTCTTTTGCGAGCACATTCTTGTTCGTTAATGCAGATTAAACAAACGTAAGCCCCTACTTGAAGCTTTCATAAATAATTTGAAATATATTTATGAAGTGAATAAACATGTACATTTAGTGGAAATAACTTACAACAAGTTTATTAAGGAATGGACAACACACAATCAGCAGCCTAAATTTAGAGAGACATTTTGCTGTACAAGTGGGAACTTGACTTGCTTACTTTGTCTTCTGCTTCAAACTATGTATGTGTAAACACATACATTTTATCTCTGTGACGACAGAATATGAATTGTAAAACAACATTGCCTGTATAAAACATGTTTAAAAAACCCCGTGCAGGCACTGTTCTGATGTAAAGAAACTGTGATCTTCATTTGCAGAGCTCCCTGCTGGCAGCGAAAGGCGTCTGCTGGTTCCACTGGCCAACTCCTTTTTACACTGAAGAGGCGTGGCACGAGTCTGACCACCTCCTCCTTACACTGAAGAGGCATGGCTCTGAGATGTTGACAGGAGTCTGACCGCCTCCTCCTTAGACTGAAGAGGCGTGGCTCTGGAATGTTGACAGGAGTCTGCTGGTTCCACTGGCCACCTCCTCAGTATACTGAACAGACGTGGCTCTGGAATGTTGACAGGAGTCTGACCGCCCCCTCCTTACACCGAAGGGGCGTGGCTCTGGAATGTTGACAGGAGTTTGACCAACTCCTCCTTACACCGAAGAGGCGTGGCTCTGGAATGTTGACAGGAGTCTGACCAACTCCTCCTTACACCGAAGAGGCGTGGCTCTGGAATGTTGACAGGAGTCTGCTGGTTCCACTGGCCACCTCCTTCTTACTCTGAACAGACGTGGCTCTGGAAATGTTGACAGGAGATGTCCACAGACGTTCCCCCGTTGCATCAGGAGTGGGGATTGACTCGAGTCAACCATGACGACGCACCGTGTCCTGTGCACCACGCATAAAGTGAATTTGTGGCATCACTATAATATCATCAAGGACGTTTGCCCGTGTCACCAGGAAGACGCATCTTTGGCGTCAGGACGGTGTCTCGATAGCATGGCGTGAGGACGACGTGCCCTCAGCATCAGAAAGGTGTGGCTATGACACTGCATGAGAAAGGTGGGTCCGTGGCACCAGGAAAATTGCATTAATAACATTGCATGAAGAAGATAATCCGTTTGACACCAGGAAGATGCATTCATGGAACGGCATGAAGAAGATAATCCGTTTGACACCAGGAAGATGCATTCATGGAACGGCATGAAGAAGATAATCCGTTTGACACCAGGAAGATGCATTCATGGAACGGCATGAAGAAGATAAACCGTTTGACACCAGGAAGATGCATTCATGGAACGGCATGAAGAAGATAATCCGTTTGACAGTTCTGACTTTGCGTGCTGAGATTTGACCGGACATAATATACTTGCGGTTTAATCATTTGTGTTTTGATTTTGAAACAGTAACAACGCATCAGCTTTATTGCCAAATGACAGTAGCACAAGGACTGTGTTCTGGTGCCGAGTACATTTACATATGCACGGGGAGAGAGAGAGAGAGAGGGGGGGGGGAGGGAAGCGTGCTAAGATTGGATAAACATACTTTCGGATTGCATTCAGACTGACGAGAACAACCCTGCATATGTGTGCATTGTATCGGGCTGAAAGATGCACGGACGCACCTACAAACAGTATATTTTCCGGTCCTATAACACATCTGCTTTCAACGCTATGCATTTTGATGAAAATGCCAGTGCAAAAAAGAAGGCAAAAAGGCTTAATGGTTTCAGTTTTGCACTTTTATTGATTGCTTTCAAGTGACATCATGGCAGTGAAGGTGTTAAAAGAATAAATAAATAAAGGCATCGCGGTGAAGAAACTATTCCGACAGGCTTACAGTATACCCACCCTTCACACCAACTATCGAGTCCTGTTTTACAATGATAATGATGAAGTAGAGCTTCATGTCCTCGGATGTCGGCTGACATATTAGGGACAAACTGTGACCAATGCCGAAGCATGATTCAATATTGCTTTACGTTCGCGGAAACCATAAGGCTGGTTAGGACGGAAAGCCCACCGACGGCCACTTCGGCTTTCACACAGCTCCTAAACTCTGCTGTTTTACAAGACTGATTTTTACTGCTTAACGTCCACGGAGGCGAGAAGGCCTATTAGGGACGGGGACGAGTGGGAAAGGGGGACAGAAGAGTAAAACCTCGAAACAGGCGCCAACCCGGAAGACCAAGGCTGCCGTGGACCGCCGCCAGAACGGGATGTTAAGGCAGCGTCCGTCTGGCATTGCGCCGCTGCGACTACAGCACGACGCAATTGCTGTCCCAACTGCTATGTAGAACAGTCACAAAGACAATGTCCGTAGCTCCGCCGTGGGGAAACAAATGAAGCAAAAGAAGTCCAACTCTCTCTATGGCCCAGCACCACCTCCCTGCTCTTGATCTCTTCTGGGCTAGCTTCTTCGTGAGAGAATCCAGCTCACCTCCCTCCTCTTGATCTCGCCTGGACGCTGTAACTGTCTCACAAACACACCCACGTGAGGTTGACTACAGGACGTTAAACCCGCTGACAGGTAGGCCTACTAACTAAACAAATCACAATTAAAAGTCGAGGGTGAACACAATCCATTAAACCACAAGTACTGAATAGCCTGATTCAGCATGATGACACATGCCACTAAATTTATGTAGTGAAACTTAAATTTTTCTCTCTCTTCAGTATCGCCGACGTAAACTTTAATTTTTCTCTCTCTTCAGTATCGCCGACGTAACTCTTCGCTCTTGAAAATTAATACTCCTCTAAAGGACGGGAACTAACTCTTTATATAGATATAAACTGGACTAATGAAAGAGAAAGAGGGCGGGAAACACACACACACACACACACACACACACACACACACACACACACACACACACACACACACACACACACACACACACACACACACACACACACACACACAAACCCTGTCAAGGAGCTACCCCACCACTACCAACCAAAACCCGACCTTCTCGTGTTACTTTTGCATTTAATGTCAGTCACGTCTAAGATTAGTCCCTGTAAATAGGTCACTGCACGTGACACCCGCTGCTCACAGGCTGACCCACTGGGTCATTAAGTCAATTCGCCACGCTGTGTCTTTCATCTCGTTCCTTATCTCACTCTGTAATTAGCGGTTAACGGCATGACGTTAAGTTGTCCGGCACTTAAAGAGGCAGGTCCCAAACGTGGTGCACCACAATTGCCGACACTCATACCACTATTGTGAACACCCATACCACAGTTGCCAACACTCATACCACTATTGTGAACACCCATACCACAGTTGCCAACACTCATACCACTATTGTGAACACCCATACCACAGTTGCCAACACTCATACCACTATTGTGAACACCCATACCACAGTTGCCGACACTCGTACCACTATTGTGAACACCCATAGCACAATTGCCGACAATCATACCACTATTGTGAACACCACACCACAATTGCCAACACTTCTGCTGTTCGGTCGACCCGAAGTCAGTACTTTTGGCAGTCGACGAAACTGCAAAGGGTGAACTGTACTGACATGCGTTCAACCATGATGTACCAAACTCTAAGTACTGTCACCCGGCTCATCGTCTTGCATTATAATTCGAGAGACAGCCTCTTTAAAGGCTGATGCAGCAACCATCAATGAGTTTGAACTTCGCGGACGGTAGGGCTATACTTGAGGGGGGTGGGGGTTGGCGGGGGGGGGGGGGAGGGGGTTGGTTGCCAGCACCAACCAAGCTGTGGGACAGACTGATGAAGTCACTTGTAAAATTTACCCATTCCGATGATTGTGCGCGCCTCAATTTTCTTAATCAAAAGTTAGCAGAAATCATCTCATTCTCATTGGAGGCAGGCTATTAAAAAGGAAAATTAAAGAAGAAGAAGAAGAAGTCTTCAAAAGACAAAAGAGGCCAAAAGTAAAACCCCAGAAAAAGACAGCCAAACAAAAGAGAAACGAAAAGAGAAAAAGAAACCGAAGGATATACAATAAAAGAAAAAGAAACAAACGGGAGAAACAAGGAAATAAATTCCATGGAGAAAACCCCTGGAGGAACTCAATCAGGCAATATGAACGGAGGACTTCGCCCGTCTGGACTGGTAGTTGCCTTCATTTTCCTGGCCATCTTTGACTTTCACTTGGCGGGTAAGAAACAATGAGCGTCTCATTATGTGAATACATACGCATATATATATATAATTTTTAAAACGGTCCAGGACGTTTTAAGAATTATTTTGGGTCACAAATATCATCACAGTCATGAAATGAGATCCATATCTGCCGATTACAGACAAAAATATATGATGAAAAAATTTACCTTTGGTTGCGGATTTTGGCTATAATCGGCAGATATGGATCTCATTTAATGGTTGTGATGATATCTGTGACCCAAAATAACTTAAAACGGTCCAGGAATTTCCGACCGTCTCCTTGGATTTTACCATATATATATTATACGCTTGGCTGTATACTACGGAGCGTAACTTTTCTGGCCTGTCAGTTTTGGGATTTTCATGTTATATTTGTGTTTGGGTTGAGTCTGCAGAGTAACTTGGAAAGTTTTGCGTATCATGTGAAACTTTTAAACATGTGTAGCCTATTAACGTGTGGCGGAGTTTGATCGTAATGAGCTGCTAGGTGACCTTTCGTGGTTTACGGGATATAAAAGGCAATTACTAAGTAAGGTTTTGGAATCAACAAATTATGGACTGTTCCTTTGTAAATATTCCAACACATATGCAAATAATAATAATAATAATAATAATCAATCAGATTTCTATTATGCGAGACGCGTCAAAATCTTTATGTGTCTGTGTGCGTGCGTGCGTGCGTGCGTGCGTGCGTGCGAGCGAGCGAGCGAGCGAGCGAGCAAATGTGTGTGTGTGTGTGTGTGTGTGTGTGTGTGTGTGTGTGTGTGTGTGTGTGTGTGTGTGTGTGTGTGTGTGTGTGTCTCGCTCTGTCTCTCTCCGTCTCTCCTTCTGTGTGTGTGGGTATGTGTGCGTGCGTGCATGTGTGTGCGAGCGTGTGTGTGTATGCGTGCGTGCTTGAGTGCGTGCGTGCGTGTGTGTGTGTGTGTGTGTGTGTGTGTGTGTGTGTGTGTGTGTGTGTGTGTCATCGTGTGTGTCATCGTGTGTGTGTGTGTGTGTGTGTGTGTGTGTGTGTGTGTGTGTGTGTGTGTGTGATCGTGTGTGTGTGTGTGTGTGTTTCTCCGTGAGTTTTTTCTTCTTATGCCCAGCTACTGCCATACCTTGCCTAAGAACCAGTTTCTGTCTTCACTATTCATTTACCCCCCCCCCCCCCCCCCCCAATCATAACGTCGAACATATAAATTAATGCCTGTGTCATTTAAAATGAGTAAGAATCAGTTTGGTTCGCCTTCATATCAGTCTTTGTGAACGAAGCAGCAGGCCTTGCCTATGTGGTCGATTACTCATGAAATATCTTTCAATACTTTATATGTAGATATTCATACTTGGTCATTTTCGTTTGCCGGAACTTGTGCTTTAATAAATAACTGTTTAATTTGCCCTAATATCACAGTTTTACGGTAGTTAAATATCAGTCAAGAATCAGTAAATGGTACTTCTTCTTCTTCTTCACCTCAGGATCGTTGCTACAGCTACGTGGTAGGGGAGAGCACTGTGCAGAAAGGGTGCACAAGGGCGGAGAACTGCATAGGCAATCGTATTTGCTGCCAGACTGATTTCTGCAATGCCGGCTACGGAGCAGGTTGGTGACTTTCACCATACAAAACTTTTTTCTTTTTTTTTCTTTTTGAATGGTTTTATTTTGATTACTAATTCAAGACACTCTTAATTTTTTTAAATTGTTATTCAGTTTTATGTTAATACTCATTTTAGTTCTATTTTATTAAATTTTCTGTCCTGGACCAGTTTTGCAAAACCTATGTGAACCGCGTAACAGTACGTGTTTCTTTGTTGTTTTTATGAATAATTATGTCTATATTAAACACACACACACACACACACACACACACACACACACACACACACACACACACACACACACACACACACACACACACACACACACACACACACACAAAACACACACACACACACACACACACACACACACACACACACACACACACACACACACACACACACACACACACACACACACACACAAAACCAAAAAACCCCACAAATATCGACGGTCAGTACACCTGATCCGCATAATGGATAGTAGACGTACGCAAGTTGAATATGCATGTACAACTGATGCATACATTTATTATACCATACCAAGACGCACAAAGATACAGATGGGCACACAGACAAACAGACAGACAGACAAGCAGTCGAACAAGCACATGATAGAGAGCCACATACAGACAGACATTTGCCTTACATCACGTGTAGTGTAAAAGAGTTTAATTGTTGCTGTTTTTTTGGACAGGTACACAGAAGCAAAGAATAATAAAACCCTAAATGCACTACCACACTTTATTCAACGTCTTTCTTAGAATCACTTCCATCACACACATTATTTTATAGTGACTGACCGCAAGTCACATGTACTATTCTCAGTAAATAAATGCAGCTAAGTTTTTCAGCTCCCACACCGGAGAATAGTCTGCATTGGCATACGGAGTGGTAATGGACATTTGGGAGTGTAACTGTTTGCCACTGAAATGAGATCTATTGAAGGGTCCAATGTTTGTATTTTGATGATGGTGTTGGTATTCTGATGACCTAAAATGCTACATGGTTAAAGTTTGGTCAGAGATATTTGTCTAAAAAGATATCTGTGCTGGTTGCCTAGTGTTTAGGCAAACTTCCTATAACGATAAATGAATATATATAATAATAAATTCTTATAATTGCTTTTATTAGGACAGTAACTTTTAAGAGGGGGTCCTCGGGAAGTGGTAATTTTTATGCCGCGATATGCACAGCTTGATGCCAGTGGGATTTTTCATGCATGCCATGGTCAAGTGCAAAAGTAAGAGCACGGAATTGTACTCAGATAAAGCTGGACCACCTATTATTAAAGCTGTATAATTTCTGGCACATTATGAATAAAGTTGCCCTTTTTCACTCACAATGGTGTGTTGAATTTGAT
>OY757546.1:2044298-2057298 GCA_963584105.1 Alviniconcha strummeri
GTCGTATGAATGTTGGTAAATGTCGTATGGGTGTTCACAACGGTTGTATGAATGTTGGCAATAAAATTGTGGTATAAGTGTTCACAATAGTGGTATGAGTGTTGGCAATTGTGCTATGGGTGTTCACAATAGTGGTATGGGTATGAGTGTTGGCAACTGTGGTAGGGTGTTCACAATAGTGGTATGAGTGCTGGCAAATGTGGTATGGGTGTTCACAATAGTGGTACGAGTGTTGGCAATTGTGGTGCACCACGTTTGGCACCTGCCTCTTTAAGTGCCGGACAACTTAACGTCATGTCGTTAACCGCTAATTACCGAGTGAGATAAGGAACGAGTTGAAAGACACAGCGTGGCGAATTGACTTAATGACCCAGTGGGTCAGCCTGTGAGCAGCGGGTGTCACGTGCAGTGACCTATTTACAGGGACTAATCTTAGACGTGACTGACATTAAATGCAAAAGTAACACGAGAAGGTCGGGTTTGGGTTGGTAGGGGTGGGGTAGCTCCTTGACAGGGTGTGTGTGTGTGTGTGTGTGTGTGTGTGTGTGTGTGTGTGTGTGTGTGTGTGTGTGTGTGTGTGTGTGTTTCTTGCCCCCCTCCCCCTCCCTCTTTCTCTCAAAAAGAGCGAGACAGAGATAGAGAATGTAAAACAACAGTCCAAACATGTTCTGGTTTTAAAAAAATCGCCCATGTGGGCCTACCTGGTTTGTTGTGATTCATATATATGAAGAGTTAGTTCCGTCCGTAGAGGAGTATTAATTTTCAAGAGCGAAGAGTTACGTCGGCGATACTGAAGAGAGAGAAAATTTAAGTTTCACGACATAATGGCATGTATCATCATGCTGAATCAGGCTATTCTGACTTGTGGTTTGATGGATTGTGTTCCCCCTCGACTTTTAATTGTGATTTATTTAGTTAGTAGGCCTACCTGTCAGCGGGTTTAACGTTCTGTAGTCAACCTCACGTGGGCGTGTTTGTGAAAAGTCTATAGTTTAGGAGCTGTGTGAGAGTCGAGGTGGACGTCCTGGGCTGTCCGTCCTAACGAGCCTTCTGGTTTCCGTGGACGTAAAGAATTATTGAACAGTGCTTCGGCATTGGTCACAACTTGTTCCTAATATGTCAACTGACATCTGAGGACATTAAGCATCAACTCATCATCATCTTGTGAAAAGTTACAGCGTCCAGGCGAGATCAAGAAGAGGGAGGTGAGCTGGACTCACACGAAGAAGCTAGCCCACAAGAGATCAAGAGCAGGGAGGTGGTGCTGGGCTATAGAGAGTTGGACTTCTTTTGCTTCAGTTGTTTCCCAACGGCGGAGCTACGGACATTGTCTTTGTGACTGTTCTGCATAGCAGTTGGGACAGCAATTGCGTCCTGCTGTAGTCGCAGCGGCGCAACGCCAGACGGACACTGCCTTAACATCCTTTTGTTCTGGCGGCGGTCACGGCAACCTTGGTCTTCCGGGTTGGCGCCTGTTTCGAGGTTTTACTCTTCTGTCCCCCTTTCCCACTCGTCCCCGTCCCTAATAGGCCTTCTCGCCTCCGTGTACGTTAAGCAGTAAAAATCAATCTTGTGAAACAGAAGAGTTCAGGAGCTGTGTGAAAGTCGAGGTGGCCGTCCTGGGCTTTCCGTCCAAAACCAGCCTTATGGTTTCCGCGAACGTAAAGCAATACTAAACCGTGCTTCGGCATTGGTCACAATTTGTCCCTAATACGTCAACCGACATCCGAGGACATGAAGCTCTACTTCATCATTATTATTGTGAAACAGGACTCAGTAGTTGGTGTGAAGGGTGGGTATACTGTAAGCCTGTCGGAATAGTTTCTTCACCGAGATGCCTTTATTTATTTATTCTTTTAACACCTTCACTGCCATGATGTCACTTGAAAACAATCAATAAAAGTGCAAAACTGAAACCGTTAAGCCTTTTTGTCTTCTTTTTTGCACTGGCATTTTCATCAAAACGCATAGCATTCAAAACAGATGTGTTATAGGACCGGAAAATATACTGTTTGTAGGTGCGTCCGTGCAGCTTTCAGCCCGATACGATGCACACATATGCAGGGTTGTTCTCGTCAGTCTGAATGCAGTCCGAAAGTATGTCTATCCAGTCTTTACACGCTCTCTCTCTCTCTCTCTCTCTCTCTCTCTCTCTCTCTCTCTCTCTCTCTCTCTCTCTCTCTCTCTCTCTCTCTCTCTCTCTCTCTCTCTCTCTCTCTCTCTCTCTCTCTCTCTCTCTCTCTCTCTCTCTCTCTCTCCGTGCATATGTAAATGTACTCGGCACCAGAACATAGTCCTTGTGCTACTGTCATTTGGCAATAAAGCTGATGCGTTGTTGCTGTTTCAAAATCAAAACACAAATGATTAAACCGCAAGTTTATTATGTCCGGTCAAATCTCAGCACGCAAAGTCAGAACGTCAGAACACATCTTCCTGGAGCCAAATGGATCCATCTTCTTCATGCCGTTCCATGTATCAAACGGATTCATCTTCTTCATGCAATGCTATTAATGCAATTTTTCTGGTGCCACGGACCCATCTTCTTCATGCAGTGTCATGGCCACACCTTTCTGGTGCTAAGGGCACATCGTCCTCACGGCATGGTATCGAGTCACCTTCAGTCCTGACGCCAAATATGCGTCTTCCTGGTGACACGGGCAAACGTCCTTGATGATATTATAGTGATGCCACAAATTCACTTTATGCGTGGTGCACAGGACACGGTGCGTCGTCATGGTTGACTCGAGTCAATCCCCACTCCTGATGCAACGGGGGAACGTCTGTGGACATCTCCTGTCAACATTTCCAGAGCCACGTCTGTTCAGAGTAAGAAGGAGGTGGCCAGTGGAACCAGCAGACTCCTGTCAACATTCCAGAGCCACGCCTCTTCGGTGTAAGGAGGAGTTGGTCAAACTCCTGTCAACATCCCAGAGCCACGCCCCTTCAGTATAAGGAGGAGGCGGTCAGACTCCTGTCAACATTCCAGAGCCACGCCCCTTCAGTGTAAGGAGGAGGCGGTCAGACTCCTGTCAACATTCCAGAGCCACGCCTGTTCAGTATACTGAGGAGGTGGCCAGTGGAACCAGCAGACTCCTGTCAACATTTCAGAGCCACGCCTCTTCTGTGTAAGGAGGATTTGGTCAGACTCGTGTCAACATCCCAGAGCCACGCCTCTTCGGTGTAAGGAGGAGGCGGTCAGACTCCTGTCAACATTCCAGAGCCACGCCCCTTCGGTGTAAGGAGGAGGCGGTCAGACTCCTGTCAACATCCCAGAGCCACGCCCCTTCAGTGTAAGGAGGAGGCGGTTAGACTCCTGTCAACATTCCAGAGCCACGTCTGTTCAGTGTAAGAAGGAGGTGGCCAGTGGAACCAGCAGACTCCTGTCAATATTCCAGAGCCACGCCTCTTCGGTGAAAGTAGGAGGTGGTCAGACTTCTGTCAACATCCCAGATCCACGTCTGTTCAGTGTAAGGAGGAGGTGGTCAGACTTCTGTCAACATCCCAGATCCACGTCTGTTCAGTGTAAGGAGGAGGCGGTCAGACTTCTGTCAACATCCCAGATCCACGTCTGTTCAGTGTAAGGAGGAGGCGGTCAGACTTCTGTCAACATCCCAGATCCACGTCTGTTCAGTGTAAGGAGGAGGTGGTCAAACTCCTGTCAACATCCCAGAGCCATGCCTCTTCTGTTTAAGGAGTTGGTCAGACTCCTGTCAACATTCCAGAGCCACGCCTCTTCGGTGAAAGGAGGAGGTGGTCAGACTCCTGTCAACATTCCAGAGCCACGCCCCTTCAGTGTAAAAAGGAATTGGCCAGTGGAACCAGCAGACGCCTTTCGCTGCCAGCAGGGAGCTCTGCAAATGAAGATCACACCTGCAAGTGTGTGTTTTTTTAAACATGTTTTATGCAGGCAATGTTGTTTTACAATTCATATTCTGTCGTCACAGCATGGATACACAGGAGATAAAATGTATGTGTTTGCACATACATAGTTTAGAGCAGAACACAAAGTAAGCAAGTCACGTTCCACTTGTACAGCAAAATGTCTCTCTAAATTTAGGCTGCTGATTGTGTGGTGTCCATTTCTTAATAAACTTGTCGTAAGTCATTTCCACTAAATGTACACGAAAGGCTTATTCACTTCATAAATATATTTCAAATTATTTATGAAAGCTTCAAGTGTGGGCTTACGTTTGTTTAATCTGCATTAATGAACAAAAAAGTGCTTACAAAAGAATAAAGTCTGCTTCTTCTTCTTTTTTTCATCATGTTTACTTGCACGTATTAAATATGATCGAAAGCCCCCATTACAAATAGGTGCTCACTGTGTGTACGTATGTGTGTGCGTGGGAGGGAGGTGTGTGTGTGTGTGTGTGTGTGTGTGTGTGTGTGTGTGTGTGTGTGTGTGTGTGTGTGTGTGTGTGTGTGTATGTGTGTGTGTGTGTGTGTGTGTGTGTGTGTGTGTGTGTGTGTGTGTGTGTGTGTGTGTGTGTGTGTAGGGGGCGAGGGGCGTCTCATTCTGTTTTTCGACAACATAACATCTACAATGGCTGCAACGAAATGTTTACCGTGCTTTGTGTAGTAGGCCCCGGAAAAGGCGGAGGCAGCACTGGGGTACCTCACCAACCGGTACTCTGCAACACGAAAAATACACGTGCAATTCAAGCTGCTTCTTTCCGTCATTCTAAAGAGTCTCACTTCATAGTTCAGCAACCCTCACGGGGTACTCTACCAGTTTCAGTTCTGAAAGGGCAATAGAAGACAAAGGCGTGTTATGTTCGCCATAAATGCGTTCCATTTCTTCTGAAAAGGCAAAGGCACTCTGTCCTTTCTGGAAGGGTTGCAACGGAAGGTTAAGCCACCGTTATGCTGGTTATAAAACACATCAATACCAGACTCAGTCCGACCTACCTGTTTTGGACCATAATTCTACCCGTACTCAAGAGGCATACCCCTTCTGGACCACAATGTCCGTACCGTTCTGGATGTTCCTTACAGGACCACAAAGCGCCCATACCCGTAAACAAGTTCACCTACCCGTTATGGATACAATACCCGTACCCAAAACGACCTACCGATTATGGATACAATACTCGTACTCAAGCCGACCTACAAGTTATGGACACAATACCCGTACTCAAGACGACCTACCAGCTATGAATACAATACCCGTACTTAAGACGACCTACCCGTTATGGATACAATACCCGTACTCAAACCGACCTACAAGTTATGGACACAATACGCGTACTCAAGACGACCTACAAGTTATGGATACAAGTAATCAAAACGACCTACCCGTTATGGATATAATACCCGTAATCAAAACGACCTATCCGTTACGGATACAATACCCGTAATCAAAAAGAAAGCCACCTTTATACTGTTATGGATAGAATACGAGTACTCAAGACGACCTACCCGTTATGGGCACAATACCCGTACTGAAGCCGACCTACCCGTTCTGGAGGGTCCGTACAGGGCCAGGAAACGCGCCACCAGGAGGGCGTGGGGTCCCAGCACAGGGGGCTGCCTCTGCTCCGGAAGGGTCTGCAGCTCGTACAAGGCTGTCGACAGGCAACACAGCACTCTTGATGGCACAGACAGTCAACACTCTTGATGGCAGACACAGTCATGTGCAAGGCTGTCGACAGGCAACACAGCACTCTTGATGGCACAGACAGTCAACACTCTTGATGGCAGACACAGTCATGTGCAAGGCTGTCGACAGGCAACACAGCACTCTTGATGGCACAGACAGTCAACACTCTTGATGGCAGACACAGTCATGGACAAGGCTGTCGACAGGCAACACAGCACTCTTTATGGCACAGACAGTCAACACTCTTGATGGCAGACACAGTCATGGACAAGGCTGTCGACAGGCAACACAGCACTCTTGATGGCACAGACAGTCAACACTCTTGATGGCAGACACAGTCATGGACAAGGCTGTCGACAGGCAACACAGCACTCTTGATGGCACAGACAGTCAACACTCTTGATGGCAGACACAGTCATGGACAAGGCTGTCGACAGGCAACACAGCACTCTTGATGGCACAGACAGTCAACACTCTTGATGGCACAGATAGTCAACACTCTTGATGGCATACAAAGTTGTCGACAAGCAACACAACTCTCTTCGTGGCAGAGACAGTCATTTTCCGCTGACAAAAACAGTCTATGTCAGTTTTAGGACACGGTCAAGGTGGACATCCTGGGCTCCTGGTGCGTGCATGGCTGTAAGACTACAAAACCATGTCTGCATGCCTCATGTGAGGCTGATTTTCTCTCTCTCTCTCTCTCTCTCTCTCTCTCTCTCTCTCTCTCTCTCTCTCTCTCTCTCTCTCTCTCTCTCTCTCTCTCACTCTCTCAATCAATCAAACATCTATTAAGAAACACTGTTTTAATCTCGTTCACGAGACAGGCAAGCTGTAAGAAGCGCATGTGTGACTGCATAGACATTATATATATATACAAATTATAGTTCTGTATTTCTCTTTTGCCAGTGAATCTTTTCGTATTCATGTGCCATTCTCTTGCATCGACTGTTTCTTGGCCTTCCCCAGTTTGGCACTTCAGTACCAACACACACACGCGCGCGCGCGCGCGCATACTAGCACACATAAACACGTATATACACATTGCGGGGGGGGGGGGGGGGGGAACAGGGGAAACATTTTTTATTTCAACTGCCATTGGATCCTCAGTGTGCACAAACCTGTATGTTAAGCCCGTTCTTAATTGGGCGAATGTTTCTTCGCGAACCTAGTTGGAAGTATTCGGCGAACCTAGTTGGTTCTTAATTGGGCAAACTTTTCTTCGCGAACCTAGTTGGAAGTATTCGTCGAAGCTATATTCGGGGTCCAAAAAGCTTCGCTCAACATGTTCTGGGAACATTCGCCCTATTCGACGAACATTGCCTCTGATTGACTGGGAGCAGAGCTCTCCTGTGGATGAAGAAGAAAAAAAGAAGAAAAAAATGGATGACGGTGTCGCTAGGTTCTTCACTCGCTTCGGAGGGAATTTGTTTATTTGTTGACTTGTGGGAGGCGCAGCCTTGTCTCGGAGACCCAGAATGAGATAGTAGTTAGTTGAGTTACCCTGTTAGGGATGATTAAAGTATACTGACCTGACGTGACTTGACTTTAGCCTACATTTTCGATCATGCTGTCTGCTGCGCGTCTGCCGCAAGTTCGGGCCGAAGCTTGCATCTCATTACAAGCCAGTTGAGAACAAGTAAATTCTTCGAACTGTCCAAACCATGTTCGGCGAACTGTCCGAAGTATGTTCGGCGAACAAACATTCGCCCAGTTAAGAACGGGCTTAACACTAGATGGAACTGATTGTGGACGGGGGCGGGGGGCGGATCAGTCAGCGAGACTCTTAATCAGTCAGCCAGACTCTTAATCTACCACCCTGAGAATGAAAGGGGTAGACAGACTGACCTCCTGAACATTGGTTCAGTCCTGTAATCCCATCATCCCAAGTCCAGCATTATTCCTTGGTCCCCAGAATGTGACCTGCATTAACCAGAAGGGGGGAGGAGGGGGGGACCCCTGCAGTGATGGAGCCTATTTGGTGGCAAACTAACTTCACTTTTGTTTTTGGCTGTACCTTAAAGGACAAGTCCAAGGTTGGGGGTGATTTTCGACACGATTTCCGTTAAAGTTCGCTGAGAGCAATGATGTCCGTGAAATTGTGATCTGAGGGCTACAAATGCACGAAAACAGGCATTTTCTGTCGTACCGAAAGTGTCGCCATGACGCTGAAAATCATGTGCACATAAGGGCACTACGTCACTCTGGGGACAGCGAGTCGCTGCAAAATGGCTAGTAACCACAGGGCAACCAACTTGGAAAAAATTCCAGTTCGAATCTCCAAGGATGAAGCTCCGACGCCATTGTCAATAGTTGGGCCTTTGTTTATTTCCTCCTTGTTATTTAATTTTCTCGAGCCTTGTTATGTGCGTGGCGTTTCAGTCTTTTTCGTTCTGTTTATTATAGCTTTCACAACAGGCTGGACCTCATCAAGGAGGCTGCCTTTTATTGGGTGTTTTATTTTATTTTCCCAGTTTATCCTTGTTTGTTTCATCATATGTAAAAATGAAAAAGTTTTGTTCGTTCTAGTTCAATAGACTAGCGATTTCGTGGCCTCCCTGGGTCAGGGTTTGGGGCTGGGCTAGTTACCGGTTCTTGCCATTCAGTTTTTTCTCTTGGCTGCCCTTTTGTTTCTCGAGTTATATCGTTCATTTACGATATACGAGTGAGGGGGGTAGTCTCGATGTTTCACAGGACCGCTGTGGGGTAGTTCGTGAGCGTCTATTGCCCTGCCGTGTTGTTGTCACTGCTAAGTGGGTTGTGTCGTGTACACGGATTACGTGTATCCAGCCTTTGTCCTGTTGCTCGTTGACATTACTTGCCTCCTCTTTCTTTTCAGAAAGTGTTGTTGTTTTCTCTCTCTTTCCCCCTTCTTTTTCACCATGCGTTCTTTTTTCTTTTTTTTTATCTTTGGCTTATTGGCCATTTCGTACCCGCTTGTTAGCTTGCCTGATTAGGGCAGCCATTTTGCATTTCTCTTGTCATCTGCATTTGTTTACATCCCGATGCTTTGTCATCGGTAGTCCTGATTAGTGTTTTGCTTCATCAGTCTGCAGCCTTTGTTTTTCTAGATGGAAGCCGGGTTAGTGAGGGGTTAGTTAGAGTTAGTTATGGTTAGTTTGGCTTTCTATCTGTTTGTCGTTGGCACAGTTATTTTTGCTCTGTGCTCTTTTGACTAGTCGTCCACTCCTTTGTTGCAGACAGTAGTCTTTTAGACTGCTGTGATTTGGTGGTGTTTTCGTGTGTGTGTTTTTTCCACCTTATGCTTGCCGGTAGGCAACCGTTTGGGGTTTCGAGGTGGTTTCAGCTGTTTTGTTTCTTTCATTTGGTGTCAGCTGTTTGCTTGCCTGATTAGGGCAGCCATTTTTCGTTTGCCACCAGCATTTGTGGTTTGGTCTTTCTTTCTTTGCCACAGGCATTTGTGATCTGTTCTTTCTTTCTTTGCCACAGGCATTTATATACAGTCTCTTTCTTTCACGGCCTTTTCTGCCGTAGGCATTCGTGTTAGACTTTTTGTCTTTGCCTTGTTAGCGCTTGTTTCAGGGTATCAGTGTATCTCTCAGATTTTGGTATCATGCTGTGCGCTTGCTGCTCGTCAGCTTCATCCTTGGAGATTCGAACTATATGTAACCGAGTGTATTGTACATGTTTCGGGCCATGACCCTTTAATCTTTTCTTTCCGGTCCTTTTCCTTTTTGATTGGGTGGGAGTTTTATGGCCCCAATTATCTAAGGTGTTAAAACCTGTGCGCTAGGCCTAATAAGCAGGTTGTTTGTTTGTCAGTGCGGCCGGTGTTCATGTGTTCATCTCAGGGGAGAGCCTACACTGTTTCCTGGTTGGTTGGTGTACAAATAAAAGTTATGTTATAGCAACCTCTGTCTTGTGGCTCTTCATCCGTGCTTCCAACCTGCTTCCCCCACTCCCCTACAAAAGCTGGCACTGAGAACAGGATTGGAAGTAGAGGAGTCACAACTAACCGGGAGACAGTGTAGAGGAGCTGTCTGGAGGCACCGGCAGACAGTGTAGCGGAGCTGTCCGGCACTGAGTCAGTTCGAGGGGACCTGACCACCGAGCTTCATCTACACTGACGGCTGATTTACAACTACAGCAACAGGATCCAGTCCTTCGCTCGGTGCTCGCAGCCTGGCCAGCCAAGCCCTCCGACACCAAGGAACGCTCCACGCGGGCGTTGGTGCAGCAGTACCCTCGACGGTTCCTGAAGAATGGGATCCTCAGTCGTGGGCAGGCTGACCAACGTCGTGGTACCCGTGAACAGCTGATTCGGCCCAGCTCACTTCGGCCTGATGTCCCAAGAGAGGTCAGGGACTACATCAGCAGCTGCGAGAGATGCACTGTGGTGGCATGCTTTAGGAAAAATGAAGCCGGATCAAAACAGAAATAACATGTCTCACAGTTTACACAATCACCCCTATGCACTAAACCATATATTCAACTATTAACATGAACATTCGACAACTATGAAGTCAACATCTTCAAAGTGTTAGCCATACTATACCACCGATTTCATGTTGAAACACAGATCGGTAGGAAACTAAAGAAATAAGTTATGCCTCACAGAGATCTGCACGGCGGCACTGACAAAGGACCCATACTTTAGAGGGATAATTTTGCATCGGCAAAGCATCACTCAAACTGAACATCCAGCAATGGCAACATAACATACTAGCTACATATGAAAGACATTATGGAAGCTCTGGTCATCTTGTGGCATAAAAGCTTAAGATATGAACACACGAACAAAGTACACTGACGCCATGGCTGCAATCAGGCCGCGGCAATTACGCCGAAATTACCCACGTGTTCAAGAACCAAAATCAAGGCACGTTCTGAACATGGTAACATTATAAACATACATCATTTACATCAATGAGAAACAACAGAACAACAAGCCATAGAAAAATAACTACTTACAGGCTCTCCCCTGAATCAGCTGCATAGGCAGCAGCTCGAACTATTACTAACTCTCGACCTGCTACTGCAGGGACACTGGGGGAAAGAGGACGCGGCGGTGGTGGTGGTGAAGTGATGCTTGATGTCCTCAGATGTCGGTTGACATTTTAGGGACAAGTTGTGACCAATGCCGAAGCACGGTTCAATAATTCTTTACGTCCACGGAAACCAGAAGGCTCGTTAGGACGGAAAGCCCAGGACGGCCACCTCGACTCTCACACAGCTCCTGAACTATGGACGCGGCGGGTCCAGCGCACAACTTTTAACACTTTAGATAATTGGGGCCATAAAACTCCCACCCAATCAAAAAAGAGAAAGAACAGGAAAGAAAACATTAAAGGGTCATGGCCCGCGAACATGTATACAATACACTCGGTTACACCTGTTTGTTGCAATCATCAAATCCTGTGTATAATGTAAACCAGCTGTCGCTGCGATTTTTGTGAAGCAACCTGTAATAGTATTTTAGTACAGTTTTCGATTGGGGTGGTTGGGGTGGGGGGAGGTGTGCAGTTATTTTTGCCGGTCATCACTTTTGTCATTATAGAAATCGTAGTTTTGGTTCCAGAAGCAAATGTCTTCAACCCACGGAAACAGGGTTACAGTCTGACAGAAAGAGTGTGTGACATCTCGTTCCTGCGTAGCTGCTGAAATTCTTTGATCGCAAGTTCTCATCTAAGGGAAGCAACTATAGCCACACACAAAAGTGAAGGTTCCGATATTGTTTCCCTTGACTCGTCTCGTGCGGTGTAGTCTTGTTAGACAATAGAGCTGTAATAAAATATTTCAGTATGGTTTTGGATTGGGGGGGGGGGGCAGTGATTTTTGCCAGTCATCACTTTTGTCATTATATAAGTCTTAGTTTTGGTTCCAGAAACAAATGTCTGCCACCCACGGAAACGGGGTTACAGTCTGAACGTGTGACATCTCGTTCCACACTCCAAGCACTGGTTTACGACATCCTTCCTTCAACCACTGCCGTATTTAGTTACGCCATAGGGTCCAGAAAACTGTCAGCTAACGAGCATTTCTTGGTTGGTGCTCAAACTGTAGTAAGTTTGTTACAAACAACTCAAATTATATCAGACTTTTGTTTTATACTTGAACTGACCGTGTTGCTTACGCCAGCTCAGATCCAACAAGAATCGTTTGAATCGAGACGGAACTCTCTTTTTTTATCCGGGGTGGATGCATCTCATGTTTACGTGCGTGTTTGGGCGCTAGGTTGGTTCCACAGTCCTATCAGTACCCGAACCTTTTGGAGGGCGCTGACCGCGTCGGTGGACAGCTGCGCGGAGATAAAGAGTGCCCCTTCAGTGGCGTAGCTAAATCTGGCAGAGTTTGGAGGAAGGTGCCGGAAAGCGATGCTCGGAGTGTGACCTCGTTCCTGCCAAGCTGCTTAAATTCGTTGATCGGAAGTTATCTAAGGGAAACAACTATAGCCACACAAAAAAGCGAAGGTTCCGAAATTGTTTCCCTTGACTCGTCTGATCCGTGCGGTGTACTCGTGTGATGTAAACAGCACTGACACTGAATTGTGGGCATTGGACGAGAATCTGTTTATTTGTGTGATGTTGTACTTGACACAACGCTGCACTGCCTGTGCAACTGCTCTGGACAAACTGAATAATACGGACAGTGATGGTCAGTCTCAACTGATTTTGTTTCTACTTGCGAAAAAAGAAGAAAAAGTCTTGCATGTACATGTAGCCGTATATGACAGCATGAGCTGTCACCAGTTTTCGCTCATTTCCACAGTAGTCTCTCACCACAGATGTAAATAAGCTCATGCTTTATTTACCTCCACTGACAGTGAATGTGTGTGTGGTGCATCAGTTGGAACATGTTGCAATGTTTTATTTTACTACCTCAATTGACGTCAGTCAATCATGGCACATGACTCCCTCTCCCAACATCTAACAGTAACTTGCCAATGTGACAGTCTGCTAGTTTGTGTATTTTTTTCCAATTCTATTTCTAAGTACTGGTAACACCAAAATTCCTGGCTTGTGGGCGAAATCATAGTAGCAGACGATGTTGGCGGCCATTTTGTTTTTTATTGCCGGCGGCTTTACAGCCGCAATGACGTATTTATTTATAAGTTTATAAAACTTTAGAAATTAGATATTTATTGTAATTTTATATATTTATAGCTAATATTTATTATGTAGACTTTCAAAATATTTTATAGAAGTAGGAACAGGGCTTAGATTAGACAGATTTGGGATTTGCAGATTTAATCGGTTGCAGAACTTTGAGTCTGGCGCCGAATTTGGTGTGTGTGTTTGTTACCCAGGCTTATTTTTTGATTTTTAGGTAAATAAGTAGGAGGACTTGCATATATAGTGAATGTTTGGTGTATTTTAGGGCCCTAGGTTCAAACCTGTAATAGTGTTTAGGGGTATAGGTTATGCTGCAGTTAATTAATTT
>OY757546.1:2057498-2075535 GCA_963584105.1 Alviniconcha strummeri
TTCTGTATTTTGAGTCCTTGCGTTGACGTGCTGTTTTTCCTTCAATGACTCTTGGTTTCCTTCGAACGATCCTGAGGCTCTTAAATTGTTGCTCCAAAGGAAAACAACACGCCACCGAAGGAAGAAAATACAGACGTTATCGTAGCGAAAACGGTATTAAAATCGATTTATTTGGCTTCAAGATCGAAGCGGAGATCACGGTAGAATTGTGAGATAAATTTTGCGACCGGAAGTAAAATTAAGGGGGACGTGATCTCCACGTTTGCCTGATGCTTTTACCACAGAAACGGACACAGAACTTAATAATAATAAAAATAAATATATAAATAAATAAACCGTCTGCGACGATGGCGGTTCTCATCATACGTAGAAGAAAGGAGGCTTTTGCCTCGGTGATTTTTACACCTTCAGACAAAGCCAAACGGCAAAGCGCTTTGCCTCGGTGATTTTTACACCTTCAGACAAAGCCAAACGGCAAAGCGCTTTCTCGCAAACAAGCAAATAATAACATTAAAAATAAATAAATAACAAGTTAACAAAAGAAAAAGTCTCGTTTTCATGCACAGTCCCGTTCATGTGAAGATTTCAAATAAGAAGCGAATCAAATTCAAAAATTTTTAATCGTGTGAATTAAGGTGGTTTTTACACCTTCATAAACCAAAATGACAAAGCACTTAGGAAAACTGAAGCAAATGATAATAACATAAAAAGGATCAAATTAAACCATTTTTTATCACGATTTTTGTTTCTCGGGGAAGGAAAATCTTTTCTGTCCTCAAAGTTGGACTAGAAGTGGGGTTTTTTGTTTAGATTTTTGTTGTTTTTGAGGAGGGTTGGGGGGCGGGGGGGGGGGGGGGGGGCGCGGGGGGGTGCTTTCCGTTGGAGTGACTTTGAGCTCGCTGCACGTTGTAGGCGGAACTAGCTGACGTGCGTAGGACCCGACAGGGGGCATGGCGATGGATGTGGTGTTAAAGTTTGTGTGACTGGTTGCCATTATCAACCTTGTTGTGTATTGTCTCTAGTAGTATGGGCTATTTACTAACTGCATTTTTAAACACAGCGTCGTGAGCTGTGAACGAGACTTTTACTGGTGACCTGGTGAATTGTGTTAGCCCTAATATAACGTTCGCTGTTGACTGGACGTTGAATATCAAGAATCGTTCAGTCTGCTACCATGCACAGTTTCTTTTCCAATGAACATGCAGCTGTCGGGATATTTCTAAGGCCACTGTTCGGGCGAATTGGAAGCTTGAGATCATGTTTCAGCTCGACTTAATGATATAGGGGTAGGATTTGATTATTCTGGTGGGTCTCACACACACACACACACACACACACACACACACACACACACACACACACACACACACACGCACGCGTGTTTTTTAATACCAACGTTGAAGTTTATTTTATCAAGGTAGGAACCACATTTGATTCCCTATAGTACACGTCAAAGTCACATGGGATTAAAACGAACTTTACTGAAATTCTATTCTGTGTGAAAATAAAACAACAACAGCACCCAAAACATCATTTTGGACACAGATAAAATGTGCTGTTGGTAAAAAGAAAACATCAAAACAAAAACAAACAAAACAAACCAACAAACAACAAAACCACACACACACACAAAACAACAACAAATAACACGAGAACAAGCAGCTGAAGAAATCCATATAGATATATAAGTAAAAGCATTAGTTCCAAGCACCGATGCATAATTATTTTTTTTAATGTAAGAAGCACATAATTATACATTTCCAATAATACATGTATATCGGTAATTGCTGAGTGGCCAACCATCCGACTATGATATTTGGTTCGATTTTCTGCTATAGTTACTTATAAAAACAGGAATAATTCACTCGAATTTTCCCTTCAACTGAATGAAGATGTCGATGAAAACCACAATGAACTGGGGAAAGTGTGGAGGCTGTCCAAATGTATGCACGCCCCGACGAAAGACTATATTTAGGACTGGTAAAGGATATGAAGTAAGAAAATCCGTACATGGGTTGGGCAGCAAACATGACTCAATACATGCCCGTATATCATGAAACTTGCAGGGTTATTTGGGGGGAACCTAGCAGTTAGTTCTTGGATTTTAAAAACCCGTCAATCGCATAGTCACCACAGGACGAATTACACACTCTAAATTCTTTTACACCATTTCAAAACATGAGCCATTAAATCACAGCTTTATTTCATTCGCTGTTACAAAGTTGAACAACAACCATCCTTCCATCTATCAATGCACAGCAACACGTTTTGATACCGGTTTATAGTCCATTGGTACTCACTACGGGAATCCGTTTAAATCGCTTGTGACTGAGCAAGGTGACCTATTTAATTCCGCAGGCCAGCACGGAAAACAACGTTAGCCAAAGCTAAAGCAGTTAAAAATCTGGAAGGGGATTTACAATACAGTACAATACAATACTACTTTATTAATCCTTAAAAAGGAAGTTCAGTTGTCTGCCTTTGACAAATAACAAAAAGTATATAAGTAAATACAATTTCACTCAATTCGAATAAAAACTTAACAAAAATCAAGTAAACAAACAGTACGAAGAAAAGACAGCTGTAATCACAATGGTGCCCGTATCGTTCACACAAATACTAGTTGTCACACCCTTAAATTAATCTTAGATAACACACAATTTATATATACACGCCGGACGCACGAACACACACCCATGCGCGCGCTCACCTCCACATGTACATGCATACACACACTCGCATACACCCACCCTCAATCACATCTTCTCAAAAACACATACATCCAGAATAAAAGGCACTTAAAATCACTATATATCTACACTCGTGCCTCGCATACATCATCACTTGGGAAACTGGAAAAATTAAGATGAATGGACCGAGATGTTTGAAATTAAGCCATGAAAGAAATTGCTGGCAACAGGCAAAGCATGCATCGCTGTATTCCGACCTATGCCAGGCTTTAAAGGCAGAACATTTGTCAGCTTTATGTTCTCAACAGAGGAGACCCTAATTTCTGCGAGTGGAGCATCTAGTATATTTAAAATATTCAGCAGTCAGTTGCAAGTACAGATGTTTCAAACTAGTCTACAACGACCAGGCACGAATATATACACTACACTTTAAGTAGGTAGACATGGTGAGCTAGTAATTAGATTTTAACGTCCAGTCCACTGCACAGACACCTCTGGATGAATCACACATTCACAGATATATCATTTCAAAGCACGTGACTAAATTTCAAGTAAAAAGCAGGCTCAATATCTCAACATTTACATTTTACTTGTTTACAACTGACGAAATAACTGAGGAAAATTCTTCATTACGTATTCAGTACAAGCACAGTACACAATTCATCATCTCACGATTGATAAAAATAATATTAAACGTATGCAGAGACGTCCTTCCAGAATGCCTCAGCATGAACAAAACGTCTAATCACGTAAACAATGTCCAAGACTAATAAAGTACTACTTATCAAAACCGAAATAGCAACAAAATACAAACACTAACGCATTTTCCCATTCTTCCAAGGAAATTTATCACAAGTTATCAACGACAATTTGACTAATGATATGTGTCACTTTATGTCTAACATAACACAATACTTTCGTCATCCTAAAGGGAGAGTTCAGGTGTCACTCCATCAACAATAAAAGAAAATACGATCATTAAAACACGTTCACATACTCCCCTACTACATACACTTACATAACATACATTAAAACAGCGAAAACAAGTGTATTACCCAACAGACCAACCAACATCGACCACATAATGATAATAATAGTGGGGTCTTAGACCACCCTTTCTCAAATGAGCCATAGGCGCGTACATTTCGTACTCAAATTAAACAAACAGAAAACCCGACATCAAAACAAAGAATATTAACATACACAAATTTGTCATCAAACACCCCCCTCCTAATATAAACACTCACATACATGCATGCACGTACGCACGCACACACTTACTTGAGGCAGGCTGGAGACAGCTGGAAGTGTTAGGAATAAGAGACAGAGAAAAGGCGTGTCCTGAGCTGCGACTTGAAGGAAGAGAAAGTGTGAGCATGTCGCGCAAGAAAGAGAGATTGTTCCAGGACCAATGAATGACAAGGCGGGTTGCCCTTGAAATTCCTTGCGTCTGATTTGCAATACGAATTAATTACGCGATTATCAGCAGAGGAGCGGAGAGTTCGTGATGGGATATACAGTTTAAGAGGGTCAGAGAGGTATGGAGCAGTGCAAGTGATCACGCTGTAGCAGGTTGTGGCAATCGTGTATTCTGTTCTGCGTTCTGCTGGCAATCAGTGCAAATCCACAAAAACATGTTCGCGCCTGGGAGCCTTGCAGGCAAGATGAGTAGCGCAGTTCATCGCACGCTGCATTTTGTTTACAGGTTTTTGAGAAATAGCAGCTAACAAGGAATTACAGTAATCTAAATGAGAGAGCCCAAGGGACATGACAAAGAGTTTTTGTGGCCTCAGTAGTAAGAAACTGACAAATCGATATCCGGAGCTCAAAGTACGCAGTCTGGCAAATTTTGTTAACCTGTTGCTTCATGGTGAGCCCATTCATTACGGGCATACCGGCAGAATTACAAAAAGTATGTCACTTTGGCCAATTTTTAGCACACCCGGAAGGTAAAAGAACTTGCATGGGTCGAAGAGCAGTGCTTCAGTCTTATCATCATTCAGTTGAAGCTTGTTGTGGATGGTCCGCTTCTTTACGTCATTAACAGTTTTGCATGTTGCAAAAAAGAGAATCGGTGCTGGAGCGAGAAGCTGAATCGTACAACTCCATGTCATCTGCAAACATATGGTGTTGCACAGAGTGTCGTTCAATCATATCAGATAGAGTCTGCGTGTACAGGACGGAGATAACTGGGCCGAGTACTGAACCCCGAGGAACGCCGTACAACAAAGAGGATGGCTCCGATTCACGACCCAGAATAGAAACAACCTAATTTCTCCCACTCGGACATGACTCAAAGAACGCAAGAGCAATGTCATGGATACCAAAAACATCACTTAAATGGTTGAGCAGTCTGTCATGATCTATTGTATCAAACGCTGCACTCAGACCGAGAAGAGTCATGGTCGAAATGTGGTCAGATTCATTACTGGTCAAAAGATCGTTGAAGACACGAGACAGGGTGTGCCACGATCCACGCGCCGACTGAAAAGCATGCCACAAATTGTTGTGCGAGGTGAACAAGCAGCTGAGAAAGGACAACTTTTCCAACAGTTTTGACACAAAAGACATTTGACACAGGTCTGAAATTTTGAGAATGTTAGGATCAGGAGACGCTTTATTTTGGAGAGATTTGACAATGGCCCGTTTCAACGAATCTGGCACAGAACCTGTGGAAAGGCACTCATTAACAATATCAGTTAACACAAGGGCAATCTCATCCATACACTGAAACAGCAGTGAAGTTGATATGGGGTCGAGATCACAAGTTTTGGAAGACATTTTCTGCATAATTTCACGGATATGTGTTTCTGTAAACAGTAGGAATGTAGGTCAACACAGAGCCACAAACCATTTTTTTTTTTTACTGACAATATGGGGAGGAGGAATACAAGCACGTTTGTCAATGACATCATTGTCAGTATAATATTCATGGCAGATCAACAATCAGATTATACAAAATAGTTAAATATATATGTACACTTCCACACAGACCCGGCCGTCACCAGATGAACAACGAACGTAAGCAACTTGATGGTTTACATAATTCTCATTAAAAACTAACATAGCAGAAGATAAAAAATTACGCTTTCTATCGGTTAGTGTTGATTGTTTTAGGGAGTAGGAATCTTCCACTCCCGTTGCTGTGTCTACTGTCAAAATCATGTCTCAGTGGGTGGGTGGGATCAGTCAATATGTGCGTCAGTTTTCTGTTAGAAGGTGTTTTTAAACCTGTCCAAAGACTTTCCCACAATCTGCCTGGCTTTTTTTCAGCCTCTCCCGTGATGTTTAGAAATATTCCCACCCCAGGAGACATACCCGAACAGAATAAGGTTACATATCTCAGCATCAGCATGACAAAAAGTTACCAACATGAATGAGCTGACCGCCAAAGTTCTGATTTTTGTCAGACAATACATCCTCGAGTTCACTTTCTTCAGCATGAAACTGATGTTTCTCACTCCAGTTGAGTTAGCTGTCGAACATCACACGTAAGTACTTGTATGTATTTACCATCTGAACTACTCCTTGGATTTGAATTGGTTTTGTCTGAAGAGCATAAGGAAATACATGAAGCTGAATGAACCGAGGGGACCAAGACTAGAAATACAGAAGACAGTAGGCGATGCACGCTAAGTAATATTCTGACTTTCTTGAGGCAGTATAACATTCTTCGTCATATCACCCGCAGTAAGTTACACTACTGTGGACGCAGAAATCAAGGTTCTCATGCGAATTCGGAGTCACTAAATGTTCTCTCTTTTAAAAATTTGAGGCTGTCAGAATATAATTATAGCCATGCGCGCTTCATCTATTGTCGGGAATTCTGCCTTTGAACCTTGCCGGTTCATTCAGCTTCATTTTTACTGACTCGAATGAAATATGTGAGTATTCAAAGACTAGTGTTACGGATTTTGCCGTGACAGAAAATGCATAACCAGTTAATGAAAGAACTGTGTGCATAAACAAGTCTATGTATTTAATAAACATGAGTTTGAAATGGATCAGACCGCGGATAAAAACTAACCGAAATACATGCACATACATGCAGCTTTGAGTGTTTGGAACTGTTTGATCCTACTGTGGCAGTGAAATGTGATCAGTCATTAAAAGTGGTATGAACGGGTAAAGCCCATCGAGTACTACAGTCATGAACGCAAAGTTTGACCATTATCATATTTATACTATCTGAGACAACCGTAATGTAAAAGCTGAACTACCTTTTGAGGAGACGTAAGGGATATCGGTGTGGGGGGCCCGATTCCTAAGAAAATTCGAAAAGGGTGAAAATCTGATTTACAGCAGATGTTTGACTGGGTGGTGGTAAGGACAGACTAGTTCACAACGGCACAACGGACTTGGTCTCTCTTTCTCCCCCCAAAACAACAACAACAAAAAACAAAAAACACACACATACACACACAAAGGGCGTAGGGGGGAGGGGAGGGGGCGGGGGGAAGAAAACGCTATATTCACAAAACATAAATAATTCAGAGCTATTACATCTCAAAACAGGATCAGTATTAAATTCAACACTACCCAGGGTCGAATCAGAATTCGAGTTTACCGTGGGAAATAGTGAAGGGGTGTCAGAATTACATCAGATATTGTCAGAATTGTAATCTAGCCTCAGTCATGACAGGTCCAATCCCCACCAGGGCAAATGTCAACGACTGCGACACTAATCTCACGAAAAAAGCATTCGGTGTTTACACAACACGCATAGCCACATTTCAAAACTATTCCGACTCCAAAAGCAAACACAACTCTTCAAAACAATTAAGTACTCACTGCTATTGTACAAAAACACATATTAGCATATCGTACAGGATCAATATTACATTCAACACTACCCAGGGTCGATTCAGAATTCGAGTTTACCCTGGTAAATAGTGAAATATACATTAATAGAATAACAGTGTTTTATTTACCTTTCTGCCCACACAACGAAAATATTTTTTCTACGCTTCAACCAAAAAACAAACATTCTTCTTAAAAAAAAGATTAAAAAAAAGGGACTTCGCCCCCAAAACATCAACACATTTAGACGTCCATAAACGGAGAAAAAACAACAACGAAAAACAAACAAACAAAAAAAACAAAAATGAATATACAAATTAGAAGGCAGAGTTCAATAAGCTAACCTGCATCACGTTTTTCCGAGAATACGGTGCACTCAATACTGTATACTTTTTCATGCATGCATACAAAACCATACTAGGCATACGCAAAAACTTAAGTTGCCACAATGAAATGCAATGACAATGAAAATTAGCATTACTCTCATGGAAGTCCTGTATTCATTCGTGAAAAACAACAAAATATAACTGCAAGCTCCTCAACATGCGTTTGCATCCAACTGAACGTACATAAAACAGGACCACTTATAGCGACAAGCGCGGAATAATGCTCGAGTAACACACACACACACACACACACACACACACACACACACACACACACACACACACACACACACACACACACACACACACACACACACACTCCTTTTTCTGGCCTGAAAACACAGAAACAGGCAAAGCAACCGAGTTCATTATTCACTCGCCTTCACGTACAGCCTGTGGGTTTTCAAATGGTATTATGTTATGTATGAATGCAACTGGTCCATGAAGCGTAAAACCAATATAGAATTCAACCATTTCCTCTCTGAAAACTTTTACACCCCTTATTTTCCAGATTTTCAAATTGAGCACGCCAACAGGGCACTTCCAGGCCATTTCTATGTATGAAAATTGCTCACCATTTTGCTTCTTGAAAACTTTGTATTTTCCAGTGAAACTTTCCAGAAGTTTAGACATTGGTGTCTCAGTCAAAGCTTCTTCCATGTCGTCGCCATAGATTGCTGTTGAGTGGCAAAGGCATAACGGCTGATCAGACTTCGTGACAAAGAAATGCACCTTAGGCAGCAGGGCCTCTCCTTCATACATGAGTGGCTGAGACTTGAAGTGAAATGAACTGGTAAACTGTTCGTGATTAAAGCTTTCCTTCATGGTCTTGGGCCAAGTAAGAAAAATCCTGAATAAATGTGCTCTGGAACGACACACATCGTCAACAGAATCTTTGGCTTGGATAATCTGACAGCACATTTTATAGAAATTACGATCGCTCTTTGTAAAAAACATTCTTTCTCCAAGTAGTTCAAGTGCAAGGCAAACAGTCATGAAATTATCAGTGTCTGCCAAAGAGAGCTCATCAATGAAATGTAAATGATGCTTGATTTGTGTTAAAGCCTTAACCTTTTTTTCTTTTCCAGATGTTGATCTTGTACTTTTAAAATCATAAAAAATCCGTTCAAAGAAACACCCACCAAGTTTGACAACTTCGAGTCTGTGTGCATTGTCTGCATTTGGACTTCCAACTAAAGCGTTCAAAGCTGAAGGATGTCCTTGGTGAATAGTTCGAAGCATGCGGGCAAAGATTGGAAATTTTCTCACTGCATCTCTTCTAGCTTTTGACAATGCGCTTAAGACACGAACATTGCGAACATCCCGAACTTCATTCTTTCCAACTCGGTATGAATATCCAACACAGTACAGAATGTGAAGAGAACGAATGCCTCGGCGTAGCAAGGTCTTAAGGGTATCCTTTACTTCTTCCTTTTGATCAAACAAAGGATAGGAAAACTCTTCTTCTGTTACGTAGCGACCGAGCTTAGGCAAAACGGCCTGAGGAAGAACAATTTCCAGGTACTGTAGGACATTAATTACAAGTTCAATTATTTCACAGTTTGTAAAGCATTTATACAGAACATCATCATCATTTGCCTGAATATCAGTGAAATTTTCAAGTGCGTGAAAAGCATGGCAAATATTTTCAATGTTTTTAGACACACTGTCTTCGTTGAAAATTACTGAATTTTTCTTTGACATAAATATTTTAGAATAAACAACACCCAAAGTGTGTTTGAAGTTTCGCCTTTTATCAGGAGATAAATCAACAGCCATCTGAGCATATTCTTTAGCTTTATCCAGTTTGCTCACTGTCGGTGTCATGTACAATCTCGCCAGCTGTTGATAGAAGGCTTCGTTTTTCAATCGCTTGTAACCTTCCAGCAAAACGTCAGCAGCTTCTGTGAAATTGCCATCTTTAATTTTATCAATTAGTGGGGACAAATGTGTGAGTTGCTCACTTCCTTCCTCAACCTGTCTGTCTAGCAGCATTCTACTCAAAATCTGAACCACAATTTTCCTTGCTGGTGATGAGCTTGAAACAAGAGAAGAACGGAGACACCTTTTTACAATGTCGCCCAGAGACTCTTCCTTTTGGCGCAGAACAGTGTCCAGTATTACTTTGGCATACGGCTGATTAGCTATCCTCACAAAGTATCTGGGGCTTTCATCCCTCTCCTCAATGACTAGCAGAACTTGAGCAACTTTGCTCAATACCATCTCCCACGGCAAAGTTCGTGCAAATTGATCTCGATATGTCCTCATCAACTCATCACACCCAGTGACTGGTAAACCAGGTGATCCCATTGATGTGGGGAAATAAGATGTAATCAACGCAATGAATTCGATAAGTTCTCGTTCATTGGGTTCCAGGGATTCATGACTAATGAACTGATCAATTGTTTTCTGTAAAATATCTGTGTTAAATCCATGTCTCAAAGAAAGAAAGGCGATAAAAGTTTCCACAACATTTTCAAGATTTCTTTCCTCTAGTTCTTCGTGTTTAGCCTCAAGCCAGGCCATTTCTTCAGAGCTCAATTTATGACTCAAATGAAGTTCATTTTCTGACGCAGGGTTCACATTTCGGCAGCAATAAATTACAACCGCTAACGGATTTGGTAGCTGGTACTCGATTTGTTTTCTATGTAGTCTTCCAAACAAATCGCGTTCATTCAATCCTGGAGAATCACTGGTAAGGTTGTCAACTAACAGAACGACTGGTTTCAATTCATGTTTTTCCACTCCCTCCTCAGCTGCTTCCCAAAAGTGACAAACTTGCTGTTCAGTGTTCTCTGTAACCTTTCTTATTACAGCACATTTGTACTCAGACCTCAAAGTCCATAAAATATTCTTACAAAATGTTGTGCCCCCTGCGCCAGGCATATGTGCAACAGGAATAATGAGCAGGCGATCATTTTCATTGACAGCAGCACTTCGAATGCTTTTGTGGAATCGTTTTAGTGTTCTTTCTTTTATTGACCTGTTCATCACATGATCTGGTACTCCAGGTTGATCAGTACAGAAAAAGTTCCACCATGATACAAGTTTTCCTTGGTAGAAATTTCTCTCTTCTTCGTCTGCTTTGAACTTCTTTTGACTTTTAGACATAGCGTTCCACTCTTCCTGACATTCGTTAAGAGCGAGAATCTCAAGGTCATTCCATGACTGCCAATCACTGAAGTGAATTGGAACTGATGCACCTTTAGCTGTACGAACAGTCTTGTCTCTGTTTTTGCCTTTGACGTTCAAACATTCACACACGACATAGTGGGCATGTTTCCAGGGCATCACAACACTGCGTTCCAAAACTCTATCCACAGAACCAAGCTCGTCAGCAAAATATTTCCTTTCCGTTTCCGTTTGGAAGATGAAAAATATATTGTTCCAACTGAATGCTGTTTTGATTTCTTGGGCTAATTCTAAAATGCCATCCTCCACTTGACTTGAAATCAAAATCAAGGCAAGGCGTCTGGTGGGCGGAATTACGCTTTTACTTTTGTAGAAGGCATGGATAGCCGTTTGTAAGTAGGTCAAGTACTGCTCCTTCCATGCTTCACGATCAAGCCTTTGGAAGCATTTTTCTCCAGATGACTTACCATTTGCAAATATCCAAGCAGCTTTCCTTGGGAAAAGCAATCTCTCCTTTAATTCTTCAACTGACAAATCTTCAAAATCATGTACAACAGCTTCTAAAACTTCAAAAACTGTGTTGCTTCTTGCTGTCAAGCTATAGATTCCATCCTTGTCTGAATCCTCATCAAAGTCAAAAACAGCAGACCATCTAATGTAATGAAGAAAGTTAAAATAGTCAATGCTTTCCATTTTCTCCTTGTTAGTGAGTTTGGGTAGTACTAGTAGAGGAAACATGGAGGGGTCAACTTTTTCTACAAAGGTCTTTAACTTTTCTGCGTCTGTACTCGATACACATTGGAATTTGAACAGTCTGTCCTGATTTTCTGCCTCTTCCCTCTTGGACGCAAAAGAAGGAATCATCTGCTGTTCGAACTGTCGTTTATCTTTGTGGTCAACATATTTTGTTGCAGATCCATCCCTTCTGAAAATTCCTGACCAGTCTTCTTGGTGTTGTAAGTATATGTGTTTATGTTTCTGCTGTCCTGGAAAATCATTTTCGTGTTTTGCTGGTGCTCCATATTCTTTAAATATTGGACGAGGGTCAAATTCAAACAAAAGACGTTTGGTCTGGCTAAAAGTTGGCTCAATATCTATCTCAATTACATGTTTGGTTTCCGTATTTCGTACTGGGATAAACACAGGGCCTGCTACACACATTTTGACAGTTTCAAAAGAATAAGGAAAGCACTTTTCCAGGAAAACGCTATGGAATAGATCATAATATGTTTGACAAAGAACTTGGTTCATTTCTATCCCAACAATTTCTCCAAATCTGAAATTATTATCTCCCATAGGCTTTTCGGCTACACCGAAACATATTGTCCCATTTTTCCTGGCATTTAGACACCCACAAATAAACTCGAATGATTTATAAAGAAAAGAGCGCTTTGCGTTGTTAGATTCTGGAGGACAGCCAGCTTGATATTTCAGTTCTACTGATGGAGACAGAATGTAGTCCCCAGTCTCTATTACCTTCAGCAACCCATTGTCATATTTCCATGTTTTTGTATTAAAAGGCCTTGGGGTTATGAACTTTGGGGGATCCAGCAAAGAATGACTGGAACCTACTTTTCTTACAGTCTTGAGGCTTCGGATCTCCGCGGTAGCCTTTTCGTCTGGGACGTCATGACACGTTTCTGTACTGGAGTCATGTACATCAGAAAGGTTATCATTGGCACAGTCATTTTCATAGGTTTTAATGCTCGTAATCTCTGTATGATCTTGCACATGATCAACCTTATCATCATCAGTTTTAGACCATTCTGTGCTTGTATAACTGTAACTTGGCAACGCACCAGCCTTACGTGCTGCAATAAATTCTCTTTGAAAACCCCATCCAAAGTCTGTCGAGTCAAAGAACCAGAAAGGTACACCACTATCAAACCCAAACTGAAATGTTTCTGTTGTTTTGTCCACCTTTAATTTTAAGGAATACCCAAGGCAGCCATCCTCCAATACTTGTTTATCAATTAGCATAACATGGGTAGAAAACTGTTCAAGTCCCCGGACTGTTTTATTAAATTCAGTTATAGATGAGATCTTTGCTGGATCTTCTCCAAAGGAAATGGTTTTGTACTCGTATTGAATCCTGTCACTGTCATCTTCAAACACAAACAGGCTCCGTGCATCATCTGGTAACAATTTTGACCAAGTTGCAGAAACAGTATCTTTGATCATTTTCCACAGTTTGGTGTATGCATCCTTTGCAGATCTGCCTCTACAAAACTCAGGTCGACACAAAATCAAAAACAGAAATTGTTCCTCTAATTTGTTCAAGTCTTTTCTTTTATGATAAACAACACGCAGGTCACATTCTTTCAGTTCACTCACACGTGATGAGGCAAGCACTGGCTGCAAGTGCAAGTTGTTTTGTAAGAAGAGTTTGTATACTGTCAAAGGGTCTTCTTTTTCTAGTGACACCCACGTAACACCCTCTTGATTAGTGTTTTTGGTCTCACCGGTGTCTATCTTCTGAGTAGTATTTCGTTCACTGGTGTATTCAACTACTCTTTCATTATTCTCTTTCTCTGACGGCAACATGTTGCTTCCATCTCCTGGTCCAGTCTCTGATTTTTCATCAGTTTTCTGGATACAATTCTTGGAGATTCTTTCCTTTTCAAGGAAACTGTTTCTTTCGACCATGATCTGAAATGCAACAAGTGGTTTTAACCCAAAGTCTTGCTCTATTTCCTGTTCATTTCTGTAGGATAGGAGGGCTGCACCATCTATCTGCTTCTCTGAAATTTTGGACAAGTTTTGTCCGTAGACATATGTTTCGACAAAATGTCTCACACGTTTTACATCCCATTCCAACATGACTGACTGACAATCAGGATTATCTCTGCAAAAGATAATCTTACGTGCCACTCCAACAGGAACGCCGGTGTGTTCAACAAGCTTTTTAAGATTGTTCTCATAAGCAAACAGCGTTTTCCCATTTAAGCCTTCCAGATTGTTTAGATGTTCTCCTGTGACCCCACAGATCCTTTCTAGCCAGAACTTGACATCCTGCCCAGATGACGTTGGAAGTATTGTTCGTTCAACTGGAATGAAAGAAAATACGTACAGCTGTAAACATGTAACAGCATTATCAAACTTTCTTAAGTACACAACCAAAACAGTTAGACACAGAACGAGTCTAGGAACTACATACACAAGCCATAGTGATAAGTGTTCCTTTGTTCTGTCAGCATTCGAGGATTCACTCAAATATTCCATAATCAATCCTGCACTTCAAGGTATATCATAATTCCTCTTTTAATTTAATTTGATTACGACTTTCGTATGTCGACCAGTTGAGAAATGGAAAATAAATGAAATAGATAATAGATATTCGCTTCTAAAGCGCTTAAACTGAATTATGAAATTCTTTATTAAGACGAAAAGCGCACCTACAAAAGGGGACAGAAGTAGATCTACCTGCATCAGAGAGTAAAGCACTGTTTTTGATGAACTAGGTCTAGTACGCTCTGTACTTTTCACAGCTAGTGCATAACTTATATACCCACTTGTAAAAGCATGCACGCACACACGCACGCATGTACTCATACTCTCTCTCTCTCTCTCTCTCTCACACACACACACACACACACACACACACACACACACACACACACACACACACACACACCTGTATATCTATATAAAAAAAAAGGTTGGCATGCTTCGCCTTCTTCTACGACATTTTCTTTCTAAATTCATTCAGTTAAAAAGGTCAAACATATAAAAGGTTCAAAAGAATGCTATCTATTAGGACAAAAACACAAGCGCACCTCCTTTTGGAAAACAGAAACTCAGTGTGCTAGAACACACCACTGACGTGCATATAATAATATTAGATTATTTAATGGCGCCCCATCTCGTAAGAGCCCAGGACGATTACAAAGGCATAATGATATGATCATTTCACATCACACATAAGCACACGCACACGTACACACACACGCACTCTCTCTCTCTCCTTCACACCCACACATGCACGCACGCACGCACACGCACACACTTTACAAATACATGCATTACTGGTGATGGGTTGATTCAATGAGAAGAAAATATCAGTATGCAGAAGCAATATGCAGAAGAGAAGAGACATTATATATATATATATTTGACTTAAAAGAAGAGAATGAAGAAGAATGCCTGACAGAGAGAGGAAGAGAGTTCCAGATCACAGGTCTGATGTATTGAAAGGATCTCTCACCATGGGTCCAACCTAGGAACACAGAATATCCGAATATTCGAGGCCAAGCAAAGAGAGCGAGAAGGAGAGTAGAGATGAAGCAACTCAGAGAGGTATGGAGGAGCTGTACCAGAGACAATGTGGAAGCAGATGAGAGCTATTTTGTATTGATTCTGACTGCTGACTGGTAGCCAGTGAAGATCGTAACCTAAAGGAGTGTTGTGGGCAGATTTAGGAGCTTTGAATATGAGGCGAACTGAGCAGTTGATTACTCTTTGAATTTTGTCGAGGAGAACCTGAGGTGAGCCAGCAGAGACCACCACAACAATCAAGCCTAGATAAAACAAGGGAGGAAACGAATTTTCGTGGCTTCAAAAGAAAGATATTGTTGAACTGAACCGATCGGCCTGATCTCCAGGTAAGCAAGCTGACAGAGTTTGCTCACCTGTTCCTTTAATGCATGCTGGCTGTCAAAAATGACACCAAGGTTACGAGCTGCATTCGAAAATGGGATGTCCATCTGACCAACACATAATGAAGAAGGAAGATCAATTTCAGGAGCAGAGCCTATCAGAAGACTCACTGTTTTGTCGTCATTTAACTGAAGTTTATTTTGAACAACCCAGACCTTCACATCTGAAATGCAGGATTCGATGGTCCATGCGAGAGCGATTGCTTCAGATGGAGAATCAGATTTATACAGTTCAGTATCATCCGCACACATGTAATGAGAGACAGAGTGGTGACTAATTACACCAGAAAGAGGCTGAATATGCAAAATGAAAATATACGCACGTAGACATAAACATAATGTATGGTATATGATATCTTATTCATACGTATTCATTATTGACAATTTTGACTTGTTTCCCGTTAAACTGTTTTAAAGCATACTCATACGTGGGCACTGCTGGAGAGCCTGGTATTCTGTTGACTGTAGGGTAGGCTTTATGGTTTCATATGCTTTGTCCTGATACAGTGATAATAATACTATGATTTTTTTATGCTTCTTTTTATTATCATTATGATTATCACTATGACGATTATTATTATTCAACATTACTTCAACTACCTAAAACTAATTTGAGAAACCAAACATTGTTCTGTCACACGAAAGCACCTTGAAATGATTGAGATTCCCACTGGAAGCTTACCAGCATCAAAAAATAACGATGCAGCTGGCTCTGTATTGGCAGCTTGTTCTTCTTTTATTGGGCGAACTTCTTCAAGTGAAGGTGAAAGTTGATCTGACACTGGGAGCTGGTCCTCGTTCTTGGTTGCCTGTAGACCAAACACCAAATTGTGAGTAAATGTTACATCGGTACAGCTGATCAGTGACAGCAAGGTTCGGATCAAGTCCTTGGGACTGACAAAGTGCTTTCTTTCTTCAGTTTCTTCTTTCCAAACGTTTTCTTCTAAGAAAAAGTTTGTTTGTTTTTTAAACTGTCTTGAATGCTTTTTTTTCTGTTCCTCTTTCGGTGAAGAAAAACCACTGCAATACGTTTCACTTCTGTAGCTTGACCTTTAGTGTATGGACACGTATGTGGCTGTTTTGGTGTGTGTGTGTGTGTGTGTGTGTGTGTGTGTGTGTGTGTGTGTGTGTGAGAGAGAGAGAGAGAGAGAGAGAGAGAGAGAGAGAGAGAGAGAGAGAGAGAGAGAGAGAGAGGGGGGAATGAATGAATGAACTTTATTTTACAAGTGACTAATTCTACTAATACTTCACATACACATGTATTTCAGATACACCCAAACTCAGGTATACATCAAAACTGTACAGGATATTAGTTCATATAACTTTAGGGCGGAAAAGTGTGTGTGTGTGTGTGTGTGGGGGGGGGGGGGGACAAACAAAAGCAACAAAAAGTTTAAAATATGTTTAACAACTAGGCTTTGCTAAGCTACTCATGTGTAGGGGAGTGGGTATGGGGAGTTGAGGGAAAGCAGGTTGGAAGCATGGATGAAGAGTCACAAGTCAGAGGTTGCTATAACATAACTTTTATTTGTACACCAACCAACCAGGAAACAGTGTCTGTTTTAGAAAAGACACAAGCAAACAAAACATTTAGAACATGAAAGCAAATGTAAAGTCTAAGCAACACAATTATCTAAATAATACAGTAACCATGTAGTTTACCTGAAGGTTACTATAATACATGACAAAATGATTAATAATCAAGCACATAAATCGTGTGCTTGACTTACACTGACTTAAAACCTGTACCTCACAGAGTCACGGTGAGTATACAAGAGACGGCCAGTCAATTAACTGATGAACTCTCAGTATAATGAAGTATACAATAAAGTAACAGCGAAGAATGTGGATTACCAGGCTCATTCTGAACTAAACAGGAAGCGTGAGATAATCGTTACAGCAGTTCCACTTAAGCACACAACGAGATGGATAGTGACACGGGTGGCACCTGGGTCCATGCCGTGAGATGAGTTGATGCTTAATGTCCTCAGATGTCATTTGACATATTAGGGACAAGTTGAGACCAATGCCGAAGCATGGTTCAATAAAAGCCACATACGTAAGGTGTATGCGTGTTTAGCTGTAACCTGCTACCTGCACTTTTGGCAGAATGACCGGGATTTTTTACGTGCTACTGTGGTAACACGGGGGTGGAACGGATACCGAAATAAGAGTCAGCACAGAAAGTCGACCCTGGAGAAGAAAATTCTCCCGCCGTTCCAGCAGGGATTCGAACCCGCGACCTTTCAATCACAAGTCCGGCGCTCTAACCACTGAGCTATCCCCGCCCCCCGCCATGCCGTGAGCGGGAGGAAGTCAGTCATAAACTGACCAGCTCCAGCCTCGTCAAGTTACTCAAAGCGTTACAGCATGT
>OY757546.1:2075735-2165320 GCA_963584105.1 Alviniconcha strummeri
ATGAGTTGATGCTTAATGTCCTCAGATGTCATTTGACATATTAGGGACAAGTTGAGACCAATGCCGAAGCATGGTTCAATAAAAGCCACATACGTAAGGTGTATGCGTGTTTAGCTGTAACCTGCTACCTGCACTTTTGGCAGAATGACCGGGATTTTTTACGTGCTACTGTGGTAACACGGGGGTGGAACGGATACCGAAATAAGAGTCAGCACAGAAAGTCGACCCTGGAGAAGAAAATTCTCCCGCCGTTCCAGCAGGGATTCGAACCCGCGACCTTTCAATCATGAGTCCGGCGCTCTAACCACTGAGCTATCCCCGCCCCCCGCCATGCCGTGAGCGGGAGGAAGTCAGTCATAAACTGACCAGCTCCAGCCTCGTCAAGTTACCCAAAGCGTTACAGCATGTTACTGTTACAGACTAGCAGAGCATATCCGGCTGTGAACAACGTCAAGCGTCTTACAGGAAGCGGGTAGCGCAGCAAGAATCTAAACTGCTGATCTGGCTGCGCCTGTCTGCTTGGTTAGTGAACAGAGACAAAGACCTAATTACCACCACTAACGCGCATCGCCGGCCAGTTCGGGTACACGCACAAAGACCCGGAAAGGGCTTACAAGCTAAGCAGAGTGAAAGTCTGCGCGCCCAAGACTCGGCCATACAAAAGCCGGATCAAGCAGAAATAACATGTCTCACAGTTTATACAATCACCCCTATGCACTAAACCATATTCAACTAGTAAAATGAACATTCTACAACTATGAAGTCAACATCTTCCAAGTGTTAGCTATAATATACCACCGATTTCATGTAGAAACATAGATCGGTAGGATACTACACAAATAAGTTGTGCCGCACAGAGATCTGCACGGCCACGCTGACAAAGTATCCATACTTTAGAGGGATAACTTTGCATCGGCAAAGCATCACTCAAACTGAAATCCAACAATGGCAGCATAACATACTAGTTACATATCATTTTGGAAACATCGGTCATCCTGTGGCATAAAAGCTTAAGATATGAACGCACAAACAACGTACTCTGTTGCCACAGCGGCTGCAACCAGGCGGCAATCTGACGCCGAAATTACCCACGTATTCAAGAACCAAAATCAAGGCACGTTGTGAACATGATAACATTATAGACATACATTATTTACATCAATAAGAAACAACAGAACAACAAGCCATAGAAAAATAACTACTTACAGGCTCTCCCCTGATGAAAACATGAACACCGGCCGCAACAGTTAAACAAACAACCTGCCTCTGCAGGGACACTGGGGGAAAAGGGACGCTGCCGGCCCAGCACACAACTTTTAACACCTTAGATAATTGGGCCATCCAATCAAAATTGGGCCACCCAATCAAAAAGGAAAAGGACCGGAAAGAAAAGGTTATAGGGTCATGGCCCAGAACATGTATACAATACACTCGGTTACACATGAATAATATGATTATCTATAGTTTTAATTACAAGAGAGAGAGAGAGAGAGAGAGAGAGAGAGAGAGAGAGAGAGAGAGAGAGAGAGAGAGAGAGATTACTATCGCTAAGTTTGTTTGTTTTTGTTTGTTTTTTTACACCCAAGTATCTACCACTCACATTCCCCTTCCATGTTCTGGGCAGCTTCTGGACCTCCAAAGCATCATCATTCCGTCTGTACCCCTATCCCGTCCTTCATTTCCGACATATAGTCAACTTGTCTGAGAGTATTGTTCATTATTCTCTCCACTGAACCTGGTTCTCAACGAAATGACTGATAAAGAGAATGAACTGTTTAACAAATAAGAATGCACATACGATGAAATGTTGCACTCATTAATAAGCCCCCAAAATGTGAATGAAACACATATACTAATGTTCCATTATGACGTGAGACAAACCCACCTTTCTTGAATAAGCAAGATGGATCTGTCATTGAGACAATGAAGGCGTTGGACTACAAGCGAGTTTTCGTACATCCAGGTTCCTTTTGTTCAAGCTTTTATTTTAGTGAGACACATATTTTAGTGAGACAAAGAAAAAGCCAGCAACTGTCTTATACCCAGGCTGTACTGTAAATGTTCATATATGCACATTTAATCAGTGCATCAGATATGCAATAGCTTTTCACTTGCGCCGAAAAACGCAGTACAGGATTCTATCTACTTGGGTGGCACAAACAAGAGAGAAAATTCGCGAGACTGTCATCTACAGAAACCGTGCACAAACACATTGACTTGTAGTGGATAAATCGAGTATAAAGTTAGTTACCGTTTCATCACTGACTGGTCCAGCAGTTGTTCCATCAGCTCTGCTTTGAGCCAGACCAGGACCCCTTTCCTCTGACCCATCTGTGCCAACCGGCAAAGGAGAACTCTCTTTGTTTTTCAGTGCATTCTTCCGTCGCCTCTTGCGAGCCGATTTGGAGAGCTGATCAGGTGGTGTGCTGTTTTCTGGTCCCTGCCCCAGTCCCGGCTTGACCTCTGCTTTTAGGGTGCAGTGCTCAGCGCTTTTCTTGGAAAGTTCATTATCTATCCATTCTAAAGACTCTTTAGCTGTCTGAAAAATGATATACCATGTTAACAATGGACATTCTTGAAGATATATATATTTGTTGCTGGGTCACAAAATAGAAAGCGAGAATGGGCACAACACTGACCCGGGGTCATTCTCAGTGAGCTAGATCACGACAGGTCACAAGATCGACTCCGTTCCCTACTTACATTGAACCATGGTCAGAACAGACAACATCAGTGAAAAAAATACGTCTGACTGTTGTAACATTTCTAGGCCAGTATTACATACCTGTCTGTTCTGACACACATCCAAATCCGGCTTGAAAAGAAAAGTTGAAAGAAGCGAGAATGCCAAAATTACTATTTATTGGAAGGCAGAATTTCTGACAGTAAGCAATGCATACAAGGCCGTATTAATTCTGATCTACTTCAGGCCGAGAGCTTTGACAGTGAAGGGTTCTCAGCAGAGGGGACCTTAATTTCTATGTCAACAACATCTGACGTCTGATGAGCAAACCAAATCAAACAAAATGTCCTCACTCATTCTTATATACCGAATAAACATGAACATGCACACAATACTGTAAAAACAAAGCTTACCCTTTGCATATGTTCTTGACCCATCTTTAGCACCACCGCTAGGTCAGCTTGGGCCATCTTGAGTTCCCCTTTCTCCTTTAATGCTTCCCCCCTCCTGAGAAGGGCTGCCACAAGTCATGCAAAACAACTTCAGGAAGTAAAGGACAAGTGGCAGTGAAAGTAAAGGAGAGAGGAGAGTGTGGGTGTTATAATGTTACTAAAAACGTACTCAGCTGGGCTATGTTCCCAGTGGCACCTTCAGGCAGAATTCTTGGCAGTAGGTGAAGTATGCATAGCGCAGCGTCTGGGAGTCACAACACAAAACTAGATTGCACATATACTGCATGATAGCTATAAAAAGCACATGTTGAGAAAGGTAAGCAAAGGCGGAAAAACATGCTTCTCAAAGTGTTACGTGAAGAAAAGGGCACTCCAGGTGTTGTCAATAGACCGTACCCAGAAAGGAACATCAACTATTTGTATCTTTTTCTTATCATAGCTTCACACACACACACACACACACACACACACACACACACACACACACACACACACACGCACACACACGCAGGTTTTATATATATATATAAACCCTGTGTGTGTGTCTAGTTCACTGTTATAGTACACAATAAGACATGATTTGGAACCTATCGACATAGAGAGCATTTAAAACATATGAATTGAGGGTGAAATATATGTACGTCTACTGCCATATATATATATAAATTCAGCTCGTTTTATATATATATTTCACCCTGAATTCATATGTTTAAAATGCTGTCTCCACTTTTCCTTTGTGCTAAGTGTGGCTAACGCAGGTTCGCAAGTAGGCTTACAGAATAATAAAAAAAGATCACTCTGCGTGCTCGTCACAGGCGATTGAGTGCCAGCGAAATGTCGATATAGGTTCCAAATCATGTGTTATTGCGTACTATAACAGTGAACTAGACATATACTTGTTGTTAGATAAGCTGTGATCTGATTTGCACTGAATACATCCTGAAGAACTAGTGTGAAAATATTTCTGTCAGTTGCAAATTAAGTCGACTGCAAGTACTAAGGTATGCTTATTGCATAGATTATTTTGACTTGTCAAGTTGTTTACAAAAATTGGGGGCCTTTTTTTTTCTGTTGCACTTTGGTGACGTATGTCTCAAAATAGTATGAAAGACCTATGAAGTAGACTTGTATGGTAGATGGGACGTTAAAAAAGAGAATTAACTAACAAACCACACAATGACACATCACAGTTTTGTTTAGTGCATAATAAAAGAAGTCATATTTTAGAATCAGTATACTCCAAATGTATAATGCCTTTGATTTATGTTTTCAGTCTTGTCAAACCTCTTTGTGGAGTGTGTGTGTGTGCGCGTGCGTGCGTGCGTATGTGCGTGTGTTTGTGGCGGTGGGTGTGTGTGTGTTTTGGTATAGGTTCTATTTTTTGTTTGTTTGTTTGTTTATAGATACTTTTAGTATTGATATAATTATGTTTTAAAATGAATTTGTAAGCTGTGCGTTTTTATAGCTATATAGATCGAGTGAGCTTATCATTTAAACTGTTGTTTCATGTTAATTACATTTTCACACATGTACACTGTAGGAATAATAATAATAAGTTACGCAATGAGAGAGAGAGAGAGAGAGAGAGAGAGAGAGAGAGAGAGAGAGAGAGAGAGAGAGAGAGAGAAACGGCAAGGGGGAAAAATCCTTCAGGTTTAACCTTTCCAATGATGTTGTTAGCGCGCCAAAACAGTGTTTGGGGGGGAAATGCCAATGTTTTCGTTATCGTCAAAACATAAAAATGCGTTAGTCGTCTCCTTCCAAGTCTATATTCAGAGAACAAAAACCAACCACAATTAACAACAAAAGCGCATTCTGTGCGCCAAGCATGAACACACCTATATAATCAACAAACTACACAAAGTTTGAATTACACTGAATGAGAACTTACCAAATTACAGAACTTAGTATTTTTGCAACTATTCAGTGCTGCTGTGGCCTTGAAGCATGATCAAGGTCAATAATAGTAGGAACGAGTTCAGCTCCTGAGCATCATTTTGACTTTTATCACATTTTTAGTGTCCAAGAAAACCACATTTAAGTTTTCGCAATGCCAGCCAGTCCAACACTGACCTTTTAGTACTCATAATTTTCCCGTTTAGTCAATAGTAATGATAATAATAAACACATTTTTAGCGAAACAAAATATATTTTGCCTGTGAAAATAGCTAAGCGTCAAGCCAAAAACATGTACATTGATAACACAGCACTGTAACCACTTTGGTGGCTATTCAGAACGCGCTGTGTAAAGCTGCTGTCACTCATTCAGTGTCACATACGACTAGAGCGATAACACATAGAGTAAGTAATATAATACTTGCCTTTCAGATTTTGAGGTTCCCGATTTAGAACTTCATTGCAGTCTCTGATACATTCCTCCCATTGTGACAGGCAAAGGTCTGCAACAAACATATAACCCTGCGGTAAGATCAGACGAAAGATACACCATCACGCTGTTTACAGGCCAGCTGGCTGGTTTCTGTCCCCGCAGTGGGCTACCGGATCTATCTATCTATATATACACACATACACCTCTCAACTTAAAAAAGAAAAAAAGATGTCAATTGTGATATATATATATAAACTTATACTTTTGTCTGTAGATTAGCATCGTGTGCTTGCATGAGATTGTAATTTGGGTTGCTTTTGTTGATTTTATTGCAGTTTTAGCTTTACGATGTAACCCTATCAATTTCATCCGAAACAAATGGTGGACCGTAGTGCATCTGAAGTAACCAGCTGCAAGAGTGCGTATGTGTTGTCATTTTTACGAGCATAACAACTACTTGACCTGTATGTCGCAAGACAAATTTGTAAAGTTTGTCACTGGATGAACCTTCTGAAATTACTCTTCTGTGTGAAGGGGCAGGGGTTTAAGCAGCGATTTGTGACATCTGTGCGACTTTGGCTACGTTACACTTGAGGCACGCGCACAAGCATAGGTAGACAGTCAGGTTTCCACTACCACCACCACTACCACTACCATCGTGTACTAACCTGCTCTAATAATTGTTCTGGGCCATGGCTGAACGAAAGTAGAATGACTCAATGAATGATTATATACTCAATATAATTGCATATTTAGATATAAAAGATCAGTATAATATGTAATTATTATACTGACCTGATTTCCAAACATACAGTGTCATGTGTCCTGAGGTGTGACTTAGACTTAACGTGTCCTGAGTTGCGTGTTAGAGTTAATGTTTCATGAGCTGTGAGTTAGACTTACTGTGTCATGAACTGTGAGTTAGACTTTTACTTGCAGTTTGATGAAAAATAAATCTAACTGCCAGCGTTCCGAAATAAGATCAAAAGACACATGAGGTTATAAAGAACACGTGGACAATATAAAACAATGGACTTTTCAGTGCAAACACCATTTTCAAGCAACAAACAGATAAGTAATACACTAACAAACGATGATATGAATAAAACATTTGGTTGCTGCAGACGTCTGTTGTGGAATCTTGTTTGTTTTGAATTCTTGGATTCCCGGACAAGCTTCTGCGGCAACCAAAACATAAATAGAGTTGACTCATATTATCATTAGTTTGTCTATTATCTATAAATTCCAAATGATTTTGTCTTTAATTTGTATATTCAGGAAAGGTATATATGTTTAGTCATTTGTACGAGTGATCAAGTGGACAACTGAATGTCACTGATAAACGCAAGTGCAGAAAAGATTAAAAATACTCACGACACATTGCACGGTTGTTGAAAGCTGGCACAAGAGGGAAAACTGCAATACTGGCTGTGTAGTAAGAGACTGCATTCACATACTGTTTCTTTTCGTACATCTGCAACAGACGATTTCTTTACAGGTCGAATTCGCGACACCGTAAAAGAACAAGCTATCTCAAATTATGCTTTGTGCAACTGGTAGAAGAGGTCAAAATGAAAAACGTAAATCAATGTGCAGTTCTTTTCTTTTGAATTTGGAACTCGGGTTTCGTGACTAACGATTAGCGGGATGCGAGTAATAAAACAACGTCAAGAGTCACAGGGCCCTAGCAGTTATTCGTGGTATCTTTGCTACATGTGTCGTTCCTTGGATAATGTCAGCGTGCATCTCGGCTTGTACAAATCGAACTCCAAACATTCTTCTTTTTAAAGGAAACAGCACATATGAGATTCAAATACAAAAGTAACTCCTCGAGTTATTTGTAAAAGCTAAAACCCTCTTTTGCATATAGCTCACAGAGAAAACACATGGTCTTTAATGGTTTTGGGTTTTGTCAGCATTACAAAAAAATATTTAAACTTTGTAGTGTGGAATAGACTTTTGATGACATATTGCAGCCTTCCTGAATCCCAAGCTAATTTTTGTTTGTTTGTTTTTAGCTCGCTACTATATGTAAGCACATCTGTGTGTGTGTGTGTGTGTGTGTGTGTGTGTGTGTGTGTGTGTGTGTGTGTGTGTATGTGTGTATGTATGTGTGTGTGTGTGTGTGTGTTTGTGTGTGTGTTGTGTGTGTGTGTGTGTGTGTGTGTGTGTGTGTGTGTGTGTGTGTGTGTGTGTGTATAAAATTAGCCAACAGCTGAAAAAAAGCAATTCAACTAACTACTGAGTACAGACAAATAATGACTAAAATACACAAATACGCATTTTACAAAACAATATTTTTGATGGAACCGAGATCGTTACTTTCTTAATACCTGGATAAGGTTAGACTGTAGCTTTACATGCTTCGCCTACTGCCTGTTCAGTTCAACTCCATGTTTTCAAGCCGTACCTGATTTTAACACAACTAGCTGATATACACCATAAACAGGGCTCTCACTTGCCAGTCCCCCTAACCCTTCCTTCCATGAGGGATACTGTGGACGCAAGAATTATCAAAGGTTCTCTCTTTGAAGCCAGAACATAGCTGATTAACCCGCTGGCACGACTTCCGCCGTAACTAATTAACTTCTGCTTCTGCGAGTGGATCGTAATTTGGAAGAGTGAGAACATGGGTCATTGGTGCAGTGTCTTATTATATAACAGGTTGTATGGCAGACCACGTAACTTCCGCTATGGATTAATAATGCTGTCTTGTATCTTGCTCTCTTGGTTCCTTCAACTTTATTTCTTCTTATCCTCTAGAAAAATGACACAATGTGTGTCATAAAAGGTCAAACAGACGTTTTTAAACCAACGATTTGATTATCTCTTTGGCAAAGGATATTGCAGCTGACTTTTAATTTTGTATGTTTTAAGCTTGAATGGTTTTTGTTCATTCTGACACATTCTGTAGAAACAGCTATGAATACGTTATGAATGACCAAGTCCGATGTTTTGTCTTGGCTGTTTTTGACTAAAATGTGCGTATTGTTCCTGCAGAAAATCTAGAGCTGTCAAACGTTTTATCTTTTAAACCGGGAGCAGGTCAGAATAAAGCCTTGAATGCTTCGTCGACTGCTGTCACTTCAGTTCTAATTTCTGCCCTCTCAATTTCTTTTGAAATCCTCTTCGACCATATGATGGTATGTATCTTATTAGTGAATCAGACTCCTACTTCTGACCCTGATAGCAACTTAGTTGTCAGGATTCTCCCCCTTTTAATTTGCTTCTGATACCATCGATGTCGCGCTTGCAGACAACCACTTGCGGCTGAAGGAAGATGTTGAATCAGTTGGACATTTCATAGCGTGAAAATCGAGGACTGCACGATGTTTTTATAGGTTGATTTCAAACCAGATGATTTTAATATTTCGTTCTATTTGGTATTTGTAAGGGATACTTGATCATTCGGGTTTGGTGCCATGAATGTTCTTAGTTTATTTTATACTGGAGTGGGTCTTTGTCTGTAGGAATATGTGGGGGATTACTGTATCCGAAACAAAATGTACGCGATCACTCCAGAACCAAACAAGTTCTTCCATCCTAACGTTCCGATAGAAGAGAAGAGCAAGACTGTTGTGACTATATGTTAACTATTTATATAAAACCAACTCTTTCTTCCTGATGGGAGAAGAACCACCCTTTTGTATTCTATACAATGAACTTGTTTGTTGAGAACATTTACGTTTTATTATACTGTTCAGACTTGAAAGTACTGTAAATTTGCAGAAGGTGTGTCCTTTAGTAAATGTTTGCCGTTAATCACACACTGTTTAGTTACCGTTGTCAGCTCTATCTAATTCAAGTCACATTCATTGTAACGTGCAGTACAGACCATGCCAATTAAGATATCCAGAAAAAGGGTCTTTAAAAAAATTAAAATTGACATTTTTACAATTAAAGGCAGTACGCCGAAACAGTGTCTATCAATACTATTTACATATGCTGCTAACCTTGTTACCCTCATTTTTCAGTCCAACAGCATCCTGGACTTTCTTCTGTTCAGCAGGGTCCGTATCTGTAGATGAAGAAGAAAAAGAAAAAGAAAAAAAGAAAAAAAAAGTAACAGACAAAGAACATTTTTTATTACACAAAGGTGTCCTGTTCATTCGTGGGGTACATTCTCACACACATATTCATGCACGCACATACGTACGTTTCCAGAAATTCTGCCTTCTCTCTTTTGTTATTCCAGATCCTCTTTAGCCATTAATATGGCGTGTATCAAGATCAGAACAGTAAATACTACTCTAACTTGTGATTCGTCGGACTGTGTTTTGGCACTGCACTTTTTAGCTAGGATAATGTGACTTGGTACAGTGTTATTGGTAGAAATCTTCTAATGCATTCTGGGGATATGCTTTTCACACAGTAGTGTGCTGCAGATGAAGAAATTGCGGTACTGCGCTGAGAACCCAGAGCTTCCAGGTTTTCTCTCCAAACTGTGAAGTAGGTCAGAATATAGCTTTGCAAACTTCACCTACTGTCAGGTACTCAGTCTTTCTTATTTTTACTTTCCTGTTACATTCGACTTCATTTTGTTCCAAATTTTCTTTAATCGCAAATTAGCGTGTATCATAACTGTGAAACAGACATTTTGCCTTGATTTGTAAAATAAATTGTGTTTTTACCCATGTCTTTTTATCGATAATCTCTGTCAGCTTGTTAGGAATTCAATGGAGGCAGCGGACCTACCTTGCTGGCCGGTCTCTCCACTGTGCATACCGCCTTTTCCTTTCACCGTGTAATGCAGGTTGATGCCGGACTGTAGGTGTTGCACCATGTCATCAGTCAGACATCGACCTCTAAATGTCACGTGGAGCAAGCTCTTTGGTGTTCCTGTTTTCTCTTCTATGCTCTCAAGCACATCAGCTAGTGTCACTGGGATACGCAAACTTACAGTCTGCATGTCTCTTCCTTTGAGGCAAAACTGTATCTGGTCTGCGTCTATGCCACTGCTCTCGTCACGTTGGATGTGTTGGCGCTGTGCCGCTGACAGAAGTCGTTGGTCATTCTGCATATTTTCTTGGGGAAGATGTCCTCGAAGAGCTTCATTCTGTCCATACGGTTCTGGCAGCTGCTCATGCTGTATTCTTTTCTGGCGATTGTGGTCTGAAGGTGGTTGTAGCTGCTGTTGTTCTGCTGGTGAATCTGGCTTTTGTTGTTGAGAATCATCTTCAACCACGTGGTCTTGCTGCTGTTTCATCTCGCTGTCTGGCGTTGTGTCAGACTCGAGATGAGAAGGCTTCGCAATCTGCTGATGATATTCTGTTGCCTGCTTGGGTTGCAGTTCATCATGTGCTGCATCAATCTGTAGGCAAAACATTGATCTACAGTCACGGAGACTTTAGATATAATTTCTGTGTGTAAATCATGACATGTTTTGACTCTTAACTGTGTCGGATTTACAACAAATGATTCACTGTGAAATTATATATAAGCGTATCAAAAGTGCTCTCAAACTATTCAAAAGGTATGGTTTTTGATTCTTCATAATTAACGCCCCAATCAACTGCAAATGAAACACAAGTCATCTGGTAACAAGTAAATGTTTCACGAGACAGATGACCTTTTATGTTTGAAATACATTTAATGTCTCCAGTCAACAGCAAATTCACCCGAAAACAATAAATCAAATCAAAGTTTATTTATCCATAAAGACACTTGTCACTTTAATTAGCGGAGGATTAGATAAAAAATAAAACTGAATGAACTGGAAATTAATCACTTAGGTAGAATTCCGCAGTAGGCGAAGCATACAAAGCTGTGCTTTGATCTGTTCCAAGCTTTAAAGAGAAAACCTTTGACAATCACAGCAGAGGATGAAAAGGAAAAGCTTTGTTTGAACCGTGAGGCATGTCAGTGATACTTGTGGAAGGGAGGCTGCATGCTCTCCTACCATACACATTCCTGGATATTACAGCAATGTACAGTAGAAATAGTTCTATCCTTTTCTTTCATCTTATTTATTATCATGTAGCAGTTGGTATGTAGTATGTTCAGCATTAGGCTTATGTCCTAATTAAGGATTAACTTTCCACGTGATGGTTTGATGACAGTAAGATAAGGATTCAAAGCACTATTACGCTGTTTAAGAGAGAGAGAGAGAGAGAGAGAGAGAGAGAGAGAGAGAGAGAGAGAGAGAGAGAGAGAGAGAGAGAGAGAAAGAAAAAAAGGGGTCAGTCATCTGTATTACTGGGAGACGGGGTGGGTGGGGGGAGGGTGGAAGCGACGGAACAACTGAGTCGCACCAAAGTCTGTTGGCGTACTGATGCAATAGACCAAGAGCAGTTAACTCTTTCTATTTTATTGCCTCAAGATAAATACCCACACATTTTCAATCATCATTGTGAAGCCATAAAACAAAACTAATCCGCGCAATATGTGCTATAGCTGTACGCAACAAGCAATATTATGATCTAATTTGAAACTCTGAAAACGGCAAAGCGGACAGAGGCAGTTCTTACTGTAATGAAGTGCCCCAAATCCCCCTGCAAAGTCATGGAATGAGGTGTGCCAGAATGTAAACTAGTTTTAAGCCAATGATCGTCAAGTAAATATGTGCCAAGATACTGCAGTAAGTGTAGCGTACAATACACACCTCACAGTCAGGTTTTACAGAAGGCGTCACTCCAAACGGGATTGACTGAGCAGGTTCCTGGAAGACAAAAGAAGAAAAGAAAAAAGAAAAAAGAAAGAAAATGTGAAACATTTTCTTCCCGTTGACATCTGTCACTGAAGGCTGCTATGTGTTGCAGATATATAAATATGTGTTGCAGATATATAAATATCTGCAACACATAGCAGCTTAATGTAATGTGGCTCATACTTGCACTATTGCGTTTTGCAACTGAACAAAATCCTACTGGACACCGGTAAACTAAATAAACCTTTTAAGTCGAAGACACTTTTGAAGTAGCTGGCAAACTTGATCCGCAAGCAGACCAAGACCTTCCACTCCAAACGACTGGTTTAAAGCTTAAACATTCTAATTTGTGTCAGTGAATCCCAAGATGAAGTCTCAGTTGACTGCTTTTTCAGGTCTACAAAACTGGAACCAGATGGCAGACAAGTTGAAATAGGCAAATATACATTATTGCATTACTGTAGTTTATGTGTATAACTATATTCATATTTAGACATTATTTAAAGCAGTCATTAACTCACAAGATACGCTTTCTGCTGTTTCTTTCTCCTCTTCGGTCTGCAGTGTTTTTTGTCTGGGCCGCTGGTGCAAGTCGATACATCAGAATTTCTTTTCCTCTTCTTTGTCTTGCCCACCAAGGGGAAGGTTTGGTGAGGGACATCCGCCCAGAACTGACTGCGACCACTTGTGTAGTCCTCACGTTTAAAGCTTGTGCAGGAAGTTGTATTGTCCAACACACAGTCATTGTGGCTGATATTTCCGGCCAAGAAAAAAAAATTCTCATTGTTTGCGTCCTTTGATGTTTGTGATGTTGGTGATGTGGTTTGAGGGGTCGCATGCCGCACATTCAGTCGTTCACAATACAGCTCCCAGTGCTAAAATGGAATAAAATCCCAGTGGTTTGTTTATAACAGTAGTGAGCACAACAAACTGTATCTATACATTTTTGTGTGTGAAGTAGTGCGCAAGTATTCACTATGTTATGTAAGTCCACAATTTCAACCCAAAAGTGTAACGTTAATTTGAAGCAGCTTCTGGGCAAAGAACATTATGGATTAGAAATGCTATTATTTATATATCAATTTGAATGCTGTTATCAAACCAAAAATGTCCTTCCATGAATATTTATTTCATCACTGCCTCTGGAAAGTGAACATATATTAGAAATTAAATTCCCTACATACACCTACTACTTGAACCTATTAACAAACTTCCACTCGCAATGCCTTTATCCTTCAACAGTGTGAGTTTGAACAGTATACATGCTATTATGTGCCTTACATCAGTTTTGCTGTTCTGCCTCTACGTTATGTGCTAAGTCTTTCATTGTTGTTTGATATTTTTGAGAGTGTTTATAAGTATACACTGCACAAGAATTTTCTTCCCATAAATACGTGTGCATATTTCTGAACAATGAAAATTTCTTTTATTCAATCATACCTGTAACTCCAAAACAAACTGAACTGATGCTTTGCAGGCGAGTCGAAGGAATGCTACATTCTGAAATAATAAAAGAATTAAAGCATATACAAGGTAACAGTCATGTGTATACTTTTCTGACCGAAAATAAAAGACCCCCTCCAAGTAAAAGAAAGAAGAAAAGCTACAACAGCTTGAGACCCCCCCCCCCCACACACACACACACACCCATTCACAAGAACAACAGCATTGCACTGGCAATATTATGTGCAAATTCCACCAATGATGCAAAACCATAGATGGGCAGCAGAAACTCCGTAAAAAAAAGCTATCATACCCGAACTTTGCAGGACAAATGCTAAAGTTAGGTGAATAAAAAAATGTTTTAAAGCATCAACAACAAATAAGCAAGGCAAACATCCAGTCAACTGGCATTTAAAATGGAAAAATTAATAAAACAACTTAGGAGTTTCAAACATATAAATTAACCCTCGGCAACCCAAGCACCCTTCCAGTAGGGAGACAATTGGCCCCAATATCTCATTTTACATACTTTTTTGTTTTTAAATGACCGTGACCTAGATTTCCAAAGTGACCCGCCAGTGGGCATATTATGGTTCAGTGTGGTCATAAACTATTGTGACGACAATATCTTCTGAACCGCGCAACCTTTTGTAACCAGACTTGGTATGATGGTTCATCACCAGGAGTCGGAGAAAACAAAAAGAAAGATTCTTTGTTGCTGATTTGTACAAGATCAAGGTCACAATAATGGTCCCTACAAACTGCTGATTTGAAGGTATACTGTCATAATCTTTAGGGCCTTGTGAAAGAAAAATTGACTGTTTTTAAGGTCAAGGAGCATCAGTGCTGGTCCATAATTTCAGTGAATGTTTTTCAGACAGTATCTTCAGAAGTGCTAGACCTTCTGTAACCAAATGTTGTAAGATGATGCATAATACTAAGCCAAAGTGTGGTGCAGAAGACTGTTTGGGTATATTCAAGGTCAAGGTCACTGTCAGGACTCGCAGATCAATTGCTGGTGACCTGGAGTTAAATATCAAGAATCAATTAATTTCTATAGGGGCAAATGGGTAAAGCTCTTAAAGTCACTACCATGTACTGAGAGTCAAGATGATGTCAGTATGATGGCCATATATATATATGAGAAAGAGAGAGAGAGAGAGAGAGAGAGAGAGAGAGAGAGAGAGAGAGAGAGAGAGAGAGAGAGAGAGAGAGAGAGAGCAAAATTGACACTCTGGTACAAATATCACATTTTGATTTGTCATTGTTGTAACATTTTAATTAAATAACATTACAAAAGGGCAATATTCACACTCAGATAAATGCACTGGTATTCTACATTAAAGGGACAAATATATAACAGTTATAGCCCTACACATTTTTGAAATGCACCATTTGTGCAGACAACAGCTAGCATTGCCAAGTCGGACAAGAAAGGCATTTTCATACATACTTACCTTATCTGATGACAGGTACACTTTTTCCACCTGTGCAACTGAAACAAAAGTTTGAACGAAGCTGCCTCAGAGTTAAACACAAGGCGCATGGAATTCCAAGTAAAAAGGTTTTGGTCCAAGACATGTCAAGCAAAGCTGACTGCAAGTGTTCTGACATACGACCAAAACACACCAAAGGTTTAACACCACACACATGCACGCACATACCACGTTGATTCATAGGACAACACAAAACATTGGTCAAATTTCTCAGTAAACTCCTTTTTCAAGCAACAGACAGAGACGGACAAAGATGACAAATGAAAATTGTCGACCCATCTGTTTCGAGCTAGTGCTGGAGTGTGCTAATGTTAGTATGCATGTCTTGAAAAGGGGGTCTACCCTAAAAATGTGCGCATGTTTTGTGTTTTGCTGTTAAAATCAGTGTTGTTTTTAACCTGCCTTTCTCATTTATTTCTGCCTTCCTGGTGTATCCTATTTCATTTGTTTCAAAGTTCTTTTCCAAAACAAAGTGCAATGTCACAAGAACAGCGAAATACACATTTACTAATGATTTGACAACTACGTGATTTGTCCAGACTCTAGGCACTGATTATATTCCCCCAGTTCAATATTTAATTAAGCTACCGAGAGCCCAGAGTTATCAACAGTTTTCCTCTTTGCAGCCTGGAGTGGTTCAGAATGTAACAGAGTCAGACTAATATTTGTGGTCTGAAGAACCATTTGTAGTTGCTTCTTTGATGGAGTCATTGAGTTATTTTGATATAAACTGTTTATTTCAGATTTGTCCCCCACCCTGCCGGGTACTCATCCGTAAGAGATCCTCTTCACAAATTAAATGTTGTGTTTCTTCATCAGTGCATTGTTTGTTCGTTATTTCACGACTTGCTTTCCGCTGTGCCATTACCACCGAGGTTGACAGGCTGCATGTTAAACATGAAGTAAAATATATTAAAAGAAGAAAGAAAAGAAAATTACCCTACTGAAGATTTATAATGCAGAGTATGATTCGTTGTGTTCGTAACGGTATACTTATTTACATTTCTTGTCACAGTCCAAGCGATGAGTTCTTCATGGATGCAAACATTTCTTGTTCTGAAAATCCAGAGCTATTGAATGCTGCCATTTTCAAGCCTCGAGTAGATCAGAATAGACATGCTTCATTTGCTACAAGGACCAAATTTTGGGTTTTGCAGTCGTTCAAGTTTTCCTTATTCATTTGTAAACATAAAAGGACTTAGAACATTAACAGTGAATCAGGCTTCTATACTTGCCATTTAAAAAATGCGCTAATAGGACTTTTGTGTTTGACTGACTGTTAATTATGAGGAATCAGTCAATCTTGTGAGATGAAATAAACTTACCTCTGGAAAATAAATCTGCTAGTTTTTGTTTGATGTCTTTTTGCAGGGAAAACCCTGTGATCTTCAGAGTGCGGTTCCTGAAAAAAGGAACATTTGAAATTTTGTGTGATACCTAAGAAAATGAAAAGTAAGTAAATAATAAAAAAAAATTTTTTTACCCGCTGTCAACCAGGACTGTTATATCAAAGCAAAACTCTCCGGGCAACACTGCTAGTCATAGGACGTAATTATCCCTTTCCGATTTGTTTTCCCCGATTTGTTATTTTTATTTTCTCAATGCTCTTTCACCTTAAAGTGGCATGTAATATAATATGAATTGTGAATCGGACTCTACACATGACTAGGCAACTTGCGGTTTGCCCCGACATGACCTTCGCGACTGACTCGCGCGAAGTGTTAGATTCTAATAATCTAGAATCAGTCAGTTAAAAATACGGCTTGCCTTCGTTGTGGAATATAAATTAATCATTATTGTAAATACAACTGTTACCTAGGAAAATTGATCCAGTGTAAAAACGCATACTCACATTGTTCCTTTTACATCAGATAAAGCCACAGACTGTTGTCGAAGTTTCACTTGTTTTACCCTTTTCCAATGTCTTCTGCATCAGACAGTCTCACAAGCATCAAAGACTGGAATCATGAACCTGATAAAAAAGACCAATCATCAGTATCATATACTGATTTTAAACACTGACGAAAAACAGAAACATTCACTTCGGTGCGAAAGCAAATAGCCTATCATACAGACTAAAAGTAAAACCAAAGCAAAGGTTTTGTAGATCCACCCCCCTTCAGAATTCTACCCCCTCCCCCACAGAGACATTATAAGAATTTTATTCTCACCAAGTAAAAGCATAACTACAACAAATGTTTTTTAGTGTTGGTTCATTATTTATCATCAGTATCACAACCATACAATACAACCCTATTACCAGAATCTAGCCATTCACTCACACATGCCAATCATAAAATAAAAAGTTGCTACAAATAACAAAAGTGAGAGAGAAAAAGACTCCCCCCAACCCACCCACCCATACACACACACAACAACAACAAAACCAGAGAGAGAGTTATATATTCTTTTTCAATGAATAAAGGAAAACGACAGAAGAGTAAATATCTCTCTCTATATATACAGTAAAAAAAACAAGATCATATGTAGCAAGATTGGAAGCTAAATGGCAACACACTATATCGCATTAAAATGATGACCACAAGGAAAGTGAATGAGTACAATAATGCATGAAAATATAAATACTGAAATTTGATTTTTATGTGAAATACAAATGTAAAACATGACAAGAACATGAAAGGGGAAAAAAAAACTAAACATTTTGTGTCAAGGTGTTTGGCGAAAGAAAGAAAAAAGTATCAAGGTGGCTTAGCGAGTGCCTAAAATGCTTTCTTTTTGAATGTTTTCACTTCCATGGGATATCTGAGATGTTGAGGTAAACTATTCCACGATAAAGAGCCTGAAAAGGAGAAACTTGTTTTAAAGATATCAATCCTTGTTCTCAGCAAAAGTTGTTTATTCCCATTGTAATGGTGTGGAGTGGTCAAAGGACAAGACACAGGCAGCGGAGTCAATAAAGTGGAGACCACAGCAGGCGTATGGCAGCAATCAGTTTTTACTTGTTCAGCCGCAGACAGTTTTCAGCACACACACAAAATCCTCACGCTCACGCATAGATAAGAGAATGGCGCGGGCCACAGGGAACACACGCTATCGCTACAGTAAAATTGCCCCTCTGGACCACAAAATGGCTGACAATTGTGTTTCCTTGGCCCGCACAAATACACTTTCCTCTACAATAACTAAACTAATTAAAACATCAAAAACATCAAATAAAAGCTACAGTTACAATCTTTTAAACCGTATAAACAAAATGTACACACATGACTTGTTTTATTTACAACAAGAGTGGGAAGTGTGGCTTGCGCCAGTCTATATACAGATTCGTACAACTAAATCACAACTAACACAATGTACAAAATATAAATGCCACTAAAACTTACATCGGAATAAAGAGCACGCTCCCACGGTTAAAATGGTACATAACAATTACAATACAACGCTCTGTAAGAGAAGCAAGACAAACTCAAAGACTAGCATTAAAACAATCGGTGCGAACTTTCGCCTGGGGCGCGTAACCTTAGTCGCAGCAGCGCTGATAGTGAGATTAAGTAGTCTATGAATACAACTTAGCTTCTACAGTACACAATACTTAATAAGTTAATTTCAGCCCAAAATAAACACTAAACATGAAGTCAGCTAAGCAAAATACTATACGACAACGCATTGATCGACACAGAATTACTTTAATCGAATCAAAACAACATTTCACTACCATTTACTAGTACTAAACAAAGCGCGCCATGCAGACGACGGCTATAAAAGAATGGACCTAGAGAGGCATCGGCTACTAATTAAGCTCGATCCGGTGTCTGAATAAACGTTAAATAAACATTCTAAGATGCCAAATTATATTATACATAGCTTAGTGCATAAAAAGGACTAGATAGACAAACTAGGTAAACAAACAAGCGGTCAAAATGTTAAGGAAGAAAAACAGATTTGAAAAAGGCGCGCACTGGCGGCTATCGCCGGTCGGCTGTGTGAAGGCCATGTGGCGTTACGCCACACGCCGCGCTTCAAAACAAAAGCGTCGTCTGCTCCGGTTCCCAGGTTACTAAAGTACAGTAATGAAATTGCATTGATCCGTTAAGCGGGGTGGGATTATTGTAAAACGAACAAAGAGCACTTGCTCACACCATGAACATGAAGACGTTCAGAAGGAATCATGAGATCTTTCAGGTACTGTCGGGCTTTGCTGTGAACCTTTTGCATCAGAACACATTTGCTGAGTAATAGTTGTTTGTCTAGAGGGAGTGGTTTGAGAGCATAGCACTTTTGATTGTAGTCCATATTAGGAATTGGCATTAAGAATTTTATGGCACATTTGTGGAGAGAGTACAGTTGCTTCATGTGCACACAGGTACAACCACCCCATGCATTTGAGAGAGAGAGAGAGAGAGAGAGAGAGAGAGAGAGAGAGAGAGAGAGAGAGAGAGAACTTGAACTCGAAAACTTTATTTTACAAGGATTGTAGTTTGGGTTCAGTCAAAAACCTGTTTAACAACTAGTCCTTGCTAAGAGAGAACTCAGAACTCAGAACATTTACACAAGGATTAAGATTTTAGGCAGTTGCCTGTTCTTACAATCTGTCCCTGCTAATCTACATGCCAGTGGGCTACACATAAAACAGTAGTAACAGAGCGAGAGAGAGAGAGAGAGAGAGAGAGAGAGAGAGAGAGAGAGAGAGAGAGAGAGAGAGAGAGAGAGAGAGAGAGAGAGAGCAGGTTCACATTTAGACATTACAGAATTAGCAGACTCTGTTAAGGCTTATATAATATAAATGTACCAGTAATTATAATAGTAATGGATCTTTTTTGCAGAAAAAAGCTCAATGCACTAGCATATAATGATATACCATTTAAGCGGTACATACATGTAGATGTACACATAATCTATGTCACAGTAATGATCTGCCAAGGTTTTCAAAAGGGTCTGTGTGAAGTGGAAAAGGAGAGCCTTGAACTGGGTTTTGTGCTCAGAGTTTATCATAAAATACTACCACCCAGACAACATGTGTATATAGGTCCCATATAGGATCCATGTGGGCTGGAATATAGGCCCCATTTGGCCCATATGGGATACCCATGTGGGATCCATATACTGATATAGGGAATGAAAATGGGTTTTGACTGGGTCCCATATGGGATTTATCTGGGATTCATTACGGGACCCATGTCTTTCTCAGATACATTACACACGTTTCCCATGTGGATCCCAGATACTTCCCATATGGATTCCACATGAATACCAGATGTTTCCCAGATGGTTCTCATGTAAATCTTGGTTTAATCCCAGGTTTCTTGGATGTATTCTACTAATGTTCAGTGTATTTCTGTGATGCATGCCTGATGTGGGTACATGTTTTTAAAGATCAGCAGTACAGTATCACTTTCTAGAGATTGTGCAAGTCTGCATAAATTCATGTCAGTTTCATTTCATGACATTCATTTGAGACCCCATTTTACTTCTTTTATTTTTGGGTACACATTAATAAAGGGGTATTTATTTTTCTAATGTGGACCATTTTTAATGATAAACCAACAGTAAAACACTGGATTGCTGAACACACGCTAAAGTAAAATTGCTGACCTGCTCTAGAGAACATTGATCTTATATATTAGTTAATATTAAAATCTGACACTAAATTGCTAAAGACTGAGGCAAAATAAAACAAAGACAAGACAGGCTGGAAGAAAAATCAGAAAAAGAATATTCACTAATTCAGTAGCAACATTTATTGAAGCAGCAAAATCACACCACAAATGCTCTATCATTACTACACATTTACTCTTTTCTTGAGACAGGTTACATAAAAACTTTTCCCTAATCCTTTCAGTTTCAGTAATTTTAGACATATTCATCCTTTCACCCCCGCCCGCCCATACAGAAAAGCCTAGTAGTAGTACAGTAGTAGTAGTAACTGGATTTTAAAGTCCCGTCAACCACACATGGTCACCTCAGGAAAGCCGGTCAAACTCAGGTCATAAGCAAATACACATTTCTAAACTCTTCTCACATATACATATATATAATCAACCCTCTGTCAAGTCAATCAACAAAACCGTGACCGTCAGTACAGAAGTGATGGCGAACAATGAAATCAAAATGGCGGTCACAAAGCTGCGGAATCAAAACAAATCCGGTCTTTTGAAAAAAGCGCCAAAGCGTACATGATGTCGGCTGAAAGCATGAGAAGTCACAACCACAGGCACAGAGAACCGATAGTAACAGTGGATTTCTTACTCTCTCGCGTGCTCTTTCTCACTTCTTCCGGAGAACGAGAAAGAGAAAAGTCCCCGAGCCTGTGGACACGTAGGCGGCGCCACCATACGGCATAACGCTGGTCAGTGGAAAGTTCGCGCGCGCTGTGTGTGGCAGTGCTGGACGTCGCATCATCGCTGGCTCAGCCTCGCTCGTCATGGGCTGTCTGATGTAGAAATCACGTAGGGCCGATATAGGCCACCGTGGGCATTTACCGCGCCAGTCTTCTTCTTTCTTCTTTGTTCTTAATGTCCTCAGATGTCAGATGACATATTAGGGACAAGATATACGATGCTCTTAATCATCTAAACTTAATATAATCCGGTTGGCTGTAGAACGAATTACTATTACATAAAATTTCTTACTTTGAGTCTAGAAGGTATTTACTCAGGTCTAGCAGTACTTTCAGGGATGAGGTTAAAAACATATTTTACATATTTACATTATTTACAAGTCTGCTCGCTTTACGAACAGGTTAAAAATGTATATATTTACAGTTTGATCGGTTAAAACATTGTCTGAAATAACCGTGCCAGCTTATGTAGGAAAACTATATAGAATCCGGACGGATCCCATATGGGTATCTGGGGCCCGCGAGAAAATGGGAATCCCATGTGGGTCCCATATGATTTCGGCATCCTTTGCTGACTGGGCAGTGGTACAAGTAATAGCAATAATATCCAGAAACACAATAGTGCTGGTGTAAGTGACTTGCGTGCTCACTCTGGCCATCCAGTATACCAACAAAACACGTGTATGGTATAGTATAGATGTTCACAATTAAATGACAAAAGCTTCAATTTTAGCCACAAACTTTTAATTATATAAATAGGGTAAATATATCTCAGCCTAACAGTACCTTTTTAACACCCGCAACCCGGAACGGCAGCCATTTAAGTTTACAGGTGCTCGACTTCCTGGACACCAGAGAGTGTTGGTGTCTACACCTTGCCTGTGCACGCACAAATAAATCCATCCAACAGACAAGTTAGTCCGAGAGGTAACTTGACCCACTGTGCACTGCCCCCAGTACTCAGCTAAACTTTTCTTACAGTGTTCCTTAGAGAAGGAACACACACACACACACACATACACACACACACACAAGCGCGCACACACACACACACACACACCAGCACACCACCTTTTAGAGTGTGCCAAATACAATTTGTTCCCAAGAAAACTTTTGGGATGCACCAGAGATACAGCTCTTGACGTAAGGGTACGTCTTTCACACCAACTGAATACGCCAAAGTGCGGTGGAAAACTACCTGAATTAGATCATCAAGAAGTCATTTGGAAACAACTTGTATCGTATTTGGCACCATCCACAACATTCGTGTAAAAGGACTCTTGCAAATTGTGTCTGTATATATAAGCTTTTTTTCTTTTTCTTTTTTTTAACCTTTTATGTGTTTGGATCTTATTTTAGAACACCAGCAGTCATTTTTGTTTCATTTAATTTTTTTATATAAATAATGAAAATAAAAAAACGCTTAAAAAATAAATACATAGCACGTTAAACTAGACTGGCTGTGGCTCTCTATTATCTCCCTTCCCCGCCTCCCTTGTTTGGAGCCAGGCACCTCAGTGCACTCAGGTGGCCTTGACTGTGACCTACATCTAGCCTAGCATAGCATTGCACAGATAAAAATAACAGAGACTGCTGAAGGGCAATCAGTTATGAGGCTGCCAATCAAGAGCTGCATCTCTACATGTACTCCCTTTGAAGAAATGTCAATAATTCATGGTGATTGTACTTTAAACAAAAAGATTTCTCTCTCTCTGTGTCTGTGGTGCAGTATGTGTGCATGTGTGCTGGTGTGTGTGTGTGTGTGTGCGCGCGCACTTGTGTGTGTGTTTAATGTGTGTGTGTGTGCGCGCGCGCGTTCAGCAGCCCCGCAAACTTTTAAGTTTTGAAGCTTCTCAGTTTCAGTCTTGGTCAATGCCGTCACCATTTGGCGTGTTATGTTACATGGATGGTCTGAAGCAGTATCAGTGCATGCTCGAGATGTACATAAGCACACATGCATGTATACACAATCCCCCCCCCCCCCCCCTTCCACCTCCCCACAGCAAACACACCATAAAAAAAGAGTTCCAGTTCTCTATCTCTCTCAGAGAGAGAGACCTGATTGCCATTGCATTTGAGACCTATTTTATACACCCATACATCTCCGTCCCAGTCCTTCTGACTGCTTGTGAGAGTGCCCCCTGCCCCCCGTTTTTGTTGTTGTTTTCCCCTCTCCTTCTTCCTTACTGTTCTTTGTAAGATGAGCATTGACTGCTTCTGTTTTCTTTTCCGATACTAGTCATATGAACTGATCAGATGTTCTGCTGCTTCATTTGCTCATAATATGTAACTGAATGATGTATGGCATGTGTTCATCTGGCACTGTGAGCACACTACGTTTTGTGTAGAAATTCTCAAGTATAACGTTTCACTCACTCATTCCTATATGTACATAAATAATGCCTGTAATTTTATATCTGTTCATCAGTAGCTTAGAAGGACTAGTTGTTAGACTGGTTTTTGACTGAACTTAAACTACAATCCTTGTAAAATAAAGTTTTCAAGTTCAAGTTTTCTCTCTCTCACACATACACACACACATGCATATATATACGCAAACACAATTATGCCTGGGTAGGTGGTACTCTAGTAACAGGGCATGGAGAGAGAGAGAGAGAGAGAGAGAGAGAGAGAGAGAGAGAGAGAGAGAGAGAGAGAGAGAGAGAGAAGAATATAAATTCATTTCAACAAAGAATCCTGTGAAAATTGTGGAAGCCATTTACTATGTGCAACTGACAAAAACCGACAGAACAGTTCCCCAAAGACTGCTGTGTGTGCATGTGCTGTGTGTGACTGTGTGTGTCACTCTGTGTGTGTGTGTGGGGGTGGGGTGGGGTGGGGTGGGGGGGGTCATCGATTGTGTTTCTGTTTTGTTGCTTTAGTGTAGGCCTGTGCTCCTGTGTGTAGGGGAAGATCTTTGGTGCTACCATGGGAAGGGAATCGCAGCATGCCAATAATGTGACTGACTGAGAAAGGCTTCACACATTGGGTTGACCGTCATATATTGGAACGACCCAGTATGCGCCAGTATAGTAACATCATAATTATCAGGCACACCAACAGAAGATCTCGTGTCGGCGCTTGCGCCAGCATATATCAGGCCGTTTCACATATAATATATATCGGTTCATAACATCTGGTAGCTCTGGTCTATGACACACTCCTTCCTCCAAGGAGGAAGGTGCCGGAAAGTGAGGCTTGGAGTGTATATTTGTGGTATTGTGACTGGGACAAAACAGTTTTGACCGTGAGATTCGTCCTGAGCTGACCCTGTGCACTGATGGGACGTTGTCATAGACATTTTCATTTACATTTTTGCCACTCAGCTGCAACTACTTTATTGCCATAACTGTAGCTTCTAGCAGCTACCTTACGGGCAAGGATATCTGCAGCTCCTTCGATTGCCAATGAAAATTGGCATTAAAAGTGGAAGTAGGCTAACAGCTGTGCTCTGATTTGCGGAGAAATATGTTTTGATGGACGCACAAAATTCAAGTTTACCTGGGGCTCTCGGCCGGTAAGCCTCCAAGTTCTAGCAAAAACAAATAGCAGCAGCAGCAACAACCGCATCAATTAAGTTATGATCATCATTATCATAATCATTAACAACACACAAAATCCGCTAACAGCCCTACAATAATAACAACAACAAACAAAATAACTAACAACAAAAATACAGAAACATGCAACTACAGGAGAAGGAGAACAACAATGATCCCTGAATGGTCAACACCAGCTGAGGAAAATGACTCCATACTGTGGAGAAGAGGAAGAAGAAACAAACAAGCGTAATGACCACTCCAAAAAATAGAAGTTCACTAAATAATCAATTAACACGTACAGAGCATAAGAATTCATCCTAGTCAAGTCAGAGTGACACCTACTATCATAACAATAAAATATTTTAGGCACAGCTACGGTTTCTGGCGTTGTTCACAGATTCATCCACCACTGATCACATACACACACACACACGCACACGGCATGTGTCACACACGCCCACATCATGCACACACACGCACGCACGCCGCGCGCACACACAGACACACGCGCACGCATACACACATACACGCGCGCGAACACACACACAACTGACTGAGAATCCGCAAAGGCGCTACTAAGTTTAAAACCGTCTCTTGTCTGTTCCGCGCCCGCGCGGCGGGAATTGGCTACACTGTGACGGGAGTGGAAGAACCAGACACGGCTAGCAACGCAAGAACGCAACCTTTTGACTGTAGCCTGATCTATACGACACAATGAACACCTCAGTACAACTAACCGTGCGAATGATTATGAGCGCTGCGTGTCATACTTGCCTTCTTGTTCAGCCCGCTCTTTTATCCCTTTTCGCACTCAAAACGCGAAAGTGCTGTTGGACTGTTACTAGTCATATTTGGCACACCGCGTGATACGAGCGACTGACTCGTCACGATTGAAGGCCTCTATCCCGTGCTCATCTAAGAGGCTGTCCTCTAAATAAAAACTTTACTGCCGAGTGTTTTGTTCCTCGCTCTACATATTAAAAACAAACATGGCCAAACAGTATTATGTAACAGAACATTACTTACCAGCCATGTGGAAAAGAAGCAAGCATTGGACAATTTTGGGCGGCGAGTTTTCCACAGCGGCAACTTGCGCCATAAAACGGACAGACTGCTTGCACACAGACGGCGCTGCTGTGCACGGGCGGGAAAGATAAAAAGCAATGCGATATGACGCACATTCACAGGCGCAAGATGGGTTACATTAACATTGAATTGGGTTGAGACATTAAAGTATAAGACAGCGGCTGGAATACCAGTAGATGCAACTACCTTGGGGGCATATATAGAGAAACAGGCAGCCTTCCATTTGCATAGACTGAGCTGTGTGAGAGTCGAGGTGCCGGGACGTCCTGGGCTGTCCGTCCTAACGAGCCTTCTGGTTCCCAGTGTTAATTCTGTGCAAAGTCAGCTCAGAGTCAGAGTGGGAAATGGTCCTAAAATGAGCACCATGTAGTTCTAGTGTCACCTGAATGCTAAATTGCTGCCTCACTCTATGTTGTGCTCGAAGTAGCAATGCTGCTTGGTCACTATTGGAATTTTACATAGTTTTGCCCACTTATATGAATCCATGCATTCGCTGACAATAGTACTAGTAGCCAGGGTGGGGGTGGGGGTTGCTGTTATAGTGTTAAAATGTTGAGGTCTTCTTAACAGGTTTGGAGGTGTGCATGAGTTTTGCCAAAAAAATTAAGTTGTGCACTAAGGCCAATGGCCACTATTGCTCGGGTTTTCATCAGCCAGTGTTTTGTTTTCGAAGCTGGCCCATGAATGTTTCAATGGCAAACAGTAAGTAAGTAACTTGGTGTTTTATGCCCAGTTAACCATTACAGTTATATCAGGGCAACAACTGCAAACAATGGGTCAGTGAAGGAAGAAAATGCAGATGTAATCATCACAAAAACTGTCATTAGAAGGGATTATTTGGCTGCCAGGTCAAAGTGTAGATCATATCACTTTGAAACTAAGATCCATTTTTGCAACTGAGAGTACCAGATCTGCTGTTGAGAATGAGGGGGGTGGGGGGGAGGCATGATCTCCACCCGGTTTTGTTTGATCTTCATCTCAGGCTGGCTTATCTTGCGATTGTGATTTACATTGTGCGATCAGACAACAGGTTGACCAAATTAATGTTTTTCAAGTATGCTATTGTACAATCTGTTCGTACCTTGTGTTACTACCTTCAGAGTTGCACCTGCTCTGACCCATCATAATGGCAATTTAGAGCACGGGTGATTCCGGAATTGAGCAGCACAGTTCCGGAGTCAGAACTGATTTTAGGTATTACAACTTTGAGCACCTGAATTCCAGAATTTAGCAAATTCTTACCTTGTATGATACATTGATAATTATACTTGAAAGTCCTCTTCTGTCAGTTTGCCTTAATATAGCTGTTGGTTGAACAGTTTCTTTACGTTTCTAATATTATACAGAATTTTTGGCAAGAATACTGGATTGGACCCAATGCAATATATTTTGTATGACAGTATATATATTATTATTTGATATAACATTATATTCATGCTTGATTATTAAATTTGATATAACATTATATTCATGCTTATTTTTCTTTCTACTGATTATGGCATCAGATTGTTATCTCCCCTTCTGTAGTTTTACTCACTCACATTAACCTACATGTATACATCATTACATGTGTGAACTGTTCAAATTTTTATTCCACATCCATATATAATAGGTTGCTAGGTTGCAGTGGTGTGGCCAGCCAAACTGAATGATGTTTTTCTTTGTTCATTAACTTCGGCAGTAGTTGCTGCTTGGCAGCTTGCACAAGATGAGTATGTCTGTTGAACTTTTTTCAGGTTGGACGAATATACTGAACTAGGTTCATGAAGCAAATAGGTAAAAAAAAAGAGTAGCAGATGAAATTGGCAGCCATTTTGTTTTTACTGCATGCTTTACGGCAGTGTGGTATTTGTTTATAAGGTTACAAACTTCAGAAAATAGGTATTTAATATAATTTTATACGTTTATTGCTAATATTTGTGACGAAGCCTTTCAAAATAATTCACAGGAGTAGCAACAGAGCTTAGATTAAATGGATTCAGGATTCACAGACTTAATTGGTTGCAGAACTAAACAAAACAGCTCCAGAGAAATGTACTCACCTATATGACGACACATAAAGAAAATGAAAAACACAAGCGCTTTCGACACTTGGTCTTCATCTGGTGTCAGAAGAGGGATAGAAAACAATAAAAGAAGAAGGAAGAAAAGAAGAAGATAGACAAGAAGTTGAAACAAAACCATTTTAAGAATCTAAATGTAAATTTAAAAGAACGTCATCAAAATGAGGAAAATTAGGAAGTGTATGCCACACAGACACACACATGTACATACACGCACATACACACACATGTACACACACACACACACACACACACACACACACACACACACACACACACACACACACACACACACACACACACACACACACACACACCTATTCCACCTGCTGAGCAACAACATGTAATTTAGAAGGGCTATAGGAAGTTTGAACGTTTTTCATTCAGTCCACCAGGGGACATGGTGCCCAGTCTTTGGGTGATGTGAGACTCCATGTGTTTTCGTTGAAAGGAGTCACCATGCAATTGCCATAACTTGCATAAGCCTTTCACTTTGACGTCTGCAATGGTATGACCGGCAAAGTTTTGGGCTACAGGTTTGCTGCAGTTGTGGTGGATGTCAGCAAGATGTTCCGAAAAATGAACCGCGAGGGACCTGGAAGTCACACCAACATAGATGAGGTTGCAAGACTGACAGGTGATGGCATATACCAGGTTGTCGCTCTGGCACGTCAAAGTCCTCTTGATAGACATGTAACCATTGGGACCTCTAATGGAGGTGTCAGCGCACAAGTGGGGACACGTCTTACACCTATCAGTGGAGCAGGGGAATGTGCCTGGTGTGGAATTAGCCTGACTATGGAGGTTGGAGTGTACAAGAATTTCATGTAGGGTCTGATCTTTCTTGAAAGCCACCAAAGGCCTATCACAAAAGGTAGTGCCAACTGTAGTGCTGTTTTGAAGAATATGCCAGTTTGATCGGAGAATCTGGTAGGCTGGTAGGTTGATGTGGATGGTAAAGCACAGAGACGATGGGTCTTTCATTCATAATTGGTGCAGCTGGATTGAGGGCATAGGCCCTGGAGATCTGTTTGGCACGTCTCAGTGCATTTTCACTGACTGATGTGGGATATCCATTGGGCTGTGAAAAAATCAGTCATCCTGTTACATTGCAGGAGAAAGTCTTCTTTGTCAGACTCCTTCACAGATGGAGGAACTGAGAGTATGAAATGCTTGCTTTTGTGTTACTGATAGGGTGATGAGATGAGTGGAAATACAGGTCGGAGTGGGCATCAGTAGGTTTGTAGAAAATGGATGTTGTGAACTGGCCATGTTTGATGTTGACTAGGATGTCCAAGAATTTAACTGAAACAGGAGAGATCTTGTAGGTGAATTTGATTGAAGGATGGAAATTTTGGACATAATGGATGAAATCTAGGACAGCAGACTTACACATCAACGAAGCTCCACAGCCGTCATCAGTATACCTCATTCCTCTTGTACAGTTCTGGTATTGGGCCTGTAAAGGACTCCAGTATGAGGTGTTCATGATGGCCCATGAATAGGCAGGCATAGCTAGGCCCCATTTTGGTACCCATAGCGACTCTGCTGACTTGGTGGAAGATTTGTACATCAAACTCGAGTGTGTTCAAGGTGAGGACAAGCTCAGCCAGTCAAGCTAGGGTGGTGGTAGAGGGGTAGCGGGCCTCAGGTGGACGGCGATCAAGAAAGAAGGACAGAACCCTCAGCCCATCCCTGTGAGGGATGGAGGTGTACAGAGATACCACATCTAAGGTGAAAAGAAGCTGTGGTTGAAAGGTTTTTGCTGCGTTCATCTGTTCAAAGATGTTTAGTGTGTGGGTGGTGTCCTTGACATAGGTAGGTAGGGACTGTACGATGGGTAGTAGGAGAGAATCTAGGTATTCCGAAATATTTTCAGTAGGGCAACTGCAGACAGAGACTATGGGCCTACCTGGGTGGATTTTGGCTAGAAGATAGAAGGTAGGTTGTTCGGCCTTTGATTTGATATGTTTGGCAGTAGGTGGTAGGTCTTCGTTTTTGATGAAATTCTTGATGGACTTTGAGATTTGTTTTGGTTATGGAGTAGAGAGGGAACTGGCAAAGTTTGGTAAGATGAGATGTCATGAAGCTGATGATGGGCTTCTGTGATGTAAAGGTTGCGGTCCCAGACAATGGTCGCAGAACTGCTAATTCGGTTCCACGGCTGAGCTTGCCTTGTTATTTGTTTTATTTTAGCTTCATTTAATAGACTAGGCAACAATGATAATTTTTGATAAATAGAAAGGTAACACTTATTAGCAGTCCACAGTTGGTTGGCATTTTAAACCGCATTAAAATGCGTTTGCTTACTTTTTGAGTTGAGATAGTAGACTGTTTCGAAGTGCTTCAGACAGCCTGCACAGATTTCGCTGGATAGTGCTGTCCTTGCAGTCTGCCCCACCAGCATAGATAACAGGCAAGTGCAGCCGGTGATAGCTGACATCTGAGGACATTAAGCCCCACATCATCATCGGCCGGTGGTAGCCATCTTCAGATAGCATCTCAGCAGTGTTGCATTAATGCAGTGTGTGTTTTGATCAAGTTGAAGGAAGAAACGCATCCTGTTGCCATGTGCTGTCTTCACGACCAAAATAAACGGTGAAATATTTATGAGTGGATTCTTGACCACCACCTGTCACACGTGGAATTCTAGGATTATGTCTGGAAACGCATCCTGTTGCCAATTGCTGTCTTCACGACCAAAATAAACGGTGAAATATTTATGAGTGGATTCTTGACCACCACCTGTCACACGTGGAATTCTAGGATTATGTCTGGAAACGCATCCTGTTGCCAATTGCTGTCTTCACGACCAAAATAAATGGTGAAATATTTATGAGTGGATTCTTGACCACCACCTGTCACACGTGGAATTCTAGGATTATGTCTGGCTTTTCAGAATGTAACATCTCTAGTGCATTAAGGGATCTGAAATGTCATTGAGTGATTCTGTGGCTGCACAGCTATGAACACTAGCAGGTTGGGTTATAAACATGTCAGTTGCATAAAATCACTCAGAATCATCAGTTCTACCTTTTCTCACGCCACTTTCACCTCTCTTTGATTCAGAGTTTGAACACAATTTCAATTGGAGAATGAAAGTTCCAGATATTGAATCAAAAATGCAAGTCATGAATGTGTCGTCATGAGCAGCAATAACGTTGTAAGGCACAAAAGTTCAGAAAGCCAATATAGCTATGTACCTGTAGAGTTTATCTGGTTGTCTTGTTAGCAATGGTGAGGATTAACATAAGACTAAGCACAAAAATGCAGCATACAAAAGACTAAACTACAAATAAGGAGAAAAGGCAGTTCATAGTTTAATGAAAAACAGCACTTCATTTGAAGTAAAACTTCTCAGTCTGGTCTTGCACTGAATTTATGAAAGAAAACTGATTTATCCTCCTAATCTCTTAACAATGGAAGATCATGGTACCATGGTGAACAGGATTATTTGTGGACAGTTGAACCAAAGTGAACTGGATTATTGTGAAGCTAGCCTAATTACACAATGATTAATATGATTGTAGAAACTAGAAAGGTTAAACCATTAATCAAGTATATGTGAACAGGTCTTTTCTAACCTGTAAAGTAAAGGAACTCATTTAGAAGTTTGAATCAGAACAAGGCAACAATGTCAGGCTGATAGCGAACCTGGCCTTTCAATGCTGAAACTTCTGCAGTGAAACCAGCGAAAGGCTTACGCATCAATGATCAAACATTAAAAAAGGCGTTATAGCCCATAGGCCTGAACTTACTTGTGGGCTACCATATATATATATGCCTTATGGTGCTGGCCCCTTCACATGATCGTCACAAGTAAGCCTTGAAAACTAGAATTTGTAGAAAAGTGTCAGCAACAACAAATTTTACAGCACGATCAAACCATTAAAAAACAACAGCAAAGGACATCAAAATCAAGAAATGTAAAACTAAGAGGTGGTTAAACCAAACTGTACAAAGTATGGTAGTTAGACTCTGAAACCACTGAGTGACTTTAGTTCACCACAGAATCTCAAAACTGGAAAAACGACTGGCTTCATAGCTGGAGACTTGAGACTTGGCACTGTTAGTAACTGAGAGAGGGCACTAATGGAAAATCTGAATGAGTGGGTGCATCCAAAGAATTAAACAGGGGAGGGATGTTGTTTATTATGTCCAAAGCTATGGCAGTTGTGGGCCAGAATTTGGGGTAAAAGAAGAACTCAGTAACAAAGATGGGGTTAGGAAGGTAGCTTTTTTGTGCAAGTGTATCATAAGATGGCTTGTGCACAGCACTGACTGGCACTAATTTGAAAAATCACTTGGTCAGCGGTTCACATGGGAAAGGATATATATACTGTGCTCCATGACCAAACTAGGACCAATCACCCTATGCGTATGAACCTGTTAATGTAGCTTATGTAGGAAAACTATATAGAATCCGGACAGATCCCATATGGGTATCTGGGGCGCGCGAGAAAATGGGAATCCCATGTGGGTCACATATGATTTCGGCATCCTTTGCTGACTGGGTACAGGCTCTCCCCTGTGATGATAACATGAACACCGGCCACAACAGCAAACAACCTGCCTCTGCAGGGACAATGGGGGAAAAGGGACGCTGCCGGCCCAGCGCACGTTTTAACACCTTAGATAATTGGGGCCATAAAACTCCCACCCAATCAAAAAGGAAAAGGACAGGAAAGAAAAGATTAAAGGGTCATGGCCTGGAACATGTATACAATACACTTGGTTACACTTCTTTTGCTGGAAATCCCTTGCTAACTTTTGAGCCTGTCACTGATAAATTTGTCTTAAAAATAATCAACAGTGCACCTGGCAAGTCTTGCGAACTCGATCCCATTCCCACAACACTTCTTTATGAAAACTTTGACATCCTCTTGCCGACCATCATCAACATCATCAACACATCTCTTTCCACTGGCATTGTACCACATGATCTGAAGACCGCTGTCATCAAACCCCTGTTGAAAAAGCCATCATTTGACAAAAATCTTCAGAAAAACTACCGTCCCATTTCTAACCTTCCCTTTCTGTCCAAAATCCTTGAAAAGGTCATTCTCCACAAGCTTCTCTCCCATCTCCAAGAAAACAACCTCAGCAATCCCTTTCAGCCAGCCTACCAAGCAGGACACAGCACTGAGACTGTTTTGTTAGTGTTGTAAATGATATTCTCTCCACTCTGGACAATGACAACATTTCTGTTGTTAGTGTTGTAAATGATATTCTCTCCACTCTGGACAATGGCAACATTTCTGTTCTTCTTTTGTTGGCTCTTTCTGCAGCTTTTAACACTATTTACCACCAAATTCTCCTCTCCCATCTGAACTGTTTTTGACATTCAGTCTACTGCACTTGAATGGTTTCAGTCATACCTATCAGACAAATATCAGTCCACTTCAGTTAATAACTCATCTTCCCCACCATCACAGCTCATGTATGGTGTGCCTCAGGGCTCAGTACTGGGGCCAGTTCTCTTTGTCCTGTATGCTACACCTCTCTCCGATATCATAGCTAACCACTCTGTAAATCATCAGCTTTTTGTGGATGATACACAGCTCCAGAAATCCGCCCCTCTCAGTAAAGTGACCAACCTCACCAAAGAACCTGATGCATGCACAGATCACATAAAAACATGGATGACCAAAATCAGCTCAAACCTAATGATGACAGAACAGAAGCTCTTCTCTTTCCATTTTCATCTTCCTTGAGACCTTTCACCATTCTCTCTCCCCCCCCCCCCCCACTTGATTACTCTTGGCGCTCACAACATCCCCTTCTCTGATTCTGCCAGGAACCTTGGAGTCATTCTTGACTCAAACCTGTCCATGAAGAAACATGTCATAAGAATCTGTCAAACTGCCTATTTCAAGCTTAAATGCATTAGTTCAGTCTGCAGGTTTCTCACTGAAGATGCAGCCAAGACTCTTGTCACTTCCTATATCCTCTCACGGCTTGACTACTGCAACCATGTCCTCATGGGTACACCTAATTCTGTCATCCAACCTCTCCAGAAAATTCAAAACTTTGCTGCAAGACTTGTTCTCTTGGCATCCTGCCACCAACACTCCACACTTCTTCTGGAAAAACTGCCCTGGCTTTCCATTTCAGAACATATTAAGTATAAAGTCACTTGTATGTGTTTAATGCTATAAATGGTTATGGTCCTGCTTACCTTTCTGAACTGCTACATGTCTACACTCTGTCTCGTACACTATGCTCTTCTTTTGACACACGCATGCTGAAAATCCAACGATACAAACGCAAGACTCGTGGCTTTCGCATCTTCTCTTGCTTTGGACCCCACATTTGGAATTCACTCCCACAAGACCTTAGACATTGATCAAACCTGTCATTTTTTAAAGCCAAACTGAAAACCTTCGTCTTCTCACAGTAATTTCGCCCCAACTAATATCAATACCCAGTTTCTCCTACAGTCATTGTGTGTGTGTGTGTGTGTTTCCATATAATACGTTATGTAAATTCTTAATTGTTTTGGTAGGACTGTGCTCTACATGTGTATAGAATATCATATTTAGGTTAATATGTATCATGTGAGCACTCAGGGCATTGATGAGTGCATGATAAATGGACATTATTATTATTATAATACTCTCAATGAAATACATTCACACTGGGGGGTGGGGGGGGGGGGGGGGGGGGGTTGGAGAGAATGTAAAAGACTAATTGTCAAACATGATCCATAGTCATACAAAACAAATAAGTGAATTACAGACAGGGGTTGGGTCAACAATGACAATATTAACTAAACACTAATGCATTATGATGGGGTGAATCATCATTATACAGGGCACTCATGCAATGCTAGAGGCATAATTACTCAGTAACAAATGTACTATTTTATGTGCTATTTCTCCAAATTGCAGCATATAGCCCATTATTACAATGCAAAGAAGCAAAACACAATCAGAACAAACTTCTGGACACACACACACACACACACACACACACACACACACACACACACACACACACACACATACACACACACACACACACACACACACACACACACACACACACACACACACACACACACACACCTCAATAGAATAGCTTGAAGAGGTGAGATTTCAAAGACAATTTGGAAGATGTGAGTGTGTTTGATGATCTAACTTTGCAAGGGAGACTGTTCCACAGACCATGTAGCATAAGAAAAAGATCTCTGACCAAGCAAGTGCTTGAGCATTGAGGGAAGATAAAGAACTGACTAAGCAAGTGCTTGAGCATCGAGGGAAGATGAGGAATGGAAGTATCAAAAGAAGGGTGTAGCTGGCGAGTTGGTTCGTAAACTTGAAGGAGCCAGGAGCAGTCAAGTTGAGGCAGTTGTAGCACAGATAAGTGATTTTGTACCGTATTCATGAATCAATGGACAGTCAATGGAGAGAACTCAAACTCAAACTCAAAAACTTTATTTTACAAGGATTGTAGTTTAGGTTCAGTCAAGTATAAAATTGCTGGCTTCATTTCTATATATACATATAGGCATGAATGAATGAGTGAGATGTTATACATGAGAATTTCCACACAAAACATAGCGTGTTTACAGCGCCAGATGCACACATGCATACATTACTCAGTTATACATTATGAGCGTACAACCTGCAAATAAGGCAGTAAAACATCTGATCAGTTCATATGACTAGTATTGGAAAAGAAAACAGAAGCAGTCAATGTTTATCTTATAAAGAACAGTAAGGGAGAGGGGGAAGAAAAGAAAAAGAAAAAGACAAGGAGAGAAGCAAGACAAAGAGAGATATGGTTGGTTTTGGGAACTCTCAGGACAAGGTGAGCAGTGTTGATTTGAACTTTCTGTAGTTTATTTAAGAGATAGTGAGGACAGCCAGACAGGAGAGAATTGCAGTAGTCAAGGTGCAAAAAGGCGAAGGTGGAGACAAGAATTTGTGTCACATCTGCAAACAGAAGATGATGGATGGAACCAGTGGAGCTGAGAAAGAACCAATATTTCAGTGATCTTGGAGACAAATGAGAGATCATAGGGACAGGGTGGTAGTTCTTCAGTTCATTCCAATCCTGAGGCATATAATAAAATGACTTTTCTGAAACTGTCATGAACATAATTATACAAGTACCACCGATCCTACAGCATTGGACTGAGGCTGACACAACAGCGTTACTGTAATTTTCTTGCTACTGACCACATCCTAAATCAAAATACTTATCCTAATTTGGCATTCCAACCTGGCATTATGTTCAGCAGCAACAGGACTGGATAAACAAAACAGCATGAGCAAGTGATGATGGGTATCCTTCTAATCAATGCATACATCATATCATACATCAAAACCTGATCAATCCAAGCAAATATGGCAGTTTAACTTGCTCGCAACATGACAGGTTCCACAACAAAATTGTAACTGTGCACAATGCTGCAAGCAGTGCTTTAGTTGACAGCCACCTCCAATTGCGATCTCATTATATTTTGACTGGCAGTGTGGGGTGCAAGGAAGGCACTAACTATCCAGCTGAATCCAAACCAGATTTTCAAAAACAAAAAACAAACTTGAAACTATGACCTTGTGTAAGTTGAACATTTTAACCAGGCCCAAACTCAAAAAGTGCACAACACATTTTGATGAAATTTAAAACATCCTAACTGTAGACTGTTATCTTTCTACCTATCAAAAATGATTATTTGTGGCTATTGTGCTATTTTTTCTAATGCTGACAAGTCCATGTTAGAAAAATTGAGTAATCTAAAGGAAAATTGTTTGTCAACATTTAGAAAACAGAAGGATAAAGTTACTTGATTACCCTGTTGCTGAGAATGAGATGCACACAGATTTACTTGGAACTATTATTTCATGGTTTGCATGTAAAAAACAACAACCTGTTCATTAAAAACATTTTTGCTGAAAATGTGCACATTGTCTTGTCATGGCCCATTAACAGGTGTTCTTTTAAAATCTTTTGTGTTTTATGTGGAGGTTAGGCGTAACCTGAGTTTGCGGGGAAGGAGGGAGGGAGAGAGGCGGGGAGGGAGAGAGGATGTGGATGATAGGAGCCAGTGCCAGATTGGCAGGTTGATAAGGAGGAAGGAGGGGTGGTGCATGGGGACGGGGGTAAGCAAGAGCGGAGAGAGAGAAAGAGAGAGAGTAGCTTAAAGCATCAAGTGATACCAGCGTGCAGTACAGTTAGCATCGGGCCAGCTTATTGTTTGCATCAGCATCAACATTAGCATCAGCATGTCTGACTTCAGTAAACTGACCACTCAGTCGGATCTGTCAGAGGCAGCAATGGCCGCCTTAGCGGAAGACGGCTACACAAATAAGGCAGTGCTCCTCAGCCTTACCGGTGAGGACATTGACAATTTTGAGGGCCAGAAGGAGGGGACCGGGCAGCCATTCAAACAACCGTGACCCAGCTGCAAATGGAGTTTGGAGACGGTCCTCTGGTGACCAGGACCTTGCCATAGAGTGCAGCACCTGCACGAACTGCTGGACATGAAGGGTGTGGATGGCGGTGATGTGGACTACATCACATGGGGAACTGCAAGATTGGACCTGAATCCACAGTTTTATTTAAACCCAGCCCCGACAGAGGCTAAGCCACTGGTCATCACAGATTTTGTGTCTGTGACATGACGAGATTCAGTTGGGCGACGAGATTCAGTTCAAGGGGCAACACTGAAGTTGGCAGGTACGGCCAAACCTAAACTCTCATCTGTTTCCCCTGCTATGTGGATAGCAGCCAATGCCAGAATTATGGCAACACTGGTGAATAGGGCCGACCTGAATATGGCCAACATCTAAGACTACATGGCCTACATGGCGAAAGTGGGGGAGCTTGCATCCTGCTACACCTGAGCTTCTGTGCTGCTGTACGACCAGGAGTACAGATGTTGGCATGTGGCGGCACATTTCCGCTGGGGTGTGGATTCTCAACACCTGTCCACTGTCCTCCTGAAGGAAAAGTCATCAACACCTGGCCAAACCGCACTTCCAAAGCAACACACCGCTACTGGCCAACAGTTGGGTCCTGTGGGCAAAGAAGTCTGTCTCCAGTTCAACACAGGGAAATGCTCATATGGTGGAAAGTGAAACTCTGAACATGTGTGCACAGACGGTGTGCCAGCAGGCCCACCCCCAGTGTGACCACCACATGTTGCAAACCACTGCCAAGCAAGACTAGGATGGGCAGCTATCAGCAAATCAGGTAGGACATGTTCCCTCTGTCCAACTCACGTTAAGCCTGTTCAAAATATTTAAAGACCCCTCTCCTTGCAAATTTTTGGGCAATTATCAATCCATAGCGTCGAAAGCAGCAGAATGGGAAAAGGAACTGAAATGTGATCCCGACAAAACATTTCTCATGGAGGGTAATAGAAACGGCTTTCACTTCACGGATGCAGGTAGCCAAGTTCAAAAGGTGCAAGTAAAAAATCACAAGTCGGCTATCACGCCACAGAACAAACCCACAGTAGAGAGAGAAATCAAAACTCAAATTGAGCAAGGCAACTACATCCTTGTAAGCAAAAAGCTAGCTATTGTTAGCCCAGTCGGGGCAATCCCCAAAGCTGACGGTTCAGTTCAAATCATCCATGATGGTTGTTTGCATGAGGGCTTAGCGATGAATGACTATACAGACCATCATTCCGTCCGTCACAAAACAATCCAAGATGCATGCTGCATGGCAAAACAGGGCTATTACTGTGCCAAACTACACCTGAAATCGGCATATCGGTCCGTGCTGATACACCCTGATGACTACAAGGCCACAGGCCGGGCCTGGCTCTTTGAATGAACCAACAGCGATACCTTATTATTCCTAACACCATGCAGCAAATCACGCACAGAAAAGGCTACAAAGAGGTCATTAACTATACTGACGACTTTCTCCTGGCGTGCTCAACTTATGAAGAATGTAACGAAGCTCTCCATTATTTGATTCACCTCGTCAGAAGACTAGGATTGCACGTGAGTTGGATAAAGGTAATCAGTCCTACCCAGCATGTAACATTTTTAGGTGTGGACATTGATACTGTGGGGTGTACACTGTCACTAGGACATCAAAAACTGTGCAAACTGCATGGCATACTAAAGACGTTTAAAGCCAAACAGTGGGTGACTAAAGTGCAGCTGCAGAGCCTTGCTGGCTCACTCAACTGGGCATGCCAGGTGGTCAGGGGAGGCTGCTTTTTTCTCTGACGCATTCTGGACTCAATCCAACTGCTACGGCAGGCGAGGCACAAGACAGGTATGCTAAACGATCGGTTTCATAAAGATTTATGTGTATGTGTGCAGTGGCAGGCAATACTACAGTGACCACGCCAAGGAACATGTGTTGACAGATGCATGCAAACTGGCCAGTGGGTGCTTCTGGGCCGGAGACTGGCATTACAGCACCTTTCATGTGGACTGGCCACTGGCAGTGCCGATGCATATTAATTACAAAGAAGTTTGCGCTGTCACAAATGTGGTGGCGTGATGGGCCCCGATGTGGGCGGGGCGAACAGTCATGGTGCACATGGTGACATGCAGCGCAGTCACTAAAGCTGTACTGAACAAGGGCAGAAGCATGCATTCCTACATTAATGATGTACTTCAGTTAATATGCTGGAAGGCAGCCGCCTACAATTTTGAGCTGCATGCAATTCACATACCAGGCATTCCAGATTCTATCTCCTGGCTCCACGAGCCCGGTGAAAAAGAAAGACTAGCATGCTTACTCTGATATTGGCACCACAGCTGTCTGCCACCATCCCACATTGCGGCACAAATGTCACAATCATCATACCATTTTCTGTGTCCGCATGTGCAGCAGCAAAGCTAATCAAGGATTTGAAAACAGAAGTGGCAACTTTTCAGGCTGAGACATTTGCAGACAACACTAAATGAACTTATGCAACCCACAGGAATTCATACTTTGACTTTCGTGCAAAACTAGATGTCCCACCAGCACTGGCAAGCCCAGAAACGATTGCAATGTACCCGGCTTATTTAGCCCAAAGGCTGAAGTCCTCATCAATCTGCCAGTACTTAAACATTGTAAGAATAATACACTTGGAGGCAGGGTTGGTCAATCAGCTGAAGGACAATTGGTATATTTCTTCCACTCTAAAAGGTGTTGACAGGGTTAAAGGCAAAGCTGTGAGCAGAAAGAGTCCCATCACTCCTGACATACTATTCAGAATTAAGGCTTAGCTTACCGATACTAACTTGTTTGTTGTCCTGTTTTGGGCTGCTTGCCTCTTGATTTTTTTGGGCCTGTTTAGGAAATCTAACCTGTTTGCAAAGGGGGCTTTCTTCGCACAAATGCAGTTTACATGTGATTCCTTTATCCTCAACATGAACAAATCTCTAAGTGTATTTGTACTCTGGTCCAAAACTATTCAGCACAGAGAACGTGAACAGAAAGTGACATTGCCTGCTATCTACCCCTACCCCCTCTGCCCAGTAACATCGGTGGGCAAAGTACTGCAACAAACTGCTGGCCAAGGTGTGTGAAAACGCCGCCATAGCATCTGCCCAGTTTGACAAGAAGCTGATGGTGGTGACGGTGGGAGAGGTAAACATTTCTGGTCACAGTTTCCACTGAGGAGGGGCAGGGGCGAGGAGGGGCAGGGGCGTGCTGGGCACTTAGCCTAAACATCCCCGGAGAAATCATAAAGATCATGGGCAACTGGAAGTCTGCTGCTTATCTAGCCTATCTTGACCAAATTTCAGACAAAGTGCTTGACCATTACAAATTTTCTCATGCCCTACCATTTTCCTAACCTGGAACAAATCTGTATGAATGAGTTTTATAGATATATGTCCCCTGGTTTGGGGAGGGGGGGGGGGGAGTTTGGGAGGGAATGAGTTGTGTTCTTTTAATGACTTGTGGATAGTGTATTGTTGATGTTAGTTGTTGATAGTGGAACTTGATGAATAATAGAACTTGTTTGATGCCCAAACCAGGTGTCTTGTTAGATTACCTTTGTGGGGGTGTAGTGCATGAACACTGGTGTGTGTGTGTGTGTGTGTGTGTGTGTGTGTGTGTGTGTGTGTGTGTGTGTGTGTGTGTGTGTGTGTGTGTGTGTGTGTGTGTGAGAGAGAGAGAGAGAGAGTGCATATACTTTGAATGCCAACGTGGGGGGGTTACATGGAGGTTGGGTGTAACCTGAGTTTAAACACCAAGTGCTCTTGCAGGGAAGAAAAGAGGGAGGGAGAGAGGATGCGGATGATGACTAGATTGGCAGGTTGATACACTCAGATTTACTTGGAACTATTATTTCATGGTTTGCATGTAAAAAAAACCCCACCCCAACTGTTCATCAAAGGCATTTTTGCTGAAAATATGCACATTGTCTTGTCATGGCCAATTAACAAATGGTTTCAGATTACTAAGTTCTGGAATGGCATGTTATGTTGCTTTATTAATTTGTTGTGTGAATACTTATGTCACTTAGAGTTGTATGCAGTTCATTGAGAGAGTATTATGTAGTTGTTTCATATACTCTGATGAGATGTTCCCTGCAACCTACCCCTCAATCCATTAGTATGCTTGAATGTGAATGACTGCGAGATGTTATTAATGGGTGTTGTTCTGTGATGCGTCCATTCCGTGTCAAACGGTGTCACAAGTAGTTGTTCCGTCAACTTTGGCTTACAACATTCCTTCAGTTCAGGCTTATTGTGGTTAGTGCATTTTATTATTTTATACATTTCACTGAGAGTACTATGTGGTTGTTTCATAGGCTCCAATGTAATGTTTCCGGCATAACAATGACTTAGTACTATATTATAATTTTGTATGTTGATTTCTAAAACATTGTATATATTATGTGTAAATAATGTATGCTCGGCTGGACCTATAATTGTGCTTTCTTGTTTGTCACAGCGTGCTGTCTTCACAACAAATAAATGGTGAAACATCTATTTTGAGTGTGGAGTGCATTCCCCATGACCTGTCACAGCCCTTCTTGTCAACCTTGGTCATACCAGGGTGGAGCATTCTTTAGATAGAAAGTAAAGGTCTCATTTACTGTGCTTGGTACATTGCTATATGTTTTAAGAAGAATGAGAAAAATGAAGTTAAATGAATTGTAATGTCAGAAATTACTGTCAGATGTGACTGGAAAGGTTATTTAGAGTTTTATTTGGATGTTTGTTACAGATCTTTACCTGCTAAAATGGGAGGAATGCATCAGGGACTGCAATGAAGTTCTGCGTTTGGAACCAATGAATTTGAAAGGTGAATATGAACACTTGATGACATACATTATTAATTTGCTTGAGAAAATGTGAGTCTACATTGATGTTTAGGTGCCTGGCCATGTAATTCAAGTCTGTTATGGCCAGGTCAAAATGCTGCGAGTGCAGTGACTTCTGTTTTCATGCCTTCAAGTCACTGTTCCAGAATAATTAGTATTACTATTTGTGTGGTCTGTATGCCTGTGTGAGTGTTTGTGAGTGCTTTCACATGTGTGTGTGTGTGTGTGTGCGCGCGCGCACATGCACACATGTACATGCATGTGAACACGTATAGGAAACTTAAGTTATGTCTGATGGGCTGGTACATCAGCTTTCTTGGTAAATGCAGCAAATCTCATGCAACAGGTCACTGAAAACAGCTTTGGTCTTCTTCTTTTTCCAACTTTGTGAAAACCATGCATATCTTTGGTCTTGATAAAAATGTTGAGTTTACCAAAGTGGCATGTGTCATAGGGCCACACCATTTTATCTTGCTCACCTGCCACAGTTGTGTGCCATATAATCTTCCACTCATGGCCGTGTTTCTATTTGACCTTTCCTTGAAAGGCATTACATAAGGACAACAGGTATCTCTTTTATATAGGGCTAGGGTGGGAGGATTCCATGACAGGGCGGCCCAGTTGTCAGTTTTTAAACTAGCATTTATTTCTGCCTCAGAAATATGGCCGTTTTTAGTATTATATCTGGAAGGTAGCAGAGGCATTACTGTTGCACTGGTACTATTCATTTGTTAAATAATAATCAAGCATCCAACGACCTGCATACATACAAGGACCGAAAAAACACCTCTGCAACGTTTATGCCTGATTATTAATACGTAGGTACCAGCAAACAAGTCCCCAACATAAAATCCCTTTGTTTTACCATGTGTAATGGTGTGGAGTGGTCAAAGGACAAGACACAGGCAGCGGAGTCAATAAAGTGGAGACCACAGCAGGCGTATGGCAGCAATCAGTTTTTACTTGTTCAGCCGCAGACAGTTTTCAGCACACACACAAAATCATCACGCTCACGCATAGATAAGAGAACGGCGCGGGCCACAGGGAACACACGCTATCACTACAGTAAAATCGCCCCTCTGGACCACAAAATGGCTGACAATTGTGTTTCCCTGGCCCGCACAAATACACTTTCCTCTACAATAACTAAACTAATTAAAACATCAAAAACATCAAATAAAAGCTACAGTTACAATCTTTTAAACCGTATAAACAAAATGTACACACATGACTTATTTTATTTACAACAAGAGTGGGAAGTGTGGCTTGCGCCTGTCTATATACAGATTCGTACAACTAAATCACAACTAACACAATGTACAAACTATAAACGTCACTAAAACTTACATCGGAATACAGAGCATGCTCCCACGGTTAAAATGGTACATAACAATTACAATACAACGCTCTGTAAGAGAAGCAAGACAAACTCAAAGACTAGCATTAAAACAATCGGTGCGAACTTTCGCCTGGGGCGCGTAACCTTAGTCGCAGTAGCGCTGATAGTGAGATTAAGTAGTCTATGAATACAACTTAGCTTCTACAGTACACAATACTTAATAAGTTAATTTCAGCCCAAAATAAACACTAAACATGAAGTCAGCTAAGCAAAATACTATACGACAACGCATTGATCGACACAGAATTACTTTAATTTCACTACCATTTACTAGTACTAAACAAAGCGCGCCATGCAGACGACGGCTATAAAAGAATGGACCTAGAGAGGCATCGCGGGCTACTAATTGAGCTCGATCCGGTGTCTGAATAAACGTTAAATAAACATTCTAAGATGCCAAAATATATTACTCATAGCTTAGTGCATAAAAAGGACTAGATAGACAAAGAGTAGGTAAACAAACAAGCGGTCAAAATGTTAAGGGAGAAAACAGATTTGAAAAAGGTGCGCACTGGCGGCTATCGCCGGTCGGCTGTGTGAAGGCCATGTGGCGTTATGGCACACGCTGCGCTTCAAAACAAAAGCGTCGTCTGCTCCGGTTCCCGGGTTACTAAAGTACAGTAATGAAATTGCATTGATCCGTTAAGCGGGGCGGGATTAGTGTAAAACGTACAAAGAGCACTTGCTCACATCCCCCCCTACTCTACCACTACCAGCGTCCTCGCTGAGTAAAAACACCAATCTGTCAGGCCGACGTATATAACGTAACAACCTAGAATGGGCTAAGATCTCCGGCTGAACCGGGAAACAAAATCAATCCTTTGACTAACATATATTTAATATGAGAGTCCGCGATTTCAAATAAGACCAAATCAGAGGCGGCATTATGCCTTAGATCAACAGAGGGTTGTTATTTAAACAATGATCCTCTAATATCTACAACCTACTGAAAAAGGCCTGAGTATATACTGAAGCAACCGGTCACTGAGTTATCACATTTCACAATCCATTTAGGTCACCAAAAAAAAATCCGCACTATTTGCCAGTAAAACAGGCAGTTAGACTAGAAGATTTGCATTTAAGCAAAATTCTCCTAAGTACTGTTGTTTCCGACACATTGCACCTACAAAATAGCCAAGATAAAAACATACCATGAACCTAGCAATACAAATGGCATCTGACATAAAAATCATGAACACTAGTGTATAAAATGCAATCATCACACACATGTCATGTCAACAAAACAGCTAATTTCAAAACACTTACGGTACTGTGCCAGGTAACTTTGCGGTCGGGTTACTGTTGAATAATGTTCTTCTCTGCCAGACGTCGTGAGCGTCTAGGCAGAGGCACAGGTGGTCGCTGGATGACATGTGTCACTACTGGCACAGCAACAGCAGCACGAGCTGGATTTTTCGGTGTTAACACGCATAGTTCATCGTCACTGTCTGACTCAGTCACTGACGTCTGGCCGCGGAGATGGAGACTGCTGGCCGGTGGCGTCGATGGTGTTGGTGGCTAGCCGGGGTCGTCGATGGTGCTGGTGGCTAGCCGGGGTTGTCAGTTGTGGTACCGCGACATCGGTGGTGTTGGTGGCTAGCCGGGGTCGTCGGTGGTGATGGTGGCTAGCCGGGGTCGTCAGTGGTGCTGGTGGCTAGCCGGGGTCGTCAGTTGTGGTACCGCGACATCGGTGGTGTTGGTGGCTAGCCGTCATCATCAGGGTTGTCTGCTGCGGTCTGGGCCGTGGTCACTCAACCTGCTGTGGTCTCGGGTAGCTCCGCTCATCCTGCTCTCGCAGCGCCAAAGTTGTAATGGAGCGGAGTCTGCTCCGGTTCCCGGGTTACTAAAGTACAGTAATGAAATTGCATTGATCCGTTAAGTGGGGCGGGATTAGTGTAAAACGTACAAAGAGCACTTGCTCACACATGTTACCACTTATAATTGTTCAGCTGTTGCTTCAAACTGCTGGTGGCATTCACCTCAACCCAGGACCCCCTTGCAGAGCACAGCCCAAAGAGTTGTCAATAATTCACATAACTGCCCATAGTCTTCGTCTTAAACTAGATTTACTTGACAGTGAAGTAACAGATCATGATGCCATTACTATATCAGAGACATGGTTATTTGCAGATGTTAAAAATAAGAACATTTTAATCAATGGGTATCACCCACCGGTACGTAAAGACCGATCTGACGATCCGCACGGAGGAGTGGCAATTTATGTTAAGAACAGTCTCATTTGTAAAGAGAGGCATGACCTGTCTATTCCCCAACTAGAAGCAGTCTGGATAGAGACAAAGATTGGCCAAGACAGGTGCTGATTATAGACCTCCAAACTCAAAATCTGAATATTGGGACTTAATAGACCAGTCTATTAAAAATGTGTTCGGCACTCCACATAAAGTCATAGTACTTGGGGATTTCAACACAAACTTTTTAAGTAACCCTTCTCCTCGGCTCCTAGATGTTACCAACTTCAATAAGTACAGCAAGTAGTAACTCATCCCACACACATTACAGAAGTGTCAGCCACATTGATAGATCTTGTACTCACCTCTTGTACCGACATAATTAGTCATGTTGACGTTCTTCCACCAGTCTGTAGTGACCATTCAGTGCCATGCATAAAATTAATTCATAAAATAAAACATAGCCCTTCATTCATACATACTATTTATGATTATGGAAAACGTGACGTTGAAAAACTATCTAACAAGCTGTCTAATGTTAAATGGATATATATTGTGTCTCTGTGTATAGAAGAGGTTGTGTAACTTTTTTCTGACATTTTACACGACATGGCAAAAAAGTGTATGCCTGTAAAAACAGTGTTCAGCAGTGCGACAAACCATGAGTAACTGAAGAAATTAAACAATAAGAAACAAAAATAAACTCCACAAAAAAGCAAAAATATTTAATATTGACCAGTCATGGAAAAACTTTAGACAAATTAGGAATGACCTTACCTATGCCATAAGGAAAAGGAACAGGATTTAGACAATTGTGAGTCTTCCAGCAGGACATTCAGTACTAAAAACTGGTGGAAACTAGTAAAGTCTTTTATGAGCAGCAAGGGATCTGATCCAGACATAATACCACCATTAGAAAAAGATGGAGTTACTTATTATACCAACAAAGAGAAGGCGACTATACTTAACCAATTCTTCATCAACCAATCAACTGTTGAAGAGAACAGTATGTTCCAGATGTACCAGAACTATTAATGAGTATAAATCAAATAAATCTGAGTGTAGAAGAGATAAAAAACACTCTTACAGAATTAAGTACAGCAAAGGCAACAGGCCCTGATCAAATACATAATAGGATTTTTTTAAATAGCACTGGAATCATATCTGAACCATTAACTTTTCTCTTCAGTCGATCACTCAATGAAGGAATTTTTTCCCACAGTCTGGAAAACAGCACACATTACACCAATTCATAAAAAAGGTAACAAAGAACAGTGTACTACTGTCTGATATCTTTGCTTAGTTGCGTAGGAAAAACTCTAGAAAAATGTGTTCATCATCATGTGTCTAATTACTTAACACAAACCAGATAATAACACCATCACAATCATGGATTCACTACAAAAGATTCAGCAGTGTACCAGTTACTAAGTAAGTATATATATATATATATACAATGACTTTTGTAAGTCATTTGACAGTGAAATAAATACTCAAGCAATTTTCTTTGACATATCCAAAGTGTTCGATAAGGTACGGCACCGTGGCTTACTACGGAAATTGCAAGCCATTGGAATTAGTGGCACTTTACTTCATTGGCTCGAAAACTATTTGGCTGAATGTAAACAGGCTGTGGTACTCCACGGTAGCAGGTCTGATTATTTAACTGTACCTGCAGGTGTCCCACATGGCTCAGTCCTAGGACCTCTTCTGTTCCTTATCTACATAAGTGACATTGTTGAAGACATCAAATCAGTTATTAAGCTTTTCGCAGATGACATTAGTGTGCTTAGAAGATCCACACATCTGAGCTGAAATTTTAAATAATGATCTTGATAAAATAATGCAGTGGGCAAATAAATGGAAAAAATGAGTTTAATGAAAGGAAGACAGAACTGATGAACATAACCAGGAACAAAAAACACCAATTTCAATCCTTGAATTTTGGAAGGACTATTTTAGAAGACACCCATAACCATAAACATTTAGGAATCATTTTTCAAAACAACTGTAAATGGGAGTCATATTAAAATGTTAATTAATAATAATAATAATGTACATTTATCATGCGCTCATCAACACCCTGAATGCTCACATGATACATATTAACCTAAATATGATATTCTATGCACATGTAGAGCATAGTCCTACCAAAACAATTTACATAAAGTATTATAAAACAAAAACAAACAAAAAACACACACTACAAACACACACATGCATGCATGCATGCACGCACGTGTGTGTGTGCCCGCACACTGACTGTAGCAGAAACTGGGTACTGATATTAGTTAGGATGGAAATACTGTGAGAAGAGGAAGGTTTTCAGTTTGGCTTTAAAAGATGAACAATTACAAAATGTAGATGTCAAGTTGCTTGCCTAGGATCGTTTAAATATTGCCTTAGCAGAAATGCTCCTGAAACCATGTATATAGGTCTTTTATATTACTGCAGTTAGATTATGCCGACATCATTTGGGATAATTGTAGTCTAAAATTAGTATAAGATCTAGAAAGTCTACACCTTGATGTAATAAGAACCATTATAGGTGCTGTTCGCAGAACGTCACCAGAAACTAAACACTGAATCAGGGTTCATGACTTTATGAGAAAGACACTTCAGACACAAAATTATTATGTATCACAAGATTGTTCAAGAAAATACCCCGACTTCCCCCACTTGTTTCCTCAGCTATTCCATACCATCAATGACGACCACTCCAACGACAGGTACCAAAACATAAAACTGAGACTTACAGGCAATCATTTTTCCCATCGACAACCACATTGTGGAATAATTTACCAGAAGACGTCCAGCGAACAAAATCAGTTAGTCAAGTTAAACACTTTCTCACCAGAAATGACACACATCCCCTGCCTTTCTTTTACAACGGTAGTTGAAAAGCACAGATAATACATTGCAAACTCGGCCTTGGCATGAGTGACCTAAATTACAACCTAATAAACAGACACTTAACAACAAATAGCTCTTGTGATTTTGGAGAAAGAACAGAAACATCTGAACACTACATTCTACACTGCCCACATTTTACACTTGTATGTCAAAACACCATATTTAAACTCCCTGCAAATTTGCTGAATATTACTACTGTCCTGCAAGGGGATCCAAACATATCGAGCAATATGTCCAAGACGTCATGGCCCAGCCTGGTCGTTTTGCCATGGAATGACAAACTCAACTAAACAGTTATTGGCATAGGAGCATTTTCTCTCTCTCTCTTGATTTCTGATAGATTTTTGTTGTTGTTTTCATATTGTTTAATATAAACATACATACCCGTTGGTGCAAAATGAATTTAGTAAATTATGCTTGTGAGCATTTACTATAAGCGTAGCAATGATTTTGATTGTCCATATTTTCATGAATGTAAATAAACTTTGCATATTTTTATCATGACAGAAGACATGTTTTGTTGCGACAAACGTGTTTGGGCAGGCGGTCTGGCTACATCCATATATCTTTGTGTGATGTATTTGCAGCTTTTATCCCGTCTTTTTTTGGTCTTTGTCCATGATTGATCACAACTAGCCCATTGGCCAGTAGATCAAGGAATAGTGTACATGTCTTTATGTTGGTTGTCCATAGGTTTTCATTATTTGTTGTTCCATTTGAATAATTCAGAAAATACCTGTCATTTTTGCTTGTCTGTGGTCTCAAATTATTTATTTCTCAGTGACCTCTCAGTGACCTCTTGTAGTCATTTAGTTTGGTGGTATTGGCTTTGGGCAGTATTTTCATACCTGACTAAGCAGGTATTTTCATATTTTCCTTTTGAGTTTAGATTTGTTTGGCATGGATGGCAGTTTCAAGAATGTTCAGCCATTCAGCTCATTTGCTTCTCCATCCCACCCACCTTTCAGACTTGTTCTAAGTTGTTCTTTTCCACCATTATTCTCCCCCCCCCCTTTTGTTGTTGTTGGCTTCTTCAGCTGTTTGCTTGCCTGCCTTGAGTTCAATTGAAATATCGTCCATATAGGTACAGAACCTAACAAAACATCGCTCCTTCAATCCTGTTGTACTAAATCCTCGTGTTCTCAAAGATATTGCTTAAGGCTGTCACAGTCTAGTTCCCCCAAAACATCGCATGTCACAACACTGTCTGCTGTGTCAGGCATAAATGGCTTTCCAGAAGCCAAGGGAAGTGTCTCCAAAATGCTTTGAAAATAGCACAGTGGCAAACAGCCTATTGGTTAGTTTGGTTACATTTGTTTAACACCAAGTTGTCTTAGAAGAGGTACTGGCCGGGACCGAGATCCCAAAGAGACTATACCTAACGCTACACTGTCACCACCAGAATTATTTCTGCATTAAGATGGGCAGTGATGAGAACCATTTTAATGCTTCATGAATTGTGAGGGGCAGTCACAAACTGACAGATAGTGTCCATAAACCACACCTGTTGAAGAGAGAAGAGAGCTGAAACAGAATCAAACTTGGGTACTTCTTACCAGCCTAGCGCTAGGCCAAACTGGCCCACACTCATGACAAACAGTTGAGCAGCATTTTTATACTGTCCTAAAGGGAAGTACACAACATGACAGTGGTCTCCCCTCAACTAAACACATGTTTGTAACAGAACGAGGCCCAAATGCACATTTGTTGTGATGGCACTTTCCAACATTCCGCAAATCTTAGATTGTATATAAATTGTGTTGAATGTATTGAACTTTGATGAGACTTTCACTTGCTATTTGATACTTATATTTTGGCAAGATATGATCTTTGTGCTTGACTGAGAGTTAAAAAGCAACAAATGAATCTATGTGAAACACCCATTGTTTCTATGAACTGTGGCAGCCTTTTTGAGGAGGGGTTGTGCATTCAAGGAGAAGGGGGATTTTGAGCTGGCCCAGGCTGACCTGAAGATTGTCATCAACAAAGATTCAGCTCACCTGGCAGAGGTACCATTTGTATTTTTATTTGTAGAAATTGTACAGGTTATGCGCTACCAGTGCACCTCATGGTGGGTACCATGGATGCAGAAATTAAGGTTTGCTCTGCTGGAATCCAAAGCTGTGGAAGATTTTCTGTGCAACCCCTGCCCTATGTCAGAGAAGTTACAGGATTATTGTTTATCTGAGTTTAGTGATTATGCAGTGTGACTGTGAGCTGCAGATGTAGAAATAAAAATCACATCTGTCAGAAAACCAGAGCAGGCTAATCCAACACTTATTAGAGTGCAACCTCAAGTCAGTTTTCTGGCATGCTGGATAACATCTCATGTAGCTGATGTCATAGTTAAACTTGACTGAGTTTAATAATAATAATGTAAATGGTTGATGGAAGTAGGTTGGAAGTAAGGAACAACAAGCGAGCCACAGCTTTTCTTCTTTTCTTTCTGATGGTACATGTATGCAAGAGGCCATTGATATTGCCTCTCACTTTCTCTTGTGCTCTCTCACTGTCTTATAGTAACATCCAAAATAATAATATGTAAAACATACATAAAAGAATTATTACAAATAATTGACGTCATAATCTTCCCCCACACCCTAAAGAAGAAAATGTTAGAGACACTGACAGACAGAGCGACACACAGACTACAACAACACAAACACAGTGTGCAGATGCACTTGGTTACATCCAGATGCACTCGGTTACAATAATAATACTGATAAAAATGTCTGGTGTGGTGCAGTTCTGTAAATAATACAGGCTCAGTGCACCTTACAATACACCCTCTTAAACATTCAGTAATCCTAACAACCAGCACACATACACACTCTTGCAGACATGAAGCTGAAGGTCCAGTAAGTAGATCAGAGCAGCTGCAGGTAAAGTCTGTAGTGCTGACCCACTTTCGTGTAAAGAGGGAGCCTTGGATAGCTCTGGACTTCACAGAGAGAACCTAATTTCTAATAGTACTGAATCCATGGTACCCCATTGCAAGAGAATCTTTGGAACAAATGATGTATCATGCTACTGTATTATATGACTATACACTGCATGCATGTGAACATTGTGTATATTTGTGCATACTGTATGTCTGTGTGTATTTTCTCATTAGTTTGTAGTGTGCATCATTTTGTGCAAGGGGTATGCGTGCATGTGTGTGAGTGTATGTTTGTAGACTACTTGCATGCATGTATGTGCATCCTAATGAATGAATGAGTTGAGTGAGCATTTTTTTCTTTTGATCCATGTTATTTGTGTATTTATTATTTAGGATATTTTTTGCAGACTGCAAAGAGTTATCTTCAAGAAGTAGAAAAGGAACTTTCCCAGGAAAGCACCAAGGACAGTACCATGAAGAAAGTTAGGGCACAGCGAATGGCAGAATCACCAGAAGCTACCACAAAATCTGCTCGCAAAAGGCAGCGAAAGAAGTTGAAGAGCAATAAACAGAGTTGTTCCCCCCAACTTGACCCAGACACATCAGAAAAGGCAGTTGTAAAAAAAGATTGTAGTCTGGACCAGACCATTGCTGGTACAGTATCTGCTGAACCAGCCAATGATGGACAGGTAATTTATTGTGATACTGTGTTATTTCCCTTCTTTTTTGCTGTTTTGTGCCAGTATCTGTGCTGGCTAGCCTGAAGGGGGGCCAGGAATGCCGGATGTCCACCCCCACTTCTCACCTGTCTGGAACCTCAGGGCTATTTGATTGCCTTTCCTAGTTCCTCTCTGGATTTTTTGCCTAGTCCTCTTGCTCTTTCTGTCTTGTCATTTTTCTGCTAATTGTCTATTCTCCTGCCTTTTTTCTCAGAAAATTCCCACATTTTTTGTTAAGAGTTAGGCTTTTTTTTTTGCATCTATATAATATTTTTTAATTTCTTGTTGTTGCTGTCCATTTTTTTTCTTTTTCTTTAAAGGGCCCCTGAACACTGATTTTAGCTTCAGATCTTGTCTTTGGTATATTCCACCGACTAAATATTTTCACACAGTAAATACAGGTATATATCCTATGCCTCACTAATCATTTCATATTTTTCAAGTGTCTTAAACGCTTATGAATCGCAAAACAAGACCAGTATGTCACGGCAGAATGGACAAGGGAAGTAACCGCTGTAACCATGCGATCATGCATATTTGTTTGAGATCATGCATGCATATTTTGTCTATTTACTTGGAGCCGTAAAGTGAAAGGCTAATCGTGATGTCACGACAAGATTCGACTGCCATTGATTGGCATTGTTGCTTCTACAGTTTCAGTGCACAAAACTCCGGATAAATTTGCAGAAAAAGTTGGAAATGGCAACTGGAGTACGGCCATACCAGTACAAGCCAGTTTTGGATATTGATTTTGGCATTGGCTGGGAGAGTTCAAGTGATGAAGAAGTGTCATGAGAATAGTGGTGGTTATGCTTGTGTTTATTGTATATTGTGATGTGTGCAATACTACTTGTTGTGTACTTTTTAAGTGTTAATCTTTTACAAATGTACACTGTTTTTGTTCTTTATGTGTGGCACCCACATTTTCCTTTGAAGGAATAAAGAATTTCTTGACTTGACATAAGAGCACAGAAGCAAAAATAACTGTGCCAACGACAAAAGATGGAAAGCCAAACTAACCATAACTAACCCCTCACTAACCCGGCCTCCATCTAGAAACACAATGACTGCAGACTGATAAAAGCAAATTGCTAATCAGGACTACTGATGACATAGCATCGGGATGTAAACAAATGCAGATTAAAAGAGAAATGCAAAATGGCTGCCCTAATCAGGCAAGCTAACATTGGGTATGAATTGGCCAATAAGAATTTTTTTTAAAGACGTATGATGAACAAGAAGAGAGAGAAAACAACAACAACAAACAAAAACACTTTTTGAAAAGAAAGAGGAGGCAGGAAATGTCAGCGAGCAACATGACAAAGGCTGAATACACATAATCCGTGTACACGATACAACCAACTTAGCAGTGACAACAACACTGCAGGGCAGCAGACGCTTATGAACTACCCCACACAAAGAAAGACTGAGCGGTCTTGTTAAACATCGAGACTACCCCTCTCACTCATACATCATAAATGAATGCTATAACATGAGAAACAAAAGGGCAAGCAAAGGGGAAAAAACAGTCATTGGCAAACCCCAAACCCTAACCCAGGAAGGCCACGAAATCACTATAGTCTCTCTATTGAACAAGAATGAACAAAAAAAGTTCATCTTTACATATGATGAAACAAACATGGATAAATTGGGAAAATAAAATAAAACACCCAATAAAAGGCAGGCTCCCTGATGAAAGTTAGAGTAAAGCTAGAGTAAACAGAACGAAAAAGACTGAAACGCCACGCACCTAACAAGGCTCGAGAAAGATGGAATGACAAGGGGGAAATAAACAAAGGCCCATGCAACTACTGGCAATGGTGTCAGAGCTTCATCCTTGGAGATTCTAACTCGAAATGCTTCCAGGTTGGTTATCCTGTGGACACCCCTACAGACATGTATTTGAGCCCAAAGTGATTGCTCAGCAGTGTGCGATCTGTGAAGCTTTAAAAAAATAAAAAAAATTTAATGTTTTGAGCTGAGCACATTGTGGTGTTTTGGTTCCCACTTCTTTGTGGCTAGGTCCCATCAATTCATTGCTACTTGCCACTGTCGTTTTCTGGCTTCATTTTTAAAAGGAAAAGCATAGAAAGAAAACTCCTTTGTCATATTTTCACTGCAACCAACTGCAGCACATTCACTTGGCATGCTTTAAAATTTGCCAGACTACTTTTGATTCAATTTTGTTCAAGTCATTACTGAGAGATGTGCGTCAGTTGTCTTGTATTGACATCACAGAGGTCACCTGACTGAAACCCGGGATTTTCAGCTGCAGACGACGCAGCTGCTCAAAGCTCAAAGCTGTTTGTTTTCATTCAAATCAATACTTTTACATACATCAGAAAAATGTAAATGTATCAAACGAACAGCGTGTATGTTAAACTTTATTTATATAGTACAATGTAAGTGATATTTACGACTTAAAATCAGTGTTCAGGGGCCATTTAATCTGGTATTAATAAATAAGATGCAATGGTTGAGGATACCAGCATGTCCTGGCCTTATGTGCTCTTTTAACAGAGGTAATATCAAAGGGACTAAATTTGTGTTTGATGTTTGTGTATGTATGTTTTTGTGTGTGTGAGAATTGGTTTGGTTGAATGCTTTGACAAAGGGTTTATATGTGAGAAGAGTTTTAAAATGTACATTTGCTTCTTGCTTCTGTTTCTGGACAACAGTTAAGTTGTTCAGTGGAAGCACATTGTGTCAACGTGGAACAAGCAGTCAACACAGACCCATGCAGAGGCACAACACCTGCATCTTTACAGACAGGTAAATTTCTTGTACAGCTACAAATCTGTCTTGCTCCACATCTTTCTTCTCTCTGCCCAAACCCAATTGTTGTTTTCAGAAATAAGAAACAACTCAGATTGTGTGGTGTGTGTGTGTGTGTGTGTGTGTGTGTGTGTGTGTGTGTGTGTGTGTGTGTGTGTGTGTGTGTGTGTGTGTGTGTTATTTTGCAGTGGGGTAGTATAGAAGCAGAATTTATGGTCCCATTTCAGAACGTATTAAGTATAAAGTCACTTGTATGTGTTTCAGTGCTATAAATGGTTCTGGTCCTGCTTATCTCTCTGAACTGCTACATGTTGACACTCCATCTCATACACTACACTCTTCTTCTGACACCCACATGCTGAAAATCCAACAATACAAATGCAAGACTCATGGCTTTTTCACACAAGACCTTAGACGCTGCTCAACCTTTTCATCTTTTAAAGCCAAATTGAAAACCTTCCTCTTCTCACACTCACAGTATATTCATCCCAACTAATATCAGTACCCAGTTTCTGCTACAGTCATTGTGTGTGTGTGTGTGTGTGTGTGTGTGTGTGTGTGTGTGTGTGTGTGTGTGTGTGTGTGTGTGTGTGTGTGTTCCATTTAATACTTTATGTAAATTGTTTTGGTAGGACTGTGCTCTACATGTGTATAGAATATCATATATTTAGGTTAATATGTATCATGTGAGTGCTCAGGGCATTGATGAGCGCATGATAAATGTACATTATTATTATTATTATCTGCTAAGGCATAGGTGGAGTGTGCAAGCTATATTCTGAGCCCCTACTTAAGGCTTTAAAAGGAGGAATATCATCAATACGTAACATTAATGGCTCTGCTGGGTTCTAAGCAGAGGGGCCCCTAATCTGTGTTTCCAAGGCACTCCACTTCATGTGTACATGAACATCAAAGTCTGCTTCAATTCAGTGCACATTTTGTGTAAATATTTTAGTAATGTTTGCCGTGGCTTTGGCTGTGTCACAACACGCTGACACCACCAAGAACATAGTTATATGGGGACTGTGTTCAACCTTGATTTGATCCTTACGTAACAGCAGCATCCACCTCACAGAAGCAGAGATAAATCCTCTGAGGATGGTGTATGGCTGCCCATGTGGCAGGATAATAAAGAATGTAAACAAATGATCACACCTACAATCCTCATCCCATGGAATGTCTTTGTCAGTGTACCTAGTGACCCCTAGTGTGTTCTACTGGGGAGACACTACATCAACAACAAAGTTTGGGATGTACTCCAGTTAACTGTCTTCATTGTGTTCTTTTTTCTTTCTTTTTTGCAGTTCAACAGGAAATACATCCAGCTTCATCACAAGACACAATGCTTTGGTTGCAAAGGATTTGTGGGCTCACGGGGGAATGCCTGAATAACTTTGAAGATTTAGATGGAAAGATGCTGTTTGCATATAAGCATGATGTGAAAAAACTGGCAGAACATACTGAAGTTCCCCTTGGAGTTGCACGTAAGATTGTTTTTTTCCGAGATTATCCTCATTTTCAGTCAGCCATGTTGGGATGGAATGTGGAACATGTCCAAGAATTCATTGAAAAAAATGTTCAAGGTCAGAACTTGTCTAAGCTTCATGAAAACAAAATAGATGGTCCGGCATTCTTATCATATCAGAATGAAGGTGAAATACAGCAAGACCTTAATGTGAAAAAACTTATTGCCTTTAAGATCCTGATTGAAAGGAACAGTTTCCTGGATGAAGAAAGAGTCAACTCAAGCCAGGATGAAAATGAAAGAACTGGGGAAACAACAGCAACTGAGCAAGAGGCTGGTGGATCATCTCAGGAGAAGGAGACCAATGAAATGATAGTGGAAGACACAGCTGAAGGAAAACCTGCTACAGCAATGGACAGCATCGAAACTGGGCATAGTGGGGATGATGCTATGTCAGTGTTGTTGAAAAAAGAAGATGTTTTTACTGCTTACAAACTCTTCTTGCAAAATAGCTTGCACTTGCAGCCAGTAACTCCTGAGACATCTTCAAATAAACTGAAAGAGTGTGGCTTGCATGTTATTTACCATAAACGTAGAGACCTGAATAAGCTGGAAGAACAGTTCATATTTTTTATTATGGGCAAACCTGACTTTTGCAGAGGTAAACAGGGGAAGGATGCGTATACCAAACTCTGGAAAATGGTAAAAGGTGAGATGTCAGCAAAATGGTTAAAATTGTTACCAGATGAAACACGGGAGTTATTTTTGTCTGAAGATGATAGTGACAGGATTCAGCATGACTACAAGACCATTTCTTTCGGAGATGAAACAGCAAAGATCTTGTCCATAACAGAATTTGACAAAACAGTCCGTGGGCTGGACAAATTTACTGCTCCTGTCTTGCTCCTTGATAAACAGCTATTGGAGGAAGGATGTTGTGGGTACTATTTTAATCTAAAGCAAGATAAAACAACAGATGCATTTTGCTTCAGATTTCACAGAAGTGTTCCATACTGGATTTTTGACTCCCAGGACTTTGGGTGGGGTTTCCGGACAGAGAACATTGAGGGATCAGTGGCAGGTAATTTGCCAAAATGCCAGTATACAGTTGCAGAATTACCAAGATCTGAAGCTAGTGCAAACAGTCCTGCTGAAGAAAGTCATTTGCAGGAGAGAAGTGAAAATTCTGATAAAACTAGTTGCAATGAGCAGAAATTTGGTGCTGACAGCAACACAGTGAATGCGGTTGATGTATCTAAGATGGAAGCAGATACTTCTTACCCGCAGCAGGAAACAGTAGAGTCTGAAGAAGAGACGGACCTAAAGACACAGGTGGTGGAGAATGCTCAGTTTTCAGTTCATGCACCAGAACCAGCAGTATTTGTTCCTTCAAGACCTTTTAAAAAAAACAGCTGGAAGTATGGGGAGGGAATTTTGAGAGCAATAGAATCGGGAGACAACATGCTATCTCCAGCTGTAGAACTCAAATATCAGGCTAGCTGTCATGCAGAAGCTCCTTTGTCAATGCGTTCATTTCTGTACAAAGCATTAGAATTTGTTTGTGCATGTCTCAATGCTCGAAAAAATGGAACAATATATTTTGGTGTTGCTGAAAAGTCGGTGGGTGAAAAGACCTTCAGATATGGGGAAATTATTGGCATTGAAATGGATCAAGCACTCTGTGCACACTATTATGATACAATTTACAACAACTTTCTACAAAAGTGTTTCCCTGACTATTATGAACTTGTCAAGTTGTGTGTCTCAGGGCCATACTTTATACCTATTAGAAACACAAACACTCGATATGTGATTGAAATAGACATAGAACCAAACTCCCAACAAACAAAAGATCATGTTTTTGAATTTTGCCCAGCGCCAATATTTGAAAAATATGGAGAACCAAAAAAATCAGAAAATGATTTTCCTGGAAGAAAAAAGGAAAAACATGTATATATGAAGAACAAAGATAAGTGGAGTGGACTTTTTAGAAGGGATGGCTCTGAATCCAAGTATGTTGACACTACTGAAAAACACCACTTTGTACGCACCATTCTGCCTGAATTGTGCACAAAAAGACGCCAAGAGGAACAGAAGGATCTTGTAATGAAATCACAATTAATGTCTACTCCAGAGGCAGAAAAGCTGAAGCAGTTCATGGGAGAATGTGATGCATCAATGTTTCCTATACTGGTCCTCCCTAAAGTATCAGAGAGTGATAGACCAAATATAAGTTACTTTGGGTTTCTTCATCACATTCGATGGTCTGCTGTTTTTGACTTTGACAACAGATCCGATAAAGATGGGGTGTACAGCATAGCCATAAGCACAAACTTGGATTTTGAGGTTCATGAGTCAGTTGTTAGTGACTTGTCTGTGGATGATAGAAAAGATCAGTTGTCTTTTCCAAAGAAAACTGTGTGGCTCTTTGCAAATGGAAAGACAACAGGTAGTAACGCTTTTGAAAGGCTTGAACGTAAGGCATGGAAAAATTCCTACTGGACTTACATTCAAAATGCTGTGGCATTTTACAAAGACAACAGTGTAATTCCTCCATCCAGACGTCTTGTTTTGATTTTAGTGTCAGATGAACTGGATGATGGTATTGTGGAAGCCTCCCAAGATATTAAGACTGCTTTCACTTGGAATACAGTTTTTTTTGTGTTCAGTTCTGATTCAGTGAGAGATCAGTTTGCTGAAGAGCTTTCAGATGATGTGTATTCACACAGTGTTGTGATGCCCTGGCAGCATGTTCATCATGTTATGTGTCAGTGTTTAAACCTGAAGGGCAGAGATAGGGAAAAATATGTTTGTGCATCAAGTGGTGCTCATGTCCCCATCCCACCCAATGAATGGCAGTCTTGGGGTGACCTAGAAGTTCTTAACTCGAGAGAATGCCTTGAGGAGTGGGATGGTCTTTCTAAAACACAACGTGATGCGAAAGCATATGATGAGGAAAGACAGTTTTACCGAGGGAATCCTGTTTCATGGTGGAATTTTTTCTTTACTTGTTTTGCCTATGATCATGTAATGAAGCGTTCAAATTTGCCAAAAGTTCTGAGTCATATTGATGACAAGATCAGGATTACAGATGGAGAAGTTGACAAAGTGCCCATTGTGACCATATCACACATGCCTGGTGCTGGTGGGACAACACTTGGAAGAAACATTCTTTGGGAGATGAAAAACAGACACAAGTGTGCTGTGATCAAGACAATATCTTCGGACACTGAACGTCAGGTCACGCAGTTTTGGGAAGCAGCTGAAACAGGACAAGACCAAATGAGATTACAGCCTGTTGTGCTCCTTGCGGACAATTTAACCAGTGATTCTTCACTGTTGAATGAGTTTGAGCTGTGCAGAAAATTATACAGACGACAGAAAGAACTTCAGCTTTCAAGACCATTGGCAATCTTGATTCATTGCAATCGCAACATGAAACCAGAGGGTAAATTTCAGTTGACGCAGAAGCTTGCCCCTGAAGAAAAGGCTTGGATGGAGAAAAAAAGCAAGGATCTTGAAAAACAAAACATAGAAGATGTAGAAACTTTTATTGCATTCCTGTCAATGAGACATGAGTTTGATCAAGAGTTCTTGCAAAATACCATAATCCAATTTTTGGACCGAAAGGTCTTGTATGAGAATGAACGGATGCTGATTGAATTCATTTCACTGATAACTGCCTACTTTCCTTTGTCTGAAGGTTCTCCAGGATTACCGGTCACCAGTTGTGATGCCCTTATGAGAAAGTATGGTGATGACATTGCAAAAAAACTGCCGTGGGAGAAAACTCTTAGTAAGGTAGCCAAGGTCCTGTTGATTGTAGAATACCGGTATGACTCAAACAGTCCAAGAACTGTTGTTAGAATTGCTAACCAGCCATACGCAAAAGTGATTCTGGACACTGTGTTGAAAGAAAATAATGAAACTCTTGGTGACATTGTGCTCAGGTGCCTGGAGTCACCCTTGGTATCTAACGTTTCACCTTCTTGCAAGGAAGTAACAGAAATGATGAGCAAAATGCTCATTGAAAGACATTTTGATGAAGACTCAACTCAAATGACGCTCATGTCACCTTTGATCATGGACATAAAAAGAAAAGAGTTTGAGAAAGCTCTGCAGGTGTTAAAAACTGGATATAAGAGACTAAAGAATGAAGTCTTTAACCAGCAGATTGCAAGACTGTACATGTCTGAAAACCAGCTTGATGAAGCAAAAGAATTTGCGCAGCTTGCTGTGCAGTTATCACCTGAAAAGAGGGACTTCAAACACACATTAGGTCTCGTGCATTTAAAAAGATTTTCTGCACTGATTGAAAAAGTTCAGGGACAAAAGAAGATGAGTGGCATCAACAAGATTGAAGAACATCTTAAAGTTGCATTTTTGGCGCTAACAAACTTTATTGAAGCCCAAGGTAAAATTGATGATGATGCTCTGAGCATTTGTTATGCTCATTGCCAAACCATTGAAGTTGTCAATAAAGTGTTACACTTTCTTTTGGACCAAATCCCTGAAGACGACTTGTTTAAATTAGGTAGGTACTTGACCGAGGATGATTACTTGGATTATGATCTGTTTGACCAGCTACTTGCCCAAGAAAGAGAAACATTAAAGGCACTTTTAATGCATGGTATCAAAGCACTTTGTTTTCTGTTTTATTTGGCTTATTCATATAGTTCTGGAAGAAATGGTGTGTCATATCAAGATATAAGAGACACCAGGACACTGGAATATGTCACAACTGTTTGTGTGAAGCAGATGAGCATGCTTGCAACTAGTGTTGGTAAATTGAGAATACAAACAAGATTTACCTCAAAATATGAAAACAGACCAAAAGAGGACAATGCACGCCGCTTCAGAAATGTGAAGTTGAAAGGATGCTTTTTTGAAAGTATCTTCTATCAATTTAAGTACCTGAGAGGCCGTAGACAACAATGGTCCCATACTCGTGAGTCATTCCAGGAGATCAGAAACAATTTAGATGCTATTGTTGAGAAGTCATTTACTGACATGGACAATTTCATGACTATTAGCCTTGCTATTCAGATAGCTGATGAAGGGAAAACTTTTACTCATGACAGGTCAAGTATTTACAAGATGTGTGATAGGATCATCAGGTCAGATCTTGAACCCCATGATACACGTCGCATGAGAGCTCACCTGTATCGGGTATTTGTGAGTTGGCCACAGGAACACTGGGAAGGTTTCAATGAGGATGAATTCAGGAAATCATTCCAGCAAAGATCACCTATACTGATGCACAGGAAGGAGTCACTTCTGCCGAAGGTACACTTTTTTGTGACGAATGAGACAAAAGAATTCTACTTGTGTCACTGGACTGATATTTATGGGGATGTTGAGAGAGAAGCTCCATGGGCGGAAATGTGCAAGCTGCTGAAGAGCTTCACAGGAAATTACAAGGTGGTGAAGAAACGTGATGGAGAGCAGTTCTCAAGGATAGAAATGGACTGGAAGTGTGCAGCAGGAGAGCTGCACCTAACAATCTGGAAGATTCGTGGTTTGAAAGTCTTCAGAGAGGAGCGAGTTGAATTTTATTTGGGATTTAGTCTGCATGGACCTGTGGCATTCATCCACAATGTCTTGCCAGATTCCATCAGCACTGTTGACTGCAATTAAATGGACAGTTTGAACCTTTTCCTTGTACACAAGAGTGGTTGTGGCCTGGGTGATGCTGTCTTCCCCCTTCCCACACATTTAAATTTAGCTTGATCAGACTTTCTGAGCTTTTGTTGCAGTTGCAAGCAACATAAAATGCATTCTATTGCATAGAAAGTTGTAAGGGCAACAAGTTTGTGCAGATCATTGGGCTGATCTGTAATTCTGATCACACCATTGATTTTAGCTGACTCTTTGAACTCTCCAAAAATGTAGCTAGAAATACCACCAAGAAGGATGTGCCTACATCAGTACATGGCTGCTTGGTACTGAAATGGATGTTACTTTTTGTGATAAAATTATGACTAATTTTGCATCTGGCAAATTGTATACCAAGACTTAATTTAAACCTCAATGAAAGTCTCCTGAAATAATGGCGGAAGTGGAGACAAGCATGCATTTCACAAATCAGTGGATACCCCAACCAAACCAACCTTTTCCAGCTGAGCTGGGAAGGCCTGTGTGAGTGTGACTACAGTATACAATACACTATACAGCTTTAACATGTTTTACTTTCATGTACTGACCTTATATTGTCCATATAATTATGTTCTTGTATTTCCAACAGTTTTTAAATTGTTCTGTGTTCTTGATGTTTCAGTGTTGTTGCATTTTGACTGATCCTTGTTGGCTGTATGTACATGAGTTTGCAGTGATGGAAGTCAGAATGTTGCTTTATTTCGCCTAATACCACTTTGTTGAACTTTATGACTTTGGTACTTTTATGTCAGCAAGTGTTCTGCAAGCATACAGATTCCTCACAAACAGTATTGCTGTAACATATTGAGGTTGCTGCTCAAAGCCACAAGATGTGACAGTTTATTGACCGTTTCTTGCAAAGCTACATGTTACTTACATTTCTTTTTACTTAAGTTAATTTAACCATTTCTTTTAGTACAGTACTTGAAGCTTTATATGCCTTGGACAATTTGATCACACATGTGACCCTTGTTGAAAACCTTTTGGGGCTGGTCCGCCTTGACACAGTTGGATTGGAGCACACTCCATGCCGGCTGTGCAGCACCAAAAAATCTTGAAAACAGTGATGATGGGAGTGTGGGCACGCTGGCTGTGCTAGGTGCAGACTGGTCAGTCATTACCAAATATACAGGGGTCTTTGACCTTATGAATATTAGGAGGTTAAGTTTATCAGTTATAGCTACTGTTGGCTGCCCACTCATCTGCCGTATGGGCACAGACCAACTTCTCAAATCCCTCTGTTGTCACAAGGACTTTTAAAAATTGTTTTATACCATGCAGTTAAAAAAAAATCAACAAAACAAAAACAAAAACAAATGCATCTGTAGTATTGACAGATAAACCTCTTATGTCTTATGCCTTTATGGCAGATTACCATGCAGACAGAATTACATTCAGTATTCACATTCTTTACTTTGAATTACATGTTTCACAGATCTTTGTCATAGCAAAATAAGAAAAATTCTTCAAATGTGAGTTGTTTGAGCATTAGTATTTTGCTTGTCCCAAATTGTACATTCTCCATTTTAGGACTATGTTCAACACTAAAAGTAGGACTCTGAACTAGACACACAGTCCCATTGTTGTATGTACTAGTAAGCTTTGCACTTGTAGTTTCTTTGTGTGTGCATGTGCTTGTGTGCCTTGCACTATAGTGTCCTGACTGGGAATGTTTACACCAGCAAAAGCCAGTTGTGACAGATTCATACAATGCACTTGCAAATTGACTTGTGTGTGTGTGTGTGTGTTGCAAGACAGTGATTATGGGAATGGCTGATTGCACTCTAAGTGAGGTAGTAGTGCATGTTTTATATATATATATAAAAAATAATTTCACATGTGATTGTTTGGTCTGAAGCATAACACACAGAATAGGCATGAGTAAAATGCATAATTATCTGGTTGCATTCTGGTGCCATGACTGTAAAGTTGTATAATCCTGAATTGTTTTATGTTCAGTTATACAGTCTGAAAATGTTTTGAGTTGTGACAGTTACTTTTTTTTTTAATGCCCAAGTTTGGATGAGAGGTCTGATTAGACGAGAGAAATCAGCTGCAATCAAACACGCCAACTGCTTCATCTGCATGCAGGAGTCGGACTCCAATGGTTGTGTAGTCCACCAGTCACCACATGGCGGGTGACACAGTGGCCAAATGAAAGTTTGTGTGGGAATCCCCGTCAGTTGTTGTCAGTGGAAGTGTGTCATTTTTTATTTTAAAGATTTTGTTCAGAATCAGCCAATCTTTTGCCTTGGAGTTGTGCTTTAGCTTGTGAGCCAAACACAGCAGCCACTATTGCACAGAATGTTATTGATACTGTTACTCATTAATTGACTGAAGCTTCTAATACCATAATATTGGAAAATTGGTATGTAATTTGCAGTGGTTTTGTAAGTTTTAAATGGTTTAGCTCTCCATCTCATTTTTTACCATTTAACTGTTATTTAAGTGTCATTTTGTAGTTTGGTAAAGGGGATTATCCCAAACATTTGCATGTTGTGTTTTGTCCTAATAAATAGCGTTCTTCTGAACCTTCTATGTGTTCACAATGTTTCTCCAAGTTGTTCTTTTCCCTAATGTTCAAATTTTATTATATTTTAAAATCTTCCTGATGTGTTATCACTTACTTTTATTTTGATGTGACCTTAAGCAGTGAGACTCTGACTGGGACATCAGAATCCAAGAAATAACTAACTACATGCTTTTGTTCATGTGTTTGTTTTTCTGTTGTCTTCTGTCTACATTTTGTTTTAAATTAGACATTGGTGTAATGCCTCAACAATTTTTAGTTGCTTGTTTTTTCATCTGTACCTTGCTCTTAATCATACTCATTGTATGGTGTAGAATGCACAACTTTACAGACTGCTGCATAGCTTAGGAAGAAAAATAATAATGTGTCATTTTCCTTTGTTCTGCCTTTACAATAAACTATTTGAGTAATTTGTTGTTCAGTTCTAACACTCAGGTGTTTTGTAGTATTTAGGTGTTATGCAAGTGTGCATTTCCTGAAACTGACAGCATGATTTAATTTACTGGATTGTACTAATTTCTTCTTATTTTACTGGATTCCATTTTATATTTTTAACTTCCTTGGAAAATCTGAGTCTGTAAAGTGTTTGTGTTTAGGTTGTGTATCAGAAATGCATGGCAAAGGTTTTGGTGTTAGTATGATTTTCGCAAGGCTGGGGGATGTCTGATGCCCCCCCCCCCCCCCCCCCCCACCCCCCATCTCCCTGTTGGAATATCAGGGCTGTCATTGTATTCCCTTTCCTGTCTCCTCTCATGTTTTTTTGCCTTGTCCTCTTGCTCTTTCTGTCTTGTTATTTTTCTGCAAATGGTACTTTCTGCTAATTTTGTTTTTCAAAAAGAAAAAAGAACTAACTTTTTTTTTGCTAAGAGAGAGGCTTTTTTTCATGGCTGTTGTTGAGCAGCTAAGAGATGATAGTAGGTGTTTTGTAGAGCTTGCTGCCATATGGCACTGGTATATGCCATGATGTATTTATACTAAAACATTTTAAATTGATTTTTGACCATTCCTTTATATGGTTTTCTAAATCTGGTATTGATAAATTAGATTGAATGGTTGACGATACCAGCATGTCCTAGCATTATATGCTTTTTGCTTTAACAAGGGCAATGTGCAAAGGACTAACTCCTCAGAAAGTTTTGTTTGATGTTTGTGTATTTTATCTTTGTGTATGAACTGTTTTTCTGGATTTGACTATGTGTGTATGGGTAGATGGTGGGTGTTAATAAGTTTGGTAGTATGCATTTGCTGTGGCTGAGTCCCACTCGCTACAACTAATGGTCACCCATCAGCAGTTTCCATGTTTAATGGAAGTTTTAAGCATATGTAAAATGACAGGAGTACCTGTGTGTGAGTGTGTGTGTGGGCACACTCCCACAATTCATGGGCGAGTGTGTGTGTTTGCACATATCCACCGGATAGTAAAACTGTGCAGAAAAGGTTCTTTACAAACCAAGAGAAAAGTGTTTTCTAATGTAACCGAGTGTATTGTATACATGTTCTGGGCCATACCCTTTAACCTTTTCTTTCCGGTCCTTTTCCTTTTTGATTGGGTGGGGTTTTTATGGCCCAATTATCTAAGGTGTTAAAAGTTGTGTGCTGGGCCAGCAGCGTCCCTTTTCCCCCAGTGTCCCTGCAGAGGCAGGTTGTTTGTTTAACTGTTGCGGCCGGTGTTCATGTGTTTTCATCAGGGGAGAGCCTGTAAGTAGTTATTTTTCTATGGCTTGTTGTTCTGTTGTTTCTTATTGATGTAAATAATGTATGTTTATAATGTTATCATGTTCACAACGTGCCTTGATTTTGGTTCTTGAATACGTAGGTAATTTCGGCGTTAGATTGCCGCCTGGTTGCAGCCGCTATGGCCGCGTCAGAGTACCTTGTTTGTACGTTCGAATGTTAAGCCTTTATGCCACAGGATGACCGGTATTTCCAAAATGTATGCAGCTCACCTTGGTTAGCTGATATGTAACTAGTATGTTATGTTGCCATTGTTGGATGTTCAGTTTGAGTGATGCTTTGCCGATGCAAAGTTATCCTTCTTAAAGTATGGGTACTTTGTCAGTGTGGCCGTGCGGCATAACTTATTTGTTTAGTTTCCTACCGATCTATGTTTCTACATGAAATCGGTGGTATATTATGGTTAACACTTTGAAGATGTTGACTTCATAGTTGTGGAATGTGGGAATGTTCAGTTTACTCGTTGAATATGGTTTAGTGCATAGGGGTGATTGTATAAACTGTGAGACGTGTTATTTCTGTTTTGATCCGGCTTTTGTATGGCCGAGTCTTGGGTGCGCAGACTTTCACTCTGCTTAGCTTGTAAGCCCTTTCCGGGTCTTTGTGCGTGTACCCGAACTGGCCGGCGATGCGCGTCAGTGGTGGTAATTAGGTCTTTGTCTCTGTTCACTAACCGAGCAGACAGGCGCAGCCAGATCAGCAGTTTAGATTCTTGATGCGCTACCCGCGTCAGTAAGACGCTTGACGTTGTTAACAGCCGGATATGCTCTGCTAGTCAGTAACAGTAACATGCTGTAACGCTTTGAGTAACTTGACTAGGCTGGAGCCGGTCAGTTTATGACTGACTTCCTCCCGCTTACGGCATGGTCCCAAGTGCCACCCGTGTCATTATCCATCTCGTTGTGTGCTTAAGTGGAACTGCTGTAACGATTATCTCACGCTTCCTGTTTAGTTAAGAATGAGCCTGGTAATCCACATTCTTCACTGTTACTCTATTGTATACTTCATTATACTGAGAGTTCATCAGTTAATTGACTGGCTGTCTCTTGTATACTCACCGTAACTCTGTGAGGTACAGGTTTTAAGTGTAAGTCAAGCACACGATTTATGTGCTTGATTATTAATCATTTTGTCATGTATTATTGTAACCTTCAGGTAAACTACATGGTTACTGTATTATTTAGATAATTGCTGTTGCTTAGACTTTACATTTGCTTTCATGTTCTAAATGTTTTGTTTGCTTGTGTCTTTTCTAAAACAAACACTGTTTCCTGGTTGGTTGGTGTACAAATAAAAGTTATGTTATAGCAACCTCTGACTTGTGACTCTTCATCCATGCTTCCAACCTGCTTCCCCTCAACTCCCCATCCCCACTCCCCTACACTAAAAACATGTTTTTATATTTTTTGTGAAAGAGGAGAGAGATTAAAAAAGAGAGACGAAGAGTGTTGTACTCTTGTACATATAAAAGGAATTTTAAAATGTGCATTTGCTTATGTCAGAGTTTGATCATCCTGAAGTGACCCTGTTGTGGCACAAATTTTGATGTTAACTGGTGTAGAATACACAATAGGGTCAAACTTCTTTTGCAAAAAGTCACTACTGATCCTGACCGGCTTTGATCCTTCCACAGACAATAAAACCCCACCAATATTTACATCTTTAATTTGGAAGTTACTCCACTGTGTCATCCTTGCTACTTGCACTGCACACTGGAGTTAGAACTAAAGCAGAAAGTTGGTTCCTAATTGAAGTTACTGTTTTAAAGTGGAAACAAAAGTTGTTTTTCCAGAACACAGCTTGTTTTTGTTGTAATTTGCTATGCATATCAAAATGTGGTGCAGCACTTTGATTGTAAGAGAACTTCAGTTATATATTTACAAGGCAAAGACAATCAAAGCATCATCATTTGTATACATTATTCAGTGGTTTGTCAAATTTTCAAAAGAACTATGAACTTTCTGTGGAGAAAAGACTGATTTACTGGTCAACAGATAACACATTTAACAAGGAAGGTAGGTAGTGTTGCTTAATGTCCTCAGATGTCGGTTGACATATTAGGGACAAGCTGAGACCAATGCCGAAGCATGGTTCAATATAGCTTTACGTCCATGGAAACCAGAAGGCTCGTTGGGACGGACAGCCCAGGACGGCCACCTTGACTCGCACACAGCTCCTGAACTATGATTTAACAAGGAATACAACACCAGAGACCTGATTTATATATGGTAACTAGCCTCTGGCATGTGAGTACATTATAAAGTATAAAATCCTGGGAATGTACGTCAGATAGTGCTGAGTCATTGGCAGAGGGAGCTCAGTTTTCATGTCTGCAGTAACATCAATTTCTGCTTTGGTCCTTATGAAATACGCCAGTTTAAGACTAACTGTAGTGTTCTAAAAATAGATTGGGATCTCCCCAGGTGGTGCAGCTATTTATGGAATGCATATTACATTTTGTTGTTTTACACAGGTTTTTGTAGACTCATCCTGCAAACAATTGACAGTGGCCTTGTGTCAGGTACCTAATCTGCTCAGGCAGATGAATATATATTTGTATTTGATCATTGTTGACAATTAGAACTTGATCACATTTTTTTCCCTTCTATTTGTGGTCTGCTTTTTTGATGTTAGAATTTTTGTTTGGATATGCCCTAAAGTATGTGGTGTTAAATATTTATGTACTAACTTTTACAAGATCTCTCAAAAATTAAACAAATAAAAGCCTTGGCCCAACAGCAAAGAAGTGCCACTGGAAACAAATCCCAGTTCTACAGCCTTGACAGTGTAATCCTAAAGCATGTACCTATTAACCCATACCTCATAACCCAACCCATACCTCAGTGTCCAGTTTTTATCAGATCTCAAGTGGCACACACATACTAAAACCATCTCAAAAAGAGCCAGTTCCACCCTTGGCTTCCACAGAAGGAACCTCAGAAACTGCCTCCAGAACTGCAGATGCATAGCCTGTACTAGTTAGATCACCAGTGAGTTTTATTTAGTTCTATACCACAGTTAGGTCCTGGGATAAAACCAAGATCAAGATAAAAGTTTTCCACCCAGTTGCTCAAACGGAAGAGACGAGACTGTCCTGCCCTGAAGATATGTTGGTGAATCATGCTTTGATTTTTGTTTTTTAAAGTAGATTTTCAAAATTTTATGCAAACTCATTAAGGGTGCTCTTTAAGGACGTCTCTGTGGAAGATGTGCTTGCCTTCCTAAAGGTGATAATCATATTTGATCAGCTGAGTGAAAAAATTATATATATTGATCCATGATCTTTGTTGATAATTTTGAATGATTACTTAAAAAAAATTGTTTGCATGTTTGTTTTATGCTTTTTAAAATTGTGTGCTCTGCTTTATAATTATGTACCTGTTTTAAATTATTGTAATGTGTTTATGAATATGATAATGTGTTTTTATTTGCTGTTTTTACAAGTACTTGTTTTATATTAGCATAATTTATTAAATATGTACGGTATGTTAGTAAATATAAATGGTATAAGGTGCGTATGAGTTTATGTTTTGTAAGGGTTTTTTATTCACTGTTTTTACAAGTACTTGTTTTATATTAGTGTAATTTATTAAGTATGTGATTGCTTGTATACAGTATGTTAGTAACTGTAAATGGTATATATTATGTGCATGTATGTGAACAAGCATATTGTGCTCACTCAGTGAGGAATAGTGCTATAGAAAGTTTATGTATTATTCTTATATTTCACCTTGGTGTAACTTGCATGGTTGACTGGGCATTAAATATCACCCATTTACTGTGCAAAAAATAACATGAACAGTGAATCACATTTTTACTTGACATTTGTTGATTTGTGCTTTGTCTCGATACGACCTTTGTCATTGAATCATTGAAATTAGTTATAGTAACATGTTGAACATGTAAAGGCTTTCATGTACAATAATATAGTACAATTTTGTTTGTTTGTTATTGCTATATTTAGAATGGAATTATGGTACTGTTTGAATTGTCATATACCTGCAGAATGTAGCTGCTGATTGCTCCCGTTTTTGTTTTAATGATAGAATGATTATAACAATTGCTTAAATTTGTTCTGTGTTTAGGAATGTTTCTGCATGCATGCATATGTAGGGAAGCGGGATTGGGAGAGAGGGGTGCATGTTGGAAGTACAAATGAAGTCACAAATCAGAGGTTTCTATAACTTTTATTTACACCAACCAGGAAAGGGTGTCTCTACTGGAAAACGCACAAGCAAACAAAACACTTGGGACCTGGTAACCCAGGGACAGCCAACTTAAAGAGGTGTGCACTATTACTTAATATACTGGCCAATGGGCCAGTTGTGATGAATCATGGATGAAGAAGGGAAGAAAAAAAAGATATATGCATGTAGCCAGACTTCTACCCAGGAACTGATTCCTCACTGATGCATCACAAAAAGAACCAGTTTATCTTGAGTTTGAGATCAAACTGAAGTTAACTGTGATGACATGTTGCTAGGTTATATCATAATGGCAACAGTCAGCCTTTTGATACAGTAACCTGATTTATTAAGCATATAATAGTAGCATATAATAGTAACATTAGCTGCAAAAATAGATGTGGGTATGTTTAAATAGAAAACCCCACATACACAGCTGACTTTGTTTTGTATGTTTTGGATGCTGTATATGTAGGAATTGTGCATGTTATTGAATTGTCCCTAATATGTCAAATGACATCTGAGGACATTAAGCATCAACTCATCATCATTATTGAATTGTGTGGTCTGAAATTTGCATAAGGAACCTTATACCGGATTGGATGTGTTAAACAGATGTGTTGTGATGGGGGGGATAGAGCATTTGAGAGGAACCAAACTAGAAATGGACTGATATTGACTGACTGGATGTGAGTTGAATGCATGCAATAATTTACCTGGTTGTCCCGGTGGCAAAATGATTTCATATTAATTGACTCATAGACCACTGATATTTGTCAGTTGGTCATTGTATAGGATTTTTTTTAAACTGGAAATTTCCACCCATGAAGATGGTATTGGAACATTTCACAATGATGTGGAATTGCTCCTTTGCAGATGTATATTTTCTAGTGTTTGTACTTTGTTAAATAATGATCTTTGCTTTGACAGGATCTTTGCTTTGACAGAAGTGTTTGTACTGTGTGTGTGTGTGTGTGTGTGTGTGTGTGTGTGTGTGTGTGTGTGTGTGTGCATGAATCACCAGTCACTGCATGTAGTTGGTAGGCAGAAAAGCCACTTAGTGCATTAAGCTGTATTGCGTCTGCGGGGCAGTTTCTTTTGTTGTGGTACTTCTAAACAGGTTATCTGTCAAATGTAGGTTTCTGCACATTTCCACACACATTCACAATGATAGTCACATTACCTGCAAATGCCATGACTTAAAATAAGTGAAGATTATTTTTGATTGTTGTACATACTTGCACATGCATACATACGCCTTACACACACACACACACACACACACGCACACACAGAACAAACATGACAAGTACTTGGTACAAGCTTTTTAATATCATTTCAACACACAAAAAAAGAACTTGCATTCTCTCATGCTCAGTCAGATCACTTACAATAACGCATGCAGGTACATACTTTGCCCGTAATGATAATAATTATACAACACTGCTCATCTCTCCCTTCAATACTTCCCAATCCAACAAGCAAAAACAGAAAAGAAAAAAGAAAAAGAACAATTGTCATCACAGTTTTCAACCGAACTCAAGTGCATAAAAATGCATTTCAGTGCATCCAAAGACCGAAAGAAATTTCAGTGTAAACTGACAGAAGACATAATTATTCCTGCAGTTTAGAACTGTAGTTTGCTATGTACAGAACTGAATACAAACTGACACTGATTTGTAGTGGAGTTCCTTGGTAGTATGTATAATATAATACAAACACCCAGTGTGCTGTGTACATTGAGTCCTCGCCACTCAGAAAAGAGGTGAATAATATGGAGTCCTATTTCTCAGTCATCAACATGATACCCTGTTCTACAACTAAAAACAACTTGCCACAGATTAAACTGGGGGAGGTGGAGGGGAGGGGGCAAATATGAAGTATTCAAAACAAAACAATGAGGGGGGGAGGAGGAGAGTGTACGGAATTGATTTTTAAAGTATTAATATAAGACTTCCACAGTGCAATTTCCGTGTTCACCTCTGCTTCAAAGGCAATTTATTTTTTTAATCTCTTATCAATTTACTTTCCAATCACCTCTGATCTCCGACTGCTCTGATGCTATTCACATACTTTTCACATACATATTTTTGTACTTCTAGTTCTATAGTTCTAACTGGGGACAGATTTGAAATGTGACTCCCAAACCTTTGTTTAATGTTTGTTGGATCTGTATCTTCGAATGGAAGATTGTATAACTAAACTGGTCCAAACTTGTATTGCTGAATGTGTGTTAAAATGAAGAGTTTGAAGATGTTCAAGTACCATGTTGTGAACATACAGTTTATGTCAACATTTAAAAATGGGGTTTTGTTATTTAATTAATTTTTTTATTTTGTAATCAGAATCATGTGGATAATAAGACCTGATCAATGGAGTCTCAGGACATGAAAGAATTCTCAACCCTGCAGCCATTGCTAAATGTACCAAACTGGGACCAATCATTTGGAAAACTGGGGGCACATTATATCATAAGTGCAACAAAGTATCCATGGAAAGTGTATAAAATAATCTTGGTGTGACAGGTCGTGAGGAATGGACTCCAGACTCAAAACAAATGGTTCACCATTTATTGGTTGTGAAGACAGCACGTGGCAACGAGGCGATTCTCCCTCACTTGTGGCTGAAATGTAGCCATGGACCCAGGCCAAAGGAACTCTTAATTCAAGATGGCTGCCACCTGCTGCACTCGCCTCTTATATATATCAGCTGGGCGGACCACACGGACAGCACTGTCCAGCAAAATCCGTGCAGGCTGCCTGAGGCACTTCAAACTACTAGCGTGTGTTTCTTCTAACTTTTGATTGGGCCCTAACTCAAAAAGTACTAAACACCTTATAACGCAGTTTAAAATGCCAAAAACTGCGGACCATTATCTCTTTATCTATCAAAAATTATTCTTGTTATCTAGTCTATCAAATGAAGCTAAAATAAGATTAACTCTGTGAGCCCAGCCGTGGAACCACATTCGCAGCAATTAACCTCAAATTAATTAACTGCAGCATAACCTATACCCCTAAACACTATTACAGGTTTGAACCTAGGGCCCTAAAATACACCAAACATTCACTATATATGCAAGTCCTCCTACTTATTTACCTAAAAATCAAAAAATAAGCCTGGGTAACAAACACACACACCAAATTCGGCGCCAGACTCAAAGTTCTGCAACCGATTAAATCTGCAAATCCCAAATCTATCTAATCTAAGCCCTGTTCCTACTTCTATAAAATATTTTGAAAGTCTACATAATAAATATTAGCTATAAATATATAAAATTACAATAAATATCTAATTTCTAAAGTTTTATAAACTTATAAATAAATACGTCATTGCGGCTGTAAAGCCGCCGGCAATAAAAAACAAAATGGCCGCCAACATCGTCTGCTACTATGATTTCGCCCACAAGCCAGGAATTTTGGTGTTACCAGTACTTAGAAATAGAATTGGAAAAAAATACACAAACTAGCAGACTGTCACACCCACCCCCAACTGTTCATGGCAATGTCCTCATTGCTGGGTGGAGCATGACAAAATACACATATTGTAATCAACAGCGCTCATAAGTACACAATAATTAAACAAAATACTGAGTCAACCAGTACATTCAACAACAAAGTGACAGGCCATAACCTAGTCAATGTAAGGTTACACTCCGGGGTTCATTCCCTGGGTTTGAATGTTTGCCTGCAGTTTTGCGTGGCAGTTCTTCGCACAGGGATCCTGGAGGGTGTCGTTGGCTGGGGTGGGGGTGAGGGCGTGGTCTGACGCCTAGTTGGAATCAGGGAACGGTTCCGGTGATGGGTCAGGTGGGGAACCATCAGAGGTGCAGCTGGAACGGGAGGAACCAGTGGTGGTGGGTTTGGAGCTGGTGGCTGGACTGGGGCGACCCGGCCGAGGGGAGTAGGTGCAGACTGACAGTACCACTCCTCTTCTTCACTGTCACTCTCAAAGTGCAAGTAGTTTGGTCTGTCTTGCACCACACAAGTAGTGGGGTCGGGCTGATTGAACAGCCCCTTCGCCAGCAGTAGATCGGCCCGATTTACTGTCCGTTCAGGCCCCCCTAAATCAGTGAGGCCGCACTGTGTACACTTGTGTCTCTGCAAATGGTTGGTTCGTCATCACCTGGAGACCTGGCCGCCACTGATCGGTCCTGGAGTTTGGCATGACCAGCGCCCCGGTTCCGCACATAGACAAAGTCACCAACTGCCAGGCTGGTGTCGTGACTGACGGTCTGACGGCTGGCCCGGTCTGCTGCAGCTTCTGCCAGGCGAGCAGCTGCCTTAGCATGGGCTTCGGTTAAGCGCGCTCGATGTTGTCTCACCCAGTCTGTTGGACCTACTGCAAACTCCGCTGGTCGCCCAAGTTGGATGTCTATGGCCAGGCGAGGTTCCTGGCCAAAGAGCAGGTGGTGTGGCGCAAAGCCAGTTGAAGCATGGGGCGTGTTGTTGTAGGCCTGCACGACTTCTTGTAGGTACTGGGGCCACTTCTTCTTCTTCTCAGCTGACAGGGTCCGTAACAGGTCATGAAGCGTGCGGTTGAAGCGTTCACATTGACCGTTCCCTTGAGGGTGATACGGTGTGGTATGGGTCTTCTTGATGCCATACATTTGGCAAAGTCCCTTTACCAGGCTCGATTCAAAGTCTCTGCCCTGGTCACTGTGGATGCGTTCTGGGACTCCGTAGCGGCTGAACCAGTCTCGGCCGGACAAGGACCTGCACGACCGTCACCGCCTCCTGGTTCCTGGTGGGGACTGCTACAGTGTACTTTGTGAACACATCAGTCATGACCAGGACATTTTCCCGGCCATCGCTGGCAGTGTCAAGCTTGGTGAAATCAATGGCCAATATCTGGAGTGGTCGGTTGGCCAACAAGTGTCCCATGGGTGGATGGACAGCAGCATGCTTGTCCAAGGTGCAGCGTTCACAGGCCCGGATGTACTGGCGGATGTCCTCAGTCATTCCTGGCCAGTACACCCGTGGGCGCATCAAAGCCAAGGTGCGTTCAACGCCCTGATGTCCCATGCTGTCATGGAGTTCCTGGAGCATGTCTGGGCGGAGACTGGCGGGGAGGACTAGCTGCTCGAAGTCGCCAAGGATGTTGTCATGGACCTGTCGGTAGAGCACACCATTCTGCTTCTTCAGCCGCTGGTGCTGTCGGCAGAGGGTTGACACCGCACCAGTCGCAGAAACCTTGGGTCGGTCTGGCCATGCCTTCAGGACAGGAGCAATTCCAGAGTCCTCCTGTTGCAGTTTCGCCACGTCTAGGAATGACAGCGTCGGCAGCACCCTGGTTGAAGTCTCCAGCTTCTCAGCCGGCGTTGAGGTTGGGCAGGCAATCAGTGGTACCTCAAGGTGTCCACACCAGACTTCCTGGACTGCAGCGACTTCGGCAGGTATGGAGGTAGCAGGTGGGGAAAGCTGCTCACCAAGTGGCATCCTGGAGAGGGCATCAGCTCTGTTGGTCCGGCCAGGCTTGTACCGGACAATGAAGTCAAACTGTCCCAGCTGAGCTGCCCATCGCTGTTCCAAAGCTCCCAGATTTGAGGTCTTAAAATGTGCCAATGGGTTATTGTCAGTCAGCACCTCAAACTGGGAACCAAGCAGGTAGCTTCGGAACTTTTCCGTCACTGCCCACTTCAGCGCCAACATCTCCAACTTAAAACTGCTGTAGTTGGTCTCATTGCGCTCTGTGGGCCGAAGGCACCGGCTTGCATAAGCCACCACCCGCTGGGTCCCATCCGGTTGCTTCTGGCTCAGGATGGCTCCAAGTCCTCTTTGGCTGGCATCAGTCTCCAGGATGAAGGGCTTGGAGAAGTCAGCGAAGGCCAGTACTTGAGCACTGGAGAGGGCCTCCTTTAGTTGTTGGAAGGCCTTCTGGTGTTCCTCCTTCCAGAGGCCGCCAATGGGTGCCGGTCGCTTGTTCTTTGCCTTGGCATTGCAGTTGGCTAGCTGGTGCAGGGGACCGGCAACTCGGGCGTAGTTCTTTACAAAGCGGCGGTAGTACCCTGCAAAGCCCAGGAAGGACCGAAGATCTTTGGTGGTGCGAGGAACTGGCCACCTCTGGACTGCTTCCGTCTTCTCGTCCTGGCAGCTCACTCCCTTGGCTGAGATGGTGTGTCCAAGGTAGCTGACCTCTGGCCGCAGCAGCTGACACTTCTCGAGATTCAGCTTTAAGCCAGTGTCACATATCTTCTTCAAGACCTTCTCAAGATGTTGGAGATGGTCGTCAAAGGATTCTGAGAAGATCAGCAGATCATCGAGGTAGACCAGGAGGAAGTTGAAGAGGAAGTCTGACATGACCCCATTCATCAATCGCTGGAATGTAGCAGGGGCTCCGGTCAAACCAAACGGCATTCTGGTATACTCAAAGAGGCCGAAGGGTGTTGTGAAGGCTGTCTTGTCCTGATCTTTGGGGTCCATGGCAATCTGGTGATACCCACTGGCAAGGTCAAGGGTTGTAAAGTACTTTGACCCTGCCAGTGCATTGAAGCTCTCCTCAATGCGTGGCAATGGGTAAGCATCTTTGACTGTCTTGCTGTTCAGGCGTCGATAGTCGACACAGAGCCTAATGCTCCCATCTTTCTTTCGAACGACGACAACTGGTGCAGCATAAGGACTGTGGCTGGGAGTCACCACCCCTTTTGCCAGGAGGTCTTGTATGTGTGACTTGACTTCATGGAAGTCTCTGGACAAGATGGAGCGGTATGTCTGGGCCGTTGGGTTGTTGTCGGTGGTCCGCAGGCTGTGAAGCTCGCGGTCTGTGTAGCCGAGGTCCATGTCATCGTGTGAGATGGCGTTGGGGTAGCGCATGAAAAGGTCCAGCAGCTGTTGTTTCTCCTGTGCAGTGCCCTGAAAGTTCTGCAGTTTTGCGCTAAGGTCAGGGTGGGTCAGCGGCACTGGCTCTTGGATACTAACATGCAGTGTTTGTGAGGCAACGTGCACTGTTATGTCACTGTCCACTGAGTCGACTGCATGGAGGACTGCAACTGGTGTCCGACCTTGCAACACTATGTCCTCATCAGTCAGGTTGGCCACACGGACATGATAAAGGGATCGGTCTCCACCAACAAGTGTGGGGACCAACATTAAGCCAGGGGGCAGGGGATGGTGACAGGGCTCAGCAACCAGGGTGCGTCGATGTGCACCACTGACTCGAACTGTGGTTATGGAATGGGCTGCCACGCGTGTCGTCCCCGCAACTCTTGCCAAGCTCACCACATTTCGGCAGTGCAGGGTCGTCGCTCTGATGGCTGCTTCTATGAGGGGGGGCAATCCAGGGGGGGTCTTCTGGCCAGTGGGAAGGAGCTGCTGGAGAATGTTCATTCCCAGAAGGGCAGGGGTCTGTCGTCGCCTGGACCCGGTCAAAGGGCAGGCAGTGTCCTTGATGACTAAGATGGAGGCATGGCACTCTTGCCCGAACACTTGGATTCTTCCCTCCAGCAGGCCGACATATGGGATGTCCAGCCCATTAGCCGCCTTTATGGACAGCCAACTTGTCTGCTGAAGAGGTCGTCCCCTCAAGTGTTCATTGAACCAGGCCTCAGTGACGGTTGACACTTCGCTACCAGTGTCGATCACTGCCATCACCGCCTTTCCGTCCACCTCCATCAAAGTCTCTGGGCACTGCCCCCTCAGGTTCCGGTGTGCTGCCGTTGGCTCAGCCTCCACTGTTTGGCATCTGGCAGTGAAGGCCTCTAGTTTCCCCCTTGGCCTTGTCCCTTCGGGCAATGCTGGGCCATGTGCCCAATCTTTTGGCATCGGTAGCATCTTCCCCGGAATGTTGTCGTGGGGGGTTGTGGTGCTGCCAAGGCTGCGACTGCCACCTACATGGCTCTCATGGCCTCAGTCATGGTCGCCATCTGTGTCTTCAGCAGCGCCATCTCGGAGGAGTCTGTCTTCAGTTGTTGAATGTGGACAGTGTCCACTGGTGACTCCTCCCTCACCCAGCGCAGGGCTTCTTGGCGCAGAACAGCCAGGGTGATGTCTGCATTTTCCCTGGCCATCCGGCGCAGCTCCCTCTTGAGGGCCATTTCTGCCAGCCCCTCGCAGAACCGGTCTCGGAGAGAGCGGGCTGAAAGGGCATCTGGGTCCCGGCTGGTGATCCTGGTGGCCAGGACTTGGAGGGAGTGGCTAAACTCCAGCACCGTCTCTGCTGGCCGCTGTTGTCGGCAGTGGAATGCTGTCAACAGCTGTGTCAGTGGTCGCTGGTCACCAAACGCCTCACGCAGCAACCCCAGGACGTCCCCCGCGATGGCCCTTGCTGCTGGTGCTTGCGCAAGCACCTCCCGTCGAGCTTGGCCATCGAGGTGCTTCAGGAGGAGCTCCACCGCAAGCTGGCCTTCCAGATCGTAAGCTGCTATGATGCGCTCTGCTTCGGCGATGAAGTCTTCCACCGGACCATCCCCAAGCTCTCCGCTGAATTTGGGGAGTCTTGGTGGAGGCATCCATGGAGCGTGGAGCCGGAGGTTGCCGCCTGGAGCATCAGGGGCAGCCATCGTTGCCAGGTGCTGTTTTCTGTCTGGATCCTGTCGGGCGACGCCAAGTGTGAGAGGTCGTGAGGAATGGACTCCAGACTCAAAACAAATGGTTCACCATTTATTGGTTGTGAAGACAGCACGTGGCAACGAGGCGATTCTCCCTCACTTGTGGCTGAAATGTAGCCATGGACCCAGGCCAAAGGAACTCTTAATTCAAGATGGCTGCCACCTGCTGCACTCGCCTCTTATATATATCAGCTGGGCGGACCACACGGACAGCACTGTCCAGCAAAATCCGTGCAGGCTGCCTGAGGCACTTCAAACTACTAGCGTGTGTTTCTTCTAACTTTTGATTGGGCCCTAACTTAAAAAGTACTAAACACATTATAACGCGGTTTAAAATGCCAAAAACTGCGGACCATTATCTCTTTATCTATCAAAAATTATTCTTGTTATCTAGTCTATCAAATGAAGCTAAAATAAGATTAACTCTGTGAGCCCAGCCGTGGAACCACATTCGCAGCAATTAACCTCAAATTAATTAACTGCAGCATAACCTATACCCCTAAACACTATTACAGGTTTGAACCTAGGGCCCTAAAATACACCAAACATTCACTATATATGCAAGTCCTCCTACTTATTTACCTAAAAATCAAAAAATAAGCCTGGGTAACAAACACACACACCAAATTCGGCGCCAGACTCAAAGTTCTGCAACCGATTAAATCTGCAAATCCCAAATCTGTCTAATCTAAGCCCTGTTCCTACTTCTATAAAATATTTTGAAAGTCTACATAATAAATATTAGCTATAAATATATAAAATTACAATAAATATCTAATTTCTAAAGTTTTATAAACTTATAAATAAATACGTCATTGCGGCTGTAAAGCCGCCGGCAATAAAAAACAAAATGGCCGCCAACATCGTCTGCTACTATGATTTCGCCCACAAGCCAGGAATTTTGGTGTTACCAGTACTTAGAAATAGAATTGGAAAAAAATACACAAACTAGCAGACTGTCACATTGGCAAGTTACTGTTAGATGTTGGGAGAGGGAGTCATGTGCCATGATTGACTGACGTCAATTGAGGTAGTAAAATAAAACATTGCAACATGTTCCAACTGATGCACCACACACACATTCACTGTCAGTGGAGGTAAATAAAGCATGAGCTTATTTACATCTGTGGTGAGAGACTACTGTGGAAATGAGCGAAAACTGGTGACAGCTCATGCTGTCATATACGGCTACATGTACATGCAAGACTTTTTCTTCTTTTTTCGCAAGTAGAAACAAAATCAGTTGAGACTGACCATCACTGTCCGTATTATTCAGTTTGTCCAGAGCAGTTGCACAGGCAGTGCAGCGTTGTGTCAAGTACAACATCACACAAATAAACAGATTCTCGTCCAATGCCCACAATTCAGTGTCAGTGCTGTTTACATCACACGAGTACACCGCACGGATCAGACGAGTCAAGGGAAACAATTTCGGAACCTTCGCTTTTTTGTGTGGCTATAGTTGTTTCCCTTAGATAACTTCCGATCAACGAATTTAAGCAGCTTGGCAGGAACGAGGTCACACTCCGAGCATCGCTTTCCGGCACCTTCCTCCAGACTCTGCCAGATTTAGCTACGCCACTGAAGGGGCACTCTTTATCTCCGCGCAGCTGTCCACCGACGCGGTCAGCGCCCTCCAAAAGGTTCGGGTACTGATAGGACTGTGGAACCAACCTAGCGCCCAAACACGCACGTAAACATGAGATGCATCCACCCCGGATAAAAAAAGAGAGTTCCGTCTCGATTCAAACGATTCTTGTTGGATCTGAGCTGGCGTAAGCAACACGGTCAGTTCAAGTATAAAACAAAAGTCTGATATAATTTGAGTTGTTTGTAACAAACTTACTACAGTTTGAGCACCAACCAAGAAATGCTCGTTAGCTGACAGTTTTCTGGACCCTATGGCGTAACTAAATACGGCAGTGGTTGAAGGAAGGATGTCGTAAACCAGTGCTTGGAGTGTGGAACGAGATGTCACACGTTCAGACTGTAACCCCGTTTCCGTGGGTGGCAGACATTTGTTTCTGGAACCAAAACTAAGACTTCTATAATGACAAAAGTGATGACTGGCAAAAATCACTGCCCCCCCCCCCAATCCAAAACCATACTGAAATATTTTATTACAGCTCTATTGTCTAACAAGACTACACCGCACGAGACGAGTCAAGGGAAACAATATCGGAACCTTCACTTTTGTGTGTGGCTATAGTTGCTTCCCTTAGATGAGAACTTGCGATCAAAGAATTTCAGCAGCTACGCAGGAACGAGATGTCACACACTCTTTCTGTCAGACTGTAACCCTGTTTCCGTGGGTTGAAGACATTTGCTTCTGGAACCAAAACTACGATTTCTATAATGACAAAAGTGATGACCGGCAAAAATAACTGCACACCTCCCCCCACCCCAACCACCCCAATCGAAAACTGTACTAAAATACTATTACAGGTTGCTTCACAAAAATCGCAGCGACAGCTGGTTTACATTATACACAGGATTTGATGATTGCAACAAACAGGTGTAACCGAGTGTATTGTATACATGTTCGCGGGCCATGACCCTTTAATGTTTTCTTTCCTGTTCTTTCTCTTTTTTGATTGGGTGGGAGTTTTATGGCCCCAATTATCTAAAGTGTTAAAAGTTGTGCGCTGGACCCGCCGCGTCCATAGTTCAGGAGCTGTGTGAGAGTCGAGGTGGCCGTCCTGGGCTTTCCGTCCTAACGAGCCTTCTGGTTTCCGTGGACGTAAAGAATTATTGAACCGTGCTTCGGCATTGGTCACAACTTGTCCCTAAAATGTCAACCGACATCTGAGGACATCAAGCATCACTTCACCACCACCACCGCCGCGTCCTCTTTCCCCCAGTGTCCCTGCAGTAGCAGGTCGAGAGTTAGTAATAGTTCGAGCTGCTGCCTATGCAGCTGATTCAGGGGAGAGCCTGTAAGTAGTTATTTTTCTATGGCTTGTTGTTCTGTTGTTTCTCATTGATGTAAATGATGTATGTTTATAATGTTACCATGTTCAGAACGTGCCTTGATTTTGGTTCTTGAACACGTGGGTAATTTCGGCGTAATTGCCGCGGCCTGATTGCAGCCATGGCGTCAGTGTACTTTGTTCGTGTGTTCATATCTTAAGCTTTTATGCCACAAGATGACCAGAGCTTCCATAATGTCTTTCATATGTAGCTAGTATGTTATGTTGCCATTGCTGGATGTTCAGTTTGAGTGATGCTTTGCCGATGCAAAATTATCCCTCTAAAGTATGGGTCCTTTGTCAGTGCCGCCGTGCAGATCTCTGTGAGGCATAACTTATTTCTTTAGTTTCCTACCGATCTGTGTTTCAACATGAAATCGGTGGTATAGTATGGCTAACACTTTGAAGATGTTGACTTCATAGTTGTCGAATGTTCATGTTAATAGTTGAATATATGGTTTAGTGCATAGGGGTGATTGTGTAAACTGTGAGACATGTTATTTCTGTTTTGATCCGGCTTCATTTTTCCTAAAGCATGCCACCACAGTGCATCTCTCGCAGCTGCTGATGTAGTCCCTGACCTCTCTTGGGACATCAGGCCGAAGTGAGCTGGGCCGAATCAGCTGTTCACGGGTACCACGACGTTGGTCAGCCTGCCCACGACTGAGGATCCCATTCTTCAGGAACCGTCGAGGGTACTGCTGCACCAACGCCCGCGTGGAGCGTTCCTTGGTGTCGGAGGGCTTGGCTGGCCAGGCTGCGAGCACCGAGCGAAGGACTGGATCCTGTTGCTGTAGTTGTAAATCAGCCGTCAGTGTAGATGAAGCTCGGTGGTCAGGTCCCCTCGAACTGACTCAGTGCCGGACAGCTCCGCTACACTGTCTGCCGGTGCCTCCAGACAGCTCCTCTACACTGTCTCCCGGTTAGTTGTGACTCCTCTACTTCCAATCCTGTTCTCAGTGCCAGCTTTTGTAGGGGAGTGGGGGAAGCAGGTTGGAAGCACGGATGAAGAGCCACAAGACAGAGGTTGCTATAACATAACTTTTATTTGTACACCAACCAACCAGGAAACAGTGTAGGCTCTCCCCTGAGATGAACACATGAACACCGGCCGCACTGACAAACAAACAACCTGCTTATTAGGCCTAGCGCACAGGTTTTAACACCTTAGATAATTGGGGCCATAAAACTCCCACCCAATCAAAAAGGAAAAGGACCGGAAAGAAAAGATTAAAGGGTCATGGCCCGAAACATGTACAATACACTCGGTTACATATAGTTCGAATCTCCAAGGATGAAGCTGACGAGCAGCAAGCGCACAGCATGATACCAAAATCTGAGAGATACACTGATACCCTGAAACAAGCGCTAACAAGGCAAAGACAAAAAGTCTAACACGAATGCCTACGGCAGAAAAGGCCGTGAAAGAAAGAGACTGTATATAAATGCCTGTGGCAAAGAAAGAAAGAACAGATCACAAATGCCTGTGGCAAAGAAAGAAAGACCAAACCACAAATGCTGGTGGCAAACGAAAAATGGCTGCCCTAATCAGGCAAGCAAACAGCTGACACCAAATGAAAGAAACAAAACAGCTGAAACCACCTCGAAACCCCAAACGGTTGCCTACCGGCAAGCATAAGGTGGAAAAAACACACACACGAAAACACCACCAAATCACAGCAGTCTAAAAGACTACTGTCTGCAACAAAGGAGTGGACGACTAGTCAAAAGAGCACAGAGCAAAAATAACTGTGCCAACGACAAACAGATAGAAAGCCAAACTAACCATAACTAACTCTAACTAACCCCTCACTAACCCGGCTTCCATCTAGAAAAACAAAGGCTGCAGACTGATGAAGCAAAACACTAATCAGGACTACCGATGACAAAGCATCGGGATGTAAACAAATGCAGATGACAAGAGAAATGCAAAATGGCTGCCCTAATCAGGCAAGCTAACAAGCGGGTACGAAATGGCCAATAAGCCAAAGATAAAAAAAAAGAAAAAAGAACGCATGGTGAAAAAGAAGGGGGAAAGAGAGAGAAAACAACAACACTTTCTGAAAAGAAAGAGGAGGCAAGTAATGTCAACGAGCAACAGGACAAAGGCTGGATACACGTAATCCGTGTACACGACACAACCCACTTAGCAGTGACAACAACACGGCAGGGCAATAGACGCTCACGAACTACCCCACAGCGGTCCTGTGAAACATCGAGACTACCCCCCTCACTCGTATATCGTAAATGAACGATATAACTCGAGAAACAAAAGGGCAGCCAAGAGAAAAAACTGAATGGCAAGAACCGGTAACTAGCCCAGCCCCAAACCCTGACCCAGGGAGGCCACGAAATCGCTAGTCTATTGAACTAGAACGAACAAAACTTTTTCATTTTTACATATGATGAAACAAACAAGGATAAACTGGGAAAATAAAATAAAACACCCAATAAAAGGCAGCCTCCTTGATGAGGTCCAGCCTGTTGTGAAAGCTATAATAAACAGAACGAAAAAGACTGAAACGCCACGCACATAACAAGGCTCGAGAAAATTAAATAACAAGGAGGAAATAAACAAAGGCCCAACTATTGACAATGGCGTCGGAGCTTCATCCTTGGAGATTCGAACTGGAATTTTTTCCAAGTTGGTTGCCCTGTGGTTACTAGCCATTTTGCAGCGACTCGCTGTCCCCAGAGTGACGTAGTGCCCTTATGTGCACATGATTTTCAGCGTCATGGCGACACTTTCGGTACGACAGAAAATGCCTGTTTTCGTGCATTTGTAGCCCTCAGATCACAATTTCACGGACATCATTGCTCTCAGCGAACTTTAACGGAAATCGTGTCGAAAATCACCCCCAACCTTGGACTTGTCCTTTAAGGTACAGCCAAAAACAAAAGTGAAGTTAGTTTGCCACCAAATAGGCTCCATCACTGCAGGGGTCCCCCCCTCCTCCCCCCTTCTGGTTAATGCAGGTCACATTCTGGGGACCAAGGAATAATGCTGGACTTGGGATGATGGGATTACAGGACTGAACCAATGTTCAGGAGGTCAGTCTGTCTACCCCTTTCATTCTCAGGGTGGTAGATTAAGAGTCTGGCTGACTGATTAAGAGTCTCGCTGACTGATCCGCCCCCCGCCCCCGTCCACAATCAGTTCCATCTAGTGTTAAGCCCGTTCTTAACTGGGCGAATGTTTGTTCGCCGAACATACTTCGGACAGTTCGCCGAACATGGTTTGGACAGTTCGAAGAATTTACTTGTTCTCAACTGGCTTGTAATGAGATGCAAGCTTCGGCCCGAACTTGCGGCAGACGCGCAGCAGACAGCATGATCGAAAATGTAGGCTAAAGTCAAGTCACGTCAGGTCAGTATACTTTAATCATCCCTAACAGGGTAACTCAACTAACTACTATCTCATTCTGGGTCTCCGAGACAAGGCTGCGCCTCCCACAAGTCAACAAATAAACAAATTCCCTCCGAAGCGAGTGAAGAACCTAGCGACACCGTCATCCATTTTTTTCTTCTTTTTTTCTTCTTCATCCACAGGAGAGCTCTGCTCCCAGTCAATCAGAGGCAATGTTCGTCGAATAGGGCGAATGTTCCCAGAACATGTTGAGCGAAGCTTTTTGGACCCCGAATATAGCTTCGACGAATACTTCCAACTAGGTTCGCGAAGAAAAGTTTGCCCAATTAAGAACCAACTAGGTTCGCCGAATACTTCCAACTAGGTTCGCGAAGAAACATTCGCCCAATTAAGAACGGGCTTAACATACAGGTTTGTGCACACTGAGGATCCAATGGCAGTTGAAATAAAAAATGTTTCCCCTGTTCCCCCCCCCCCCCCCCCCGCAATGTGTATATACGTGTTTATGTGTGCTAGTATGCGCGCGCGCGCGCGCGTGTGTGTGTTGGTACTGAAGTGCCAAACTGGGGAAGGCCAAGAAACAGTCGATGCAAGAGAATGGCACATGAATACGAAAAGATTCACTGGCAAAAGAGAAATACAGAACTATAATTTGTATATATATATAATGTCTATGCAGTCACACATGCGCTTCTTACAGCTTGCCTGTCTCGTGAACGAGATTAAAACAGTGTTTCTTAATAGATGTTTGATTGATTGAGAGAGTGAGAGAGAGAGAGAGAGAGAGAGAGAGAGAGAGAGAGAGAGAGAGAGAGAGAGAGAGAGAGAGAGAGAGAGAGAGAGAAAATCAGCCTCACATGAGGCATGCAGACATGGTTTTGTAGTCTTACAGCCATGCACGCACCAGGAGCCCAGGATGTCCACCTTGACCGTGTCCTAAAACTGACATAGACTGTTTTTGTCAGCGGAAAATGACTGTCTCTGCCACGAAGAGAGTTGTGTTGCTTGTCGACAACTTTGTATGCCATCAAGAGTGTTGACTATCTGTGCCATCAAGAGTGTTGACTGTCTGTGCCATCAAGAGTGCTGTGTTGCCTGTCGACAGCCTTGTCCATGACTGTGTCTGCCATCAAGAGTGTTGACTGTCTGTGCCATCAAGAGTGCTGTGTTGCCTGTCGACAGCCTTGTCCATGACTGTGTCTGCCATCAAGAGTGTTGACTGTCTGTGCCATCAAGAGTGCTGTGTTGCCTGTCGACAGCCTTGTCCATGACTGTGTCTGCCATCAAGAGTGTTGACTGTCTGTGCCATAAAGAGTGCTGTGTTGCCTGTCGACAGCCTTGTCCATGACTGTGTCTGCCATCAAGAGTGTTGACTGTCTGTGCCATCAAGAGTGCTGTGTTGCCTGTCGACAGCCTTGCACATGACTGTGTCTGCCATCAAGAGTGTTGACTGTCTGTGCCATCAAGAGTGCTGTGTTGCCTGTCGACAGCCTTGCACATGACTGTGTCTGCCATCAAGAGTGTTGACTGTCTGTGCCATCAAGAGTGCTGTGTTGCCTGTCGACAGCCTTGTACGAGCTGCAGACCCTTCCGGAGCAGAGGCAGCCCCCTGTGCTGGGACCCCACGCCCTCCTGGTGGCGCGTTTCCTGGCCCTGTACGGACCCTCCAGAACGGGTAGGTCGGCTTCAGTACGGGTATTGTGCCCATAACGGGTAGGTCGTCTTGAGTACTCGTATTCTATCCATAACAGTATAAAGGTGGCTTTCTTTTTGATTACGGGTATTGTATCCGTAACGGATAGGTCGTTTTGATTACGGGTATTATATCCATAACGGGTAGGTCGTTTTGATTACTTGTATCCATAACTTGTAGGTCGTCTTGAGTACGCGTATTGTGTCCATAACTTGTAGGTCGGTTTGAGTACGGGTATTGTATCCATAACGGGTAGGTCGTCTTAAGTACGGGTATTGTATTCATAGCTGGTAGGTCGTCTTGAGTACGGGTATTGTGTCCATAACTTGTAGGTCGGCTTGAGTACGAGTATTGTATCCATAATCGGTAGGTCGTTTTGGGTACGGGTATTGTATCCATAACGGGTAGGTGAACTTGTTTACGGGTATGGGCGCTTTGTGGTCCTGTAAGGACCATCCAGAACGGTACGGACATTGTGGTCCAGAAGGGGTATGCCTCTTGAGTACGGGTAGAATTATGGTCCAAAACAGGTAGGTCGGACTGAGTCTGGTATTGATGTGTTTTATAACCAGCATAACGGTGGCTTAACCTTCCGTTGCAACCCTTCCAGAAAGGACAGAGTGCCTTTGCCTTTTCAGAAGAAATGGAACGCATTTATGGCGAACATAACACGCCTTTGTCTTCTATTGCCCTTTCAGAACTGAAACTGGTAGAGTACCCCGTGAGGGTTGCTGAACTATGAAGTGAGACTCTTTAGAATGACGGAAAGAAGCAGCTTGAATTGCACGTGTATTTTTCGTGTTGCAGAGTACCGGTTGGTGAGGTACCCCAGTGCTGCCTCCGCCTTTTCCGGGGCCTACTACACAAAGCACGGTAAACATTTCGTTGCAGCCATTGTAGATGTTATGTTGTCGAAAAACAGAATGAGACGCCCCTCGCCCCCTACACACACACACACACACACACACACACACACACACACACACACACACACACACACACACACACACACACACACACACACACACACACACACACACACACACACACACACACACACACACACACACACACACACACACACACACACACCTCCCTCCCACGCACACACATACGTACACACAGTGAGCACCTATTTGTAATGGGGGCTTTCGATCATATTTAATACGTGCAAGTAAACATGATGAAAAAAAGAAGAAGAAGCAGACTTTATTCTTTTGTAAGCACTTTTTTGTTCATTAATGCAGATTAAACAAACGTAAGCCCACACTTGAAGCTTTCATAAATAATTTGAAATATATTTATGAAGTGAATAAGCCTTTCGTGTACATTTAGTGGAAATGACTTACGACAAGTTTATTAAGAAATGGACACCACACAATCAGCAGCCTAAATTTAGAGAGACATTTTGCTGTACAAGTGGAACGTGACTTGCTTACTTTGTGTTCTGCTCTAAACTATGTATGTGCAAACACATACATTTTATCTCCTGTGTATCCATGCTGTGACGACAGAATATGAATTGTAAAACAACATTGCCTGCATAAAACATGTTTAAAAAAACACACACTTGCAGGTGTGATCTTCATTTGCAGAGCTCCCTGCTGGCAGCGAAAGGCGTCTGCTGGTTCCACTGGCCAATTCCTTTTTACACTGAAGGGGCGTGGCTCTGGAATGTTGACAGGAGTCTGACCACCTCCTCCTTTCACCGAAGAGGCGTGGCTCTGGAATGTTGACAGGAGTCTGACCACCTCCTCCTTTCACCGAAGAGGCGTGGCTCTGGAATGTTGACAGGAGTCTGACCAACTCCTTAAACAGAAGAGGCATGGCTCTGGGATGTTGACAGGAGTTTGACCACCTCCTCCTTACACTGAACAGACGTGGATCTGGGATGTTGACAGAAGTCTGACCGCCTCCTCCTTACACTGAACAGACGTGGATCTGGGATGTTGACAGAAGTCTGACCGCCTCCTCCTTACACTGAACAGACGTGGATCTGGGATGTTGACAGAAGTCTGACCACCTCCTACTTTCACCGAAGAGGCGTGGCTCTGGAATATTGACAGGAGTCTGCTGGTTCCACTGGCCACCTCCTTCTTACACTGAACAGACGTGGCTCTGGAATGTTGACAGGAGTCTAACCGCCTCCTCCTTACACTGAAGGGGCGTGGCTCTGGGATGTTGACAGGAGTCTGACCGCCTCCTCCTTACACCGAAGGGGCGTGGCTCTGGAATGTTGACAGGAGTCTGACCGCCTCCTCCTTACACCGAAGAGGCGTGGCTCTGGGAT
>OY757546.1:2168020-2206050 GCA_963584105.1 Alviniconcha strummeri
TGACAATACATTGAACATTACGCATTACAACAAGCCCACATCACTGACTCACTGTGCTGCTAATTATGCAGTTAGCTCTATAAAAATAAAACAGCTGATCTTACAAGATATGATCCACATGAGTATTAATTACCAAGTGAACTGTTGTTCTGTGCCTCACATAACAGTATGCTACACATGGTTTGTTGTAATGGATAACATTCAACATACAGCCAGTCTTGAACATTTTTAAATGAACAAATTAAAAAGCATCACCTTTTGTAACATGAATAGCTATTTTTTTATAATTAGTAGAACATATACATGTGACAAGGAATAGGAAGATTTGATGATTTTTTATATTTAATTTTAAACTTTCTTGATACAAACAGTGAATGATGTAAAAAAATATGTCAGACATTATTATTTCAACAAGATGCTTGTTTCTTGATAAAAATGATAAATCAGTAGAAGTTTTTATTAAGTACTGTAAAACATGAGACACATAACTATTTCCATGTGAACAGTTTTTGCTGCATTACACAAAATAGCATGTCCAACTTTGTTGTAGTGGATAACATAACATTAATGACACAACATGGTACTTTGTATTTCACAACAAAATAAGTAATACTTATTATTTAACAAACAAGTGTTTTGTAAGAGACAAAATGTAGAAAGTAAGAGTGAGTGCAACTTTTGCTGCTTTTGGAAGTCGCAGGAAAACGCACATGCAACCTGTCATCCATGTATTTCTTGCTCATGTTGTCTCAGCCACGTAGGACAAAAATAGCTGAATAGTTAACTTCAAAGTGAATTAATTAATAAAAAATAAAAAATAAATATAATAAATATTGCTATAAAAAATCATACAAACATGTCTTCAATGCACAGTTTATTTAGCTTCACTTGTTAAATAAAGCAGATACTATGGGACCCCTCCTTGAATAAATAGAAGTCATCCTAAAAATCAAGCAGATACAGCTTTAAAAAGGGTGGCACTTTGTTTGTTTGTTTGTTCTTTGAGTACAGCTGTAAAGTTCTGTTAAGAAATTTTAAGTAATTTTGGCAGCTCTAGCTGCTTATATTAATAGTGAAAGGAGTTCTGCTTTCTGTAAACTTATGAACTACATTTGAGTACCCCTTAAAAAATATTTTACAGTTAGACAAGTTCAAACAGAAACTAATCAAATTGGGTGGGCCCATCAGTTCCGTCTACAGAATTGAAATTGTTTTAAAGTTAATGCAGCTGAAAAAAGCAAGGAATGAAGGAATGTGTACTGCAGGAATTTTTGAATGACTTTGTCTTAAGCAGAATCTCTTCTTGACTGAAGTTAGGGAAGTTCTTAAGAGGATTTGACTAAACGTAAACTGCATTAATCTTTCTTTTAAAAGAAAAAACGTGACTATCTATAACACTAACACTGGTATTAGTGGTAACACCAACAGACACAAGTTTTGAACAAAGGTGGCAGGGGGAAATATTGTTTCAAAACTAATGGACATTCAGATAACATAATCACAACATATTGAACATGACTCCAGGGCTCCCATTATTAACTAGAACTAAAAAGTGTGTACAGTCTAAACTTACCTCCAGAAAAGGATCTCTGAACTTCTTCTTTTTCTCTCCCTTTCATTTTTTTTTGGGTGGGGGGGGTGGGGGGGACACACTAAAAGTTACCAGCTTATTGGATGTTTATGTTTAGTCCAGGCCTGCTGCTCCTGACTGACAATAGAGAAATTTGTCACTGTTGTGTTTGAGGTCTGTAACATTTGCAACAGGGGTATACTCACTGAGCCTGCAGTTTGTGTACCACTTGAGGCACAAGGAATAAAGTGTCTCCAATTTACGAAATACACTTTACACTGACTCTATTAGTTACTGACATGTAGAGGTTCTCCTAAACCTAGAAAGAGGAAGTGCTAGATGATGTTCCTTGAAAGGATGAGAGAAGACCGTCATCAGTCAGATGAACATTGGAACTGTTTCAGAATCATCATTGGGGAAACTTCTGAGAGACAGCTTGGAACACATATGGGCTTTTTTGAGTACATAATATGATAGATACCATCATGAACTGAACTAAACCTCAAGAGAAGTAGAGGACTATGCACATTAGTTTACATCAGTGAGACAAATTCAGGGAGCACACAGCTTATGCCATGTTATCAGTATTATGTAGTATACCCTGCATTTTGAGACATTTTGGTCTTCTGGTTCTGAAAAGTTTAATATCAAAAGTTAAGTAAAGAAACTGAGGATTAAATTGACATATTTGTACACTGTCATTCTAAAGGCTTCTAAGATGTAAAACTAATTTGTTGTGAATTTTCAGCACTTTCAAAAAAACAAAAATGGAGTTACTTGAATAACAATGTTATATATATAGTATAGAACTGTATTTCTTTTGTTCAGACTGGCACCATAAGGGGGGGAATCTTAGGTTCCCTGTGGTGGTTAGATGTGATGCACACATTTTATTACAGAATCAGTCTTTTTATACTAACCTGTTATAGATCTGATTGCTATTTGTAAAAGATAAAAGCTTTCTCCCTTCATTATCTGTTTGGTTTAGATCAGTTCCACAGATTCAGAGCACTTACTCTGTCTCAGATACATATTTTGTAATCATCCTGTGTTTGAAAGTGCCTCATATTTTGCTTTCTTAGTAATATATAGTAGTAATACTAAATTACTCCCTGCTAAAAAATATATAATATAAATCTTTGATACAGACAGCTGGACCCATGCTGCTAAAAACGTGTTACACTATGCAGTTGTCAGGGCTTCCAGCCACCTGAGTAATACTGTCATTGTAGAAGGGAGGAAAGGTACAATGTATACATGTGGTAGCCTGTAACCATAGTAGTTCTGCTTCTGTGCAACTGCAGTTTCATGTTAGATTGACCCTTTAAAATTGCCCAGGGACCCTCTAAACCTTGCAGCAGTGAGTCCCAGGGACCCCCTTAAAACACTCACCAGAGGGAGCTCTGTAATGCTTTCCATAAAACAATCAAAATGAGTGAGAACTGGAAAAGGCTACGCCCAGAGTGTGTAATGACCAGTACACTAGTACAGTAGTAGTGGAGTAGGACATTCAACAAGTGTTCATTTTAGCACTAATAGCAAGGCTGGGCCCTTGAGCCTGAGTAAAGTGGTGACTTCTAAATTTAGCTCTAGCACAGTGTGTCAGCAGCAGCAGCTTCTAGTTCTAGCACAGCTGCCTAAGTGTGGATTTGTTTGAATCCCATTCCCAGTGTTTGCAAGAGCAAAACTGTCCAGTTAACCCCTTCGGCTTCACTGCCCCAGCCTGTAAAATATATGGGCTGTAAAGTGCACATTTAAATGCTCACAAACAGTATATTCGAGGATCTTATAACAAATCTACTTTCAGCAGTGTGAATGTCGATAGAAATCCTTTCACATGATCACGCGATGGGGGAAAAAATAAATAATAATTTAAAATTTGGCACTTTCATTGGTTGTTTTGGGATTGATGGCATGGCAAGCATAGCAGTGAAAGGGTTAATAATCACACTTTTGACAGGTACGTATGTCAGTAGTGTTGCACTCTGACTTACAAAAACGAGAAGTTACAGGGTGCAAGAAGTTACTACCGATTGAATGCTGTCTGTTTACTCTGGTTTGATTCATTAGAATTTCTTTGGTATTTCATTTGTGCACTGCTGTATGTTGTTGTTGGTGATCTTCTTCTTCTTCTTCTTCTTCTTCTTCTTGTTTTACAGCCAGGTACCGTTTTTGTTTTATAGAACTGGTAATATGTACCAATATGTTAGACGAGTGTAGAAGACTTAATGTGTCTAAGAAAAGGACAAAATAATATCTGTACAGTATAAATGAGGAAGTAACTTGGTGTTTTATGCCCAGTCAACCAGTATTGAGTATACATTACTTCTTTTCTTCTGGGGGTTTTTTGTGTGTGTTTTTTTCCTCTCTTTTTTTTTTTTTTTTTTTTTTTAGTAGCACCTAACAAAGCATGCACATTGTAGCTTTGCCAACACTACTCATTAGCAAGGCTAGTATTTTGTTGTAGACTCCCCGTACTTAATCACTAATCAGGCAGTTGTTTGTGGCCCTGACTGAGGTTTCTTTGTTTTTTTGTGTGTGTGCAGAAAAGACCTCTGGCAGCTATAATCCAAGACATCTGTGAATCGTAAGTAATGCTTCTCAATCCCAGTGTCTTCTACTCCACTTGTAGTTGTACTCTTCATTTTTTTATGGGGGGGTGCAAGGGGGTGTCTGTGTCTGTTGTTGTTGTTGTTTTGGGGGGGAGGGGGGCATTGTATGTGTTTTGTTGTTGTTTTGCTAATGCTTTTCCAGTTTTAAATGAAAATAGCAATAATGCTGTCATTGGTATTAGACTGTTGTCTTTTCATTAACAGATTTCTTGTTACTGGTAAGCACTATCATATCATTGAGAGTATAAATTTATTGAATTTGTTAGTGCAGTTAGTGTTAGTGTTAATATTATAATATGAATTATTAGTGTTATTACTTTGCAATACTCCATAGTGTAATTTGCATAGAAATAATGGACTTGCTGTGATAAGTCATTAAATGTAAGTGATTTTTTTTTTTTTTTTTTTAACGAAAAGCCATATATATTTAGTAATAGAAAAGAAGGTATATATGTAAATATACATAGTATCTGTTATTAACAATATAGTTTATATATACTTACTAGTTTTTTTTTATGTTCTGCTATTACCACAGATACAATTTCAACAGGAGCACATCTTAGTAAACCAGTAGTCCATAAAAATAAATAAAAATCACTACCATTGTACCAAATTATATGCCACAAAGGAAAGCGTAGGACTATGTATTCATAATGCATGTTGTTAAAATATATTGTTCTATTTTATTTCACTGGGTTTCTTTGAATTATTTAGATAAGATAATAATATAATTTAATATGATGAAAGTTTGGGGTATACAATCTGAGCTGCATATCTTGACTGTTTGTCATTGACCTAATTAATGTGTATGCCTATATTGCAGGTGGAATTTAAATGATCCCAACAAGTTTGCCCTGCAAATCAGCGATTCTGCCAAAAACAACACCTACATCACTGAGAGGGTGAGTGCCTGGTCAGCCCTTTATCTACTGCCAGCAAGGATATTATTTGTGAACACCAAGAAAGCACAGTCACACCCTAATGCAGGGACAGGCACAGGGAGTTCTGCTGCCTGTAACTGACTGCATAACAGCAGTATCTTGGTGTAGAATATCTTTGGTGCCAGGATATGGTGTAATGACATCGCATCGTTGACAGAGCTGCTCTTAAGTCTTGGGATGGCTTGCTTTTTCTCAAAAGAATTAAAATTTATGGCAGTGGCACTGGTCTGTCAGTAATACTAGGTTAAAACTGAATGTTTTAGTTGTGACAACATGCAATGTGCAAATTATATGTTTCTTTTAATTTTACAAATAACAAGCAACAAGTTGGCACAAGAGTTACTTTGCATGTAGGTGAGTTGACGTTTCTGTTATGGTTGAGTGTGATGCATTTATCTCTTTCATCTGATCATGCTATTGGTGAGGTTTTTGTTAATTTCGTGGAGGTGTGGCTGTTGTCATGCACAGTTTCTGCTCTGTAAATATTTAGTTGTAATTCACATTATGTGTTATGAAAATTTGTCCCTGATATAGAGGTTCCTTTGTTTTCTTGCTGTTCTCCCCGATATAACTGTTACAGTTGACTGGGTGTTAAAAAATTGATTATCTATCTTTTTGCTTTTCATCTTTTTTGTTAGTATGGGTTGGTTTTGTTGATTTGACTTGAGAAAAGGTTTACGTTATGATATGCATGAGAAAACTTAAAATGTGCATTTGCTTCTGACAGAGTTTAATAATCCTGGGGTGACCCTGTATGGGACACAGGATGTTAGATTTCCAATTACTAACCAGCAGACTCACTCTCAGTCATTGTACTAAATGATCAGTTTTTGATCTACTTGGTGTTTATCGAATTGTTCTGTTTCACTTTCAGAATCGACATGAAATACAGAATGGAGCGGTGCTTTCTCTGGCTCCATCACCAGTAAGTTATTGTTTTTATATTATATGGAATATAACCCCTTGATAGTTTGTAGAGAAGGAGTGATGATGGTAATACTCTGTATTACGGACGAAGATTGGACATGCATGGTCTTATTCATGGATGTCTGCCTGGTGACATGTTCTGAGCACACAGACGCTAACCACAGTGAAGTTTGTACAGTTAATCTTGACAGCTAATGTAAATAAAGCCAGCTGAACTCATTAAAGAGAGAGAGGAACTGAAAAGGCTTGGGTGGTTTTGAGCCAATGCTTGTATAGTCTTTGTCTTGAAGAGGCAAACTCTTTCAAGAAAAGCACCCTGAGACAAAGTGAGCCCATGCTTAACGCTGTACACTTTCTTTGCGGAGTCAGTAGTGTCAGAAAACTATATCAATTGGAAATAAATAAACTAACTGCTTACATGAAGGATAAAGGTTTTGAATTATCACGGGAGAAGACGTGTTTAATGCTTTTTAATAATGGAGAAAACCCGAAAAGCTTACCTCAAATAGAATTAGATGGTCAGTTATTAAATTACAAACAGAATTTAAAAAAAATGGGTGTGTATATGACTACTAAGTTGAACTGGAGGCTACACATTGAAAATGTAATAAATAAGGCCAGAAAACGACTGAATTTTCTAAAAAATAGTTAGTACACAGTCTTGGAGTCAGGATACAAAAACGTTATTACATTTATCAATTTCTTTAGTGAGATCAGAATTGATTTATGGTCAGGAGGTATATTTTTCCGTGCCAAACACACTCCTAAAGAAACTGCAAAGTATCGATAGTAAAGCAATTAAATTAGCCTTTGGTGTTCCGGTGCATACAAATACCAGCAAATCTTACACAGAAGCAGGAATGGTATCTCTCTCCGAACAATGTAAATTGGCGATTTCAAAATATGTTATAAGAAGTCTTGCAGTCATTAATTCTGTAACAGAAGAAATATTTATAGATTCAAATAAAGGCTATCCCAAAAGTGCTCAAAACATATCATTATTCAACCAATCAGAAATTATATAAACGATTTGATTAACGAATGCAACATAGATATTAAATCAATTCCAGTTCTCCCTACATCACCTCAGATGCCACAGTGGGAATACATAAATGCCAAATTTGATACTGATTATACTGCTTTGAAGAAAAGTGAATCTACAAACATTTTAGCTATACAAGTAAGAGAACATCTAAATAATAAATATCAAAATCATATTAAGATTTTAACTAATGGTTCCGTTCTGGACTCATTAGACAGTGGAGCAGGATTCGTTATTCCTGAATTAAAAGTGCAAAAATCTTTTTACGTAGGGAAGAGTTTTTCCATATTTACATCTGAGTTGTATGCAGTATTAATGGCATTAAACTACATATGCAATATTCAGTTAGCAATATATAATTTTGTGATCTGTGTTGACTCAAAATCAGTTTAATGAAAAGCTGGAACTGTAAAATGAGAGGGGATATATTTTAAGAAGTAAAGTATTTAATACATTGTACCATGTACAAGGGTATTGGGATTGAGTTTTGTTGGGTCCCGTCTCATTGTGGTCTTTATTGGAATGAAATATGAGACAAATTAGCTAAACAAGGTGCAGTGAAAAACATGTCTGAGATATCATCCAATAACCTACTACTATCATCTCATGAGATTAATTCACTACTTAAGAAGACTGTATATAAACAAACTGATAAAAGTAAATTTGCGATACCTTCTTGTTCTAGATATTTAGCAAGAGTAATATACAAGTTACGTTTAAATTCATGGAACACTAAATATTCACAGAATGTGACATGCGTTTGTAAAAATATCTTATCTGTTAAACACATACTGCTTGAATGTCCTATTACTACAGAGTTATTTCAGAAAAATGGATATGACTTAAATGCTTACAACAATGTAAGAGATATGTTGTATAATAATGATGTTATTACTAATATTGTCAGATCGATTGTTCATAGTCCTGTGGGGAAATTAGTATAAATAATATGTTTTTGCTTTTTGTTTTTGTCTAATATCACCTCGATGTGAACAGACATAAAATATTGATATTGATTGTCAGAAAGCAGATATTGATGGTCCTATCCACTGTGCCATTGTTAAATGGAGGCCCCACTATAGTAAAATGACTGGCCTGTTTATGCATCAGACAATGTGCCGTTAAAGAACGATTACATGAACAGTGGACCTCTAATGAAACTTCACCTGTGTGAGAGACCACCCCTTTTTAAGTCCATTTTAAACAGTTTTTTCTGAAGCCTTTCCTTCATATTTCTGTGTAAATAAACCGCTGAGTAAGTACCATTGCTCCTTTCACTTCATTTTTTGAGTAGGTGTAAAGGAGGGGTTCCACCATACTGATGGTTACCTGTGTATTTTTCAGTGCTCAGACTTAAACAGCCTGCAGTGTCACCAGAATCAGGCAGCCAACAGGACACAGTTTGGGGAGGACTGTGCTATAATGTATTGTTATTCACATGTCTGTTTCTCAGACTTAAACAGCCAGTAGCGCCATGGCAACGTTTGGTCAGGGGCCCAGAACACCTTCTAAAAGAGAAGTCAGCTGTGGTACATCATTACATGTGTGGATGTTCAACACCTCTCTGTGTGTCATGGGCTTAAACAGCCCACAGTACCTCCATAGTTCATTGAGGGGTTCATCAAGACTAATGGTAGAAACCTCATTTGTGCTACATATGTCAGTGTCTGCCTTTCTCTGTTTTACAATTGCAGACAGCCCAGAGTGCCATCACCAAGCTTGGTTAGGGGAACACAAACCTGCTGGAAGAGGACTCAGCTGTGTTCATGTATTGTTTACCTGTCTCTGTTTCACAGGCTCAGACAACTCAGGGTATTACTCTGTTTCACAGGCTCAGACAGCTCAGGGTACTGCTCTGATTCACAGGCTCAGACAACTCGGGGGTACTACCCTGTTTCACAGGCTCAGACAACTCAGGGTACTACTCTGTTTCACAGGCTCAGACAACTCAGGGTACTGCTCTGTTTCACAGACTCACACAAACTTGGGGTACTGCTGTGTTTCACAGGCTCAGACAGGTCAGGGTACTACTCTGTTTCACAGGCTCAGACAGGTCAGGGTACTGCTGTTTCACAGGCTCAGACAGCTCAGGGTACTGCTCTGTTTCACAGGCCCAGACAGCTCAGGGTACTGCTCTGTTTCACAGGCTCAGACAGCTCAGGGTACTGCTGTGTTTCACAGGCTCAGACAGCTCAGGGTACTGCTCTGTTTCACAGGCTCAGACAGCTCAGGGTACTGCTGTTTCACAGGCTGAGACAGCTCAGGGTACTGCTCTGTTTCACAGGCCCAGACAGCTCAGGGTACTGATGTTTCACAGGTTCAGACAGCTCAGGGCACTGCTCTGTTTCACAGGTTCAGACAGCTTAGGGTACTGCTCTGTTTCACAGGTTCAGACAGCTCATGGTACTGCTCTGTTTCACAGGTTCAGACAGCTCAGGGCACTGCTCTGTTTCACAGGTTCAGACAGCTCAGGGCACTGCTCTGTTTCACAGGCTCAGACAGCTCAGGGTACTGCTGTTTCACAGGCTCAGACAGCTCAGGGTACCATCACCAGTACTACACTAGGCATGGTCAGGGGTTCAACAAGGCTGCTGGAAGAGAACTTGGCTGTTTTGTTTGCAGTGATTTTCACATGTCTGTCCCACAGGCTCAGACAGTTCAGAGGATTGTCTCCAAGGATTGTCAGGAGGACACGAAGACTACTGGAAGAAAACTCAGGTGTGATGTATTTAATTTTCATCTGTATCTGTTGCGCAGGCTCAGACAGCCCAGAGCATCATCTCCAAGCTTAGTCAAGGGGCCATGAAGACGTTGTCAGAGGAAAAGCTGGATGGGCTAAGGAAGTTGGTGGGGCTGGCCCCAGACTCCACCTTTGCCATCGAGTTCATCAACAAGAATGGTCTTCCCATCATCATCAGCATTGTCACTGACGGCACATTGTAAGTTGCATTAAAGTGACAGGCACTTTTATTAATAGTAATTATGAGCATTTGTTGAGCGCCTCGTCTCAGAATGGGTCTTAAGCACTTCACAATGGCAGCTTACAGGCAATATACAATCACTACTAGTAGATCCTACAAAAGATGCACATTCATGTAGCTGTACAACACAACTGCACATTTGCACACATTTTGACACCCTTCCCCCTGAAACTGGACATACTAAACCATATCATTTGTTTTCAATTATTAATATGTGGGTCTTCTGCTGATTCTTCTCCAAAACACTTTAATTATCCATAATTATGTGTATGATTGTGTCTTTGGCTGAGTCTTCTTCTTAACGGATTGCTTAGCTTGGGTTTAAGTGGTCAAGATACAGTTGATGTCTTATCACTATGTGTAGTATTTATTTGGTTAAGATATTGTTGATGCTTTGTCCCCCCGTCACCTTGTGTACCTATGTGTACTGTTTATGTACATTGTTTGGTGGGTGTGTGCGGGGGGGGGGGGGGGGGGGGGACAGGGAATGTAGACATAAGCATGACCAAGATTGAACGACTCACGATTTTGCTCTGACAGCAAAAAGGAGCCATTGGCACTAACACTGAAGTCGTTTGTGTCACTGATGGACCATGGGATTGTATCTTGGGACATCTTGGAGCCAAACTTCATCAAACGGGTAAGTTCTATAGTCTCTTCTGCTTCCATATAGTGTTTGCCTTCAACAGTTAGAAGACTGGCACTGTCAGTGCATGCTGGGTTATTTTGATGTTTCCATAGCCATGCAACTCTGATACTCTCTGAGTGAGACGTATGTGAGCATAGAATAGGCAGGTTAGATGAATGACGAAAAAAAAAAAAAAAAAACTTAAGTGTAGGATCAAGAGAAAGAAAGCTGAGAGAGAGATAAAGAGGGAGAATTGATTTGAGATCAGTGTTACAGGTTTTTTTCCAAAGTTATTGGTCTTTACCAGATATTCTGCTGTGTATGTGTGTGCATGTGTCTGTGTGCATGCATGTGTATGTGTGTCACTGTGTGTGTATTTGCAGGTAGCTGACTGTGTGAATGTAGGCAGCAACAACCTCGACGTAGTGTGTCTTCAGGCTTCACTGGAAATTCTGGAATCGGTCGTTCTTCACAGCACAGGCAAACAGAGTGTGGTAGAGCAGTCAGTCACATCACAAAACATCATTCCTCATTTAGAAAGGTGAGCCAGGCAGTTTAGAGCTAGTATTAGCAAAATGGACAGTCTTCAGCATGCAAGTGATGCACAGGCATGTGTACAATACAGTACAGTACAATACAACTTTATTATCTCTGTGTAGAGAAATTTACTTTGAGTATACATGGAATCTGTCTCTGTGTTGGTCATTTAACAGCAAGTCATTTCTAGAGGTGGTGATATGTAAAGGGGGTGGGAGGGGGGTCTGTGCCTAGTGCATCATTGTTACCACAAGAATGGTTCTGTACATTAAGGCAGGAAGTGGTGGGAACCAGTCTAACATGTCACCCACGGCTGTTCCCAGACGCCTCTTTAGTTAAAGCCAGTGCTGCAGAATCTAGGTCAGCTATGCAGGTGGCCCCACTTGAGATATCCGATAGCTGAGCGGTCCGACAACGGACATGCTGCTGCTGCCAGCAGTAAATTATAGCAGCCGTCTTTCACCCCCCTCCCTTTCCCAGCGCCATCTCACCTCAGAGTTGTACAGCAGACCATTGAAAAGTTCTTATTTTTAAGTTGACACAGACACCAAATATGCTTCGTACAATAGTTTAAGTTTTCATGCTGCAACAAATCCATTTCATGCAAAAATCACACAAAACATCACATTGTGCACAGTACACACACAAAAAGTACGAAATGTATATGATTATTGTGAGGTGCTGCCTTTTTTTCATCAAAACAACATATATACATCACAACATCAATATATCTGCTACAGGAAGCACTCATTTAAAATCAGGTCCAACTCTCAAAGAAAAACTCACAGGGGGTGGGAACAGTATACCATTTTGGCAAGAAGGCCTTTCATGCAAACTATGAAAATGTGCACAGTACACACATAAAACGTACAAAACAAAGCAACATTGAAAAACAGGAAACATGCATCTCAACATCAATATGTTCACTACTTGAAACACTCACTTAAAATACGGAAAGCACCGTGTACACTCAGCAGCCCACAAGTTAAAAATTAGAAGCAGCCGGCTAGTACTGACCACTGCTGGTACTGACCTAGATTCCACTGACAGAGCAGCTATGTGGGGGAGCTAAACATAGCTCAGCCAGTGACCCGCTAAAGCACCCGATTTTAAGCCTGTGGAACAGCCGTGCACCCTGAGTCGTGAAATTGTCTGTGAATCATAACTTTATCTGAACCTGGTTCCATCTATTTTCCATCTGCATGCCTGTCATATAGGAAATTCAGTGTGAGCTTTTGAAAAGAAAAGAATTGGAAGTAATTCCCAGATGTGTCATATATGTGGACAAATTTGTGATTGGCTGTTATGTGCATTTCATGTACAGTTTGTGTGTGCTAAGCAAGCACACTTATTCCTCAAAACATAATTTCTCATAGTCTTGAAAATGGTCTCCATTTATACAGGGTAACATCTCAGTACAGTTCGTGGTCTTCAGTTCTTTGAACTGAGCAGTGCACAAAGGAGCAGAGCTAGTTGTATAAACAGCTCTTTTCTAATCTCTCTCTCTCTCTCTCTCTCTCTCTCTCTCACTCTCTCTCTCTCTCTCTCTCTCTCTCTCTTCATGTTTTTTGGGTGTTTCTGAAACAATACTAAGACGTCAGTGGTAATGCATGTATTTGTGTGTGTGTGTTTACAGCATCAACCTAGAAGTTCAGAAAAATGCCATTGCCCTCATCAACGCTCTATTTATGAAAGCTGAACAGCCAAAGCGACGGGTATGTCTGTCAGTCTTTTGCTTTACAAATTTGTCCATCGCAGCTGGTGGTTGACTGTCTGTCTTTCACTTTACAAATTTGTCCATTACGGCTGGTGGTTGACTGTCTGTCTTTCACTTTACAAATTTGTCCATCACGGCTGGTGGTTGACTGTCTGTCTTTCACTTTACAAATTTGTCCATCAGGGCTGGTGGTTGACTGTGTCTGTCTTTCACTTTACGAATTTGTCCATCACGGCTGGTGGTTGACTATGGAAAGAGAAAAGACTGTTGACTTTCTCTATGCACTCAGAAACCAAAGACAAAGAATGAGGTGCTCTCCATGCTCATTTGCCTTGTTTTTGTCTCTCAGTGGCAACTGTTTATTACCAGAGTTCTTTAAAGGCATATGAATACTAAAATTCTGCCCACAGGAGATGTTTCAGGCTTGGATCTTCGGTATGTTTAATCTGTTACGGCCACTTCATACATGAAGCAGTTCTGTGGATGTTTTTGTGTTTTTTATTCAACAGCTTCTGAGTGCAAAACACAGCTTAAACATAAAATATTAACAATAATTTGTAACATTCATGTGAACATATCTACAGCCCAGAAGTTACTACAATACAAAACTTTTAAGGATAGGATTACAAACTTCACACTGTTACAACTTATTAATCATCATTAATGGGTATGCATGCAAGCTTTACAGAAAAACAAAGATCAAACAATCTGCACAAACTATGTCCCTTTTAGATACATATATATAGATATAATTGTATAGATATATATATATCTATCTGTATTGTCACAAGGTTGCACATCAGGATTAAGAAAAAAAAAAAAAAAAAAAGCTTAAAAAATGTTGAAGTATCACATTCTGGAACAACCTGAATGCATAGTTTTTAAGTAAAAGTTTGAGCACCAGATATTTTGTCTACTTCATCCAAGTCTGTCAGGATATAATGCTTTCGGAGACAACATGTTTGCTAACATTTCCTAAACCCAGTATTACAAATCAGTGTGGACATAGTTCAATTTTTTCTCGTGACCTTTTGAGAATGACTCATATTATGACAGTGTGGGACTGTTTCATCTGTTCTTTAAAAGGGCCATGTTGTTTTCCTATTTTATTTCCCAGATATATAGAATATTTGTTCTTCCATCGCTTTGATTGGTGTATTTGTGACATGCCTTCTGCCTTCCAGACCTTTGTATGCTCTTAGTATGTTTTGTTTTTTGTTCAAAGTTGTGCTCCATATGAAGAATTCTTTATTTTGTTCCCACAGAAAATTGCTGAGAGCCTTCAGTCAAAGCACATGAGAAATATAATACTCACGGTAAGTGGTAAATAGTGATGGCAATAATTATGATGATTACTGGGTCCTTAAATCCCTTTTTTTCTCTCCCAGTTTTCCATGTAAGTGGTGAGTAGTGATGGCAGTAATAACGCTTGCTGGGTCCTTGGGCATTTTTTTTTTTTTAATCTCCCAGTTTTCCATATAAGTGGTGAATAGTGATGGCAATGCTTATGGTGATTACTGGAACCTTAGGCACAATTTTTTTCTCTCCCAGTTTTCCATATAAGTGGTGAATACAATAATTATGATGATTACTGGGTCCTTGGGCACCTTTTTTGGTTTGTTTGTTTTTCTTTTCCAGTTTTCCATATAAGTGGTGAACAGTGATGGCAATAATTATGGGTCCTTGGGCATTTGTTTTCTCTGTCCCAGTTTTCCAACTTATCCCAGCTCTGGAGGGCTGTTGGGGCTGTTGAAGAAAGCAGCTGACATGCTCCACATATCATACAAATTGCCAGCCCCAGTACATGATGAATGTGTACGTGAATATGCATACAAGGCTATGTCCAGTCATTGCACTGGGAGACGTTAACCGCTTCTCTCCACTTAGGGCACCAAAAAAATGCCACATCCTTGGCATAGCTCTGTTGTTGTTGGTATTGTTGTAGGGTTCCCCAGCAAAATACTCTTGGTGTCACACAGTATATGCAATAGCTATTGATAAATATGTTCCATAGGATCAGAGGATTGTGTGTGTGACATTAAACATTTTTTATTACTCCACTACATGGGCAGCCACACACCATCTTTGGACAAAGTATCACCATTTCTGGAGTGGATGCTGTTATGCAAGGAGTTCATCATGGCTGAAGATAATCCCCACTTGACTGTGCGGCACATAACATTTCAAATTTAATGTAGCCTTACGTTCTTGCTTGTGTCAGTGCATTGTGACACAGCCCAAGCCTTGGAGTTCTTGCTGGTGTCATTGCATTGACACAGCCCAAGCCTTAGTGTTCTTGCTGGTGTCAGTGCATTGTGACACAGCCCAAGCCTTGGAGTTCTTGCTGGTGTCATTGCATTGACACAGCCCAAGCCTTAGTGTTCTTGCTGGTGTCAGTGCATTGTGACACAGCCCAAGCCTTGGAGTTCTTGCTGGTGTCATTGCATTGACACAGCCCAAGCCTTGGTGTTCTTGCTGGTGTCAGTGCATTGTGACACAGCCCAAGCCTTGGAGTTCTTGCTGGTGTCATTGCATTGACACAGCCCAAGCCTTGGTGTTCTTGCTGGTGTCAGTGCATTGTGACACAACCCAAGCCTTGGTGTTCTGGCTGGTGTCTGCATTGTGACACATTCCAAGCCTTGGTGTTCTTGCTGGTGTCAGTGCATTGTGACACAGCCCAAGCCTTGGTGTTCTGGCTGGTGTCTGCATTGTGACACATTCCAAGCCTTGGTGTTCTTGCTGGTGTCAGTGCATTGTGACACAGCCCAAGCCTTGGTGTTCTTGCTGGTGTCAGTGCATTGTGACACAGCCCAAGCCTTGGAGTTCTTGCTGGTGTCATTGCATTGACACGGCCCAAGCCTTGGTGTTCTGGCTGGTGTCTGCATTGTGACACATTCCAAGCCTTGGTGTTCTTGCTGGTGTCAGTGCATTGTGACACAGCCCAAGCCTTGGTGTTCTGGCTGGTGTCTGCATTGTGACACATTCCAAGCCTTGGTGTTCTTGCTGGTGTCAGTGCATTGTGACACAGCCCAAGCCTTGGTGTTCTTACTGGTGTCAGTGCATTGTAACACAGCCCAAGCCTTGGTGTTCTTGCTGGTGTCAGTGTGTTGTGACAGCCCAAGCCTTAGTGTTCTTGCTGGTGTCAGTGCACTGTGACACAGTCCAAGCCAAGTCTGGGCATAGTGCTATATTTCCAGTTGTCTGTGTTTGTATGTGGCACATAATTATTTAGTCTTGCGTGCAGTCATCATCACTGTATTGGAACCCCCTCTCTGGTAGGACCTCTGAGATAGAGCATGTGCAGCACAATAGGATGCACTGGCCAGTATTGTAATTGTATTGCTAAGTTTCAGTGCATCTGGGTCAAACTATGCATGATTGGTGGGCAAACAGCAGTTTAATGCATCAGGACCAAATTTAGTGCCTCAGATATGCATGTGTGTGCGATTGACAGGACGTCAGACTCCAACTTACTGCTTGTATATGTTTTACTTTTTGCTCGTTACACACGGCACTGGATTTGTGTGTTTTTATCATCTTAGGCATTGTTTCGTAACATGGGTCTTCACTGACCAAGCTTTTCCAAAACAGCGAAATTGTGTTGACCTGCCCTTTGGTTGGTTGTTTTCCCAGCACGTGATCAGGCAGCAGAACATCGGCACAGCCATGGCACATCAGCTGTATGTCCTGCAGGTGTTGCTGATGAATCTTCACGAAGAGAGGATGAAAGCCCCAGTGGACCCACATGACCAGGTAAAAGAAAGAAGGGTGAAAGGTTGCAGTTGGGGGGGGGGGGAGGGGGGAATGTCTTGTTACATTTTTTCCTCACTGAGGGGGGGTGGGGGGGGGGGGGATAGTCTCAGACTTTTATGGGCCCTGGGTGGGTAGGAAGAAAAATGTAGAAGAGAGTAAACAAGACATTAATATGTCTGTTTTGTTACCTTCAATTTTTTTTTATCTTAACTAAAAAGGTGCAAAAAGTTTTTGGAACAAAGTTGGATGGTCTTTGAAAGAAAACTGGGAATTACATGCTCAACACATCAGTTGCAGAAGAGTGATTCAGTAGAAAAAAAATGGGTGCTAAAGAATGAGTGATAAAAGGAAAATACCAAATGTATTTCACCTGACTCTGTGTGTGTGTGTGTGTGTGTGTGTGTGTGTGTGTGTGTGTGTGTGTGTGTGTGTGTGTGTGTGTGTGAGAGAGAGAGAGAGAGAGAGAGAGATTTGTTAAATTTTTGCTTTGTTTGATTTTTGTACATGTACCTTAACCAGCATGTAGAGCTATGTAGAGCAAAAATGCTTTCTTTTAAGGTATTTATATCCAATACAATGACAAAAACGAAAATGGATAGTTCTCTTCAAAAAAAAAAAAAAAAAAAGTATTTGAATGAATGAATGAATGTAAATTTATAATATGGCACATAAAAAATTCCACACAAAACCTTGCCTGTTCACAGCCCCAGATACACACAATTTGCAAGTAACTTGAAGAAAACAAAAACATTTCCACCCCCCACCCCCTAAACAAAATCTGAAACAGAATGAGGCCCAGAGTACTCATGCAGAATCAACACACAAGGGAGTTAATTAGCGCTCAACCGACGTAACACAGGTACAACAACAAAGACCTGAGTCTCCAACAGTAACTCTCACCAAGCATGTATGTCAGTACAAGGAACAAGGTACGTAAAATCCACCAGCAGTACATGTACCTCTGGTGGAGTTTATGTACCTTGTATTTACACATGCCTGGTGAGAGTTACCATAGGCGACGCAAGTCTTTGTTGTTGTACTTACGTATTTCAAGTGCTAATTAACTCCCTTGTGTGTTGACCCCCAAAATAGTATAACTGAACAGGATTGCAGTTTGGAACATGCCCCAAGACAAAGTTGTGTCACACCAGGAAGTTCTCTGCTACCATTGAATTCGTTGTAATGCAAGAGAAGCTAAAGTGGGGATCAAGGGAGGCAACTGCAGGTGTCTTACTGTAATGCGCTGGAGTTGTTTCTCATAGATTGTAGATAATTTCACTTAGGCTTTTAGTTCAAAAAGAGCACACATCCTGCAAATTGGTACATCAAAATTGATCAACAAGGTGCACATTATAGGGAACTTTCTAAGAAAAATGCGTCTTAAAGTAGAATTTGTATCAGATCATTTTAAGGGGGAGAAATTGACTATGTATTTTTATCCAAGTGGTCTTGAAGACTGGTGTAAGTTGGAGGGTATATAAGTGAATTAGACAGATGGTGTTAACGTGTTGTAAGAAAGGAGAGACGGTTAGCACTCCCCTTGACAAGGACGGAAGGGACCCTTGTGGTCTTTACAACACACAAAGGCACGTGATCCTCTACTTTGGGGTCACACCTATTTTTTTTTTATTTTTTTTTTTCTTTCTTCCCCAAACTCTCTCTCCACTTTCTCTGTTTTGTTTTTTTTGTTTTGTTTTCTCTCTCTTTTTTCCTCCCTTCATCCTCTGTTTTTCTCCCACCCTTGTCCTGATTAATTTTTCAGTTTAAACAAAATTTATTTCATACTAATACATTAAAATTAAAAAACTGAACATCTGAGCAGAAATGCCTCATATAAGTACAGCCTTAATGTAGTCTTTTTTTCTTCCAGCCGTCTCTGTTTCTTCTCAGTCTTGCCCTGGTCTGTTTTTACTTCCATCCCAGTGTGTATGGGTAATCACCCACTTTGCACTGTTTTCTCTCAGGCGATCGTGAAGGATATAGAGGAGCTGCGGAGGATAGCCTTTGAGATCGAGGGTGATCCCAACATGAATGCTGTACACAGGTCTCCCAGTGCACCACGGGATTTCAAAAAGCTGGGGTTTCAGGTGATCACCTTGTGGACTGCTTGTGTGTCTCTGTTGGGGGGTTGTGGGGGAGAGGGGGGGTTGTGAGTATGTGTTTGTGTGTGTGTGTTGTGTGTGCACACATGCACACCACATTCATGCACATGAGTGGATATTAGAATTGGTTTTGATATCATCAGAACAGAGGGTTGCATAGATCACAAATCTGTGTCCCTCACGTCCGACAGATATATTGGTATTAAGTCAAACTTGTTTATCTTATAAGCAACTTGTTACGGCCTTATTTAAATGCAACTAGTATGTCAGACACATCCTTCAGATGTCATCGTTTTGAGCAGCGGCATTAGCCATTGTAATGTTTCATTAATTGTGAGGGGCAAAGTCAGAGTCACAAGACAGTGTCCAAAACCCCAAACATTTAAAGAGAAAAGAGAGCCAAAGCAGGCTCAAACTGACATCCATCATCCTACCAGCCTTGTGCCCTACCACTAGACCAAGTGGGCTCACTGAAGTGTTTAGAGACAGACTGTAAGTGTTTAAAGATCTACCATAGGTATTGTGTCAAGAGGTCAAAGCATGGTTAAGAATGACTGGTTGTGAAATGTCTACAGACTTGGTAGATCAGAAGGCTGGTTTGAATGTTGTCGTTGAATAATATTAAAAAAATTCAACTGCTTTGAAACAAAACATATTCACAAACAAGGCAGTGGCAGTGATCATTCATTATGGTATTTATAAAGCACAGAATCTTGTACGTAGAGACAATTGTAAGTGCACACACACACACACACACACACACACACACACACACACACACACACACACACACACACAGAGGCACACATGCACGCATGCACACACACACTCACATACACACACACACACAGACATTCACACACACACCAGTATATTGATTATCCAAACTTTAATTTACACACAACTTAAGCAGACAACAAACAGAGACTTGAGTTGAAGGAAGACAGCACAGTGGAACAGAAAACATGGCAGGTGTATTGTTTTGGAAAGAGACATGTTTTGAGGTTTGATTTAAATGAGTCCAGAGAGGGACCTGTCAGAGAGGGTCAGGTCACTCCATATGGAAGTTTTAGCCAACAGGACTGGAAATTGAGTGAAAAATAGCTGTGTGTCTATTTTTCATGTTCATTCTTATCATGCAGCGTCCTCATTTCAGTTCCCATGAAAAGATTTTGTGCACGTTCTGGTAAAGTGATTCAGTGCACTGCCCTGTAGTTTTCATAGTTTATTGCACAGTGAGCAGCACAGGGTTTGTGAATGTTTCAGAACCAGACAAAGCCAGCAGAGGACTTTGTGAAGGCACCCTGTGGTCTGCTGGCGTTGGACTGCATGCTCTACTTTGCACAGAATCATGGAGAGAACTATGTCAAGGTCAGGGCCTAGAACTGCCAAAGCCTCACTCTCTCTCTCTCTCTCTCTCTCTCTCTCTCTCTCTCTCTCTCTCTCTCTCTCTCTCTCTCTCTCTCTCTCTCTCTCTCTCTCTGTCAACAGCTGGGTTGAGAGCTTCTTTGTTTCAAACGTGACTACATGTATTATTTTCCCTCCTATGCAGGTGGTATTGGAAAACTCCACACGTGCTGATGAGCATGACTGCCCCTTTGTGCGTGCTAGCATGCACCTGACCAAGATGATCTGTGAAATTCTCAGGATAGGCGACCCACGTGAGTCTTCTCTACATTGTGCCTTTGGTCACAGCATTTATACAGGCCAAAAGATTTTTTTTTTTTAAGGAGCAAGTCAACCTCACTGTAGTGTAGATGTTACACTACAGTATGATTGCAGACATCTGAGTGAGTAAGCACTGGTACTGACTGTTTCAGATTAAGCTACAAGCATTGTAAATTTAAGATATCACTGTAGTATTTAGTTTTTTTTGTTTTTTTGTTTTAACCTATCAAAAATACATGTTTAGTGTGTTGGTTCTTGTTGTATTTAAAAACACACTGTTTGCCAAACAAAGACATAGGTTTGCAGGCATAAATTTGTCATTTACAAGCATCAGTTTGTCTTGACCGTCATGTTCTGTCCACAGCTGTCTTCACTGTCATGTTGTTCTGTCCACAGCTGTCTTCACTGTCATGTTGTTCTGTCCACAGCTGAAGACACAGGAAACACCTTCTACTCCATGTTCTTCTCGAGTGACAAGCCGTTTGAGGAGTTCTTCTGCATCATCGTGCAGCTTCTCAACAAGACATGGCGAGAGATGAGGGCCACCACGGCAGACTTTCCCAAGGTAAGAGTCCACCTCTCAGCATTCCTTTCTCCCTCTGCTCTGGTTCTGTTTCATTCTTCTTCTTTCTGTTATTTGTGTGTGAGTGCATGACAGTCAAATGCCAGTTTCTTTTTTCCTTTTTTATTTTATTTTTTATTGCAAAAAGATGGGCATTGCATACACTTAGAACAAAGGGTCACCTGCATGAGGAAATACTAAAAAATGAAGGAAGGACAAGCTACCATCACCAAGTAATGCCTCATCTCTGCTCTCAGATACAAGAGAACTGACAGACAACAACACAAAGAACACAAACAGAACACATCTACACACACAACCACACACACACATAGGGTACAGTGTCCATACAGCCCCCGTGTGCAACTGCATGCATCCGCATCTGCGTGCACATGAAGAATCCCAAACACTGGCGGCCATGCCATTGTTTGGACACATGGATAGGAATAGGATAGCGCTGATAGGAATAGATAGCGCTGCTCTTGGGGCTGCTGAGCCTTACCCAGGTAAGGCGACCTGAACTTGCTGCAGGGGACAATGAAATAAGAAGAAAAAACCCTAACCCTAACAGAAGTTATTTGGCAAAGCAGTTTCTCTCTGGTTCCTTCAGTTTCTTTTTCTTGGCACCAGTCTTTAACATTTCACTGATTCAGATTGTGATTCTTGCTTTCCTTCTCTGGTTGAGGGGTGAGAGAGAATGAATGAAGTTACTTCCCTTACTTCAGTGGCACATAATTAGTGTTTTCTTGCTCCTGGGGTAGAGTGTTGTTGTGGAGATGGTGCTGGTAGAGTGTTGTTGTTGTGGAGGTGGTGCTGGTTGAGTGTTGTTGTTGTGGAGATGGTGCTGGTAGTGTTGTGGAGGTGGTGCTGGTAGAGTGTTGTTGTTGTGGAGGTGGTGCTTGTTGAGTGTTGTTGTTGTGGAGATGGTGCCGTTAGTGTTGTGGAGGTGGTGCTGGTAGAGTGTTGTTGTTGTGGAGGTGATGCTGATAGAATGTTGTTGTGGAGGTAATGCTGATAGAGAGTGGTTGTTACTGTTGTTGAAGTTGTGGAGGTGGTGCTGATGCAATGCTGTTGCTGTTCAGGTGCTGGAGGTGGTGAAGGAGCAGGTGACGCGGGCATTGTCCACCCACTCCTCATCGTTCGAGTCATTCCGCAACAAGGTGTTCACCCTCACCTACTCAGAGATCCTGAAGCTGCTGGAGAACGAGCGCAAGATCAAGGAGGAGTTTGAGTCCCAGACACGCCCTGTAGTGTGAGTGCTTCCTGTCGCTGGGCCTGTCCTTTCTGCTGCTTCCTACTCTTTTCTTTTCTTCTGTTTCTTTGTTGTTTTTCCTGTGTTTTTGTTTTTAGGGAGGGTATAAGTATTCTCCTGTTGTGGCTCTGATTCTGCCGAATAACAGCTTTGATAGGATCACTGTATCTCAAGTGGAGTTTGTGGTAATGTAATTCGTCATACAAGGGTGCTTCTATGTGATCTATATAATAATGCTCATGATTCAAAGGTAAATTTTCACCCTTATATAACCGTGATGGTTGACTGGAAGTAAAACACTAACTTACTTACTTGTAAACTATTTACTGACTTACTGACAAAGTTAAATTTGTTTTACAAGCATTGTATATTCACTTACTCCACTGCATAATGGCCTTGACTGGGTCACTTTGTCTTAAGCAGAATTTGGTTTTGTAGGAGTTTCATATCCATTTATTCCACTGTATATCAATCTTGGTTGGGTCACTTTGTCCTAAGTGGAAGTTTGTCAGAATTTGTTAACTTGTAGCCTTGGTTGGATTTTGCCCTGATGTAACCATCATAAAAAATATTTAAAACGGCAGCTCCTTATTTGCTTGGTTGAATCACTATGGCCTAAGCACAACTTAGTATTTTCTTATATATATATAGTTTTAAAGCAGAATTTGGTATTAAGCAAATGTGCGGGTTCAACCCTCTTCCAATTTGTTGCCATCGGCCGCCACAGCATAAAAGCTTGAGTTGGGTTACATTGTCTTAGGAAACATTCTGTGTGGATGCAGTCTGCGATGAAAGGGTCTTAGTGTGTGATTAAGTCTGGGCTGAACATTGCAGGGAGCTGAGGAAAAAGCTGGCCCCAGACATGCGGGCCGTGGTGCGGCAGCAGCGCCTCAACTACCTGGTGGAGGGCACCTGCTTCCCCAAGTACCACTCCCGCAATGGGCGCATCAAAGGTAGCTGCACCAACTTCAGCTGCGTCTTGTGTCAGACCAGCTTCACCTGCGTCTTGTGTCAGACCAGCTTCACCTGTGTCTTGTGTCAGACCAGCTTCAGCTGTGTCAGACGGCTTCAGCTGCATCTTGTGTCTGACCAGCTTCAGCTGCATCTTGTGTCTGACCAGCGTCAGCTGCATCTTGTGTCTGACCAGCTTCAGCTGCATCTTGTGTCAGACCAGCTTCACCTGTGTCTTGTGTCAGACCAGCTTCAGCTGTGTCAGACGGCTTCAGCTGCATCTTGTGTCTGACCAGCTTCAGCTGCATCTTGTGTCAGACCAGCTTCAGCTGCATCTTGTGTCTGACCAGCATCAGCTGCATCTTGTGTCAGACCAGCTTCTGCTGTGTCTTGTGTCAGACCAGCTTCACCTGTGTCTTGTGTCAGACCAGCTTCTGCTGTGTCTTGTGTCAGACCAGCTTCAGCTGCATCTTGTGTCAGACCAGCTTCACCTGTGTCTTGTGTCAGACCAGCTTCTGCTGTGTCTTGTGTCAGACCAGCTTCTGCTGTGTCTTGTGTCAGACCAGCTTCTGCTGTGTCTTGTGTCAGACCAGCTTCTGCTGCGTCTTGCTTACAAGTGCTCATCCAAACACATAAAAGTTTGAAAGGAACGCTATTTATTAGGACAAAACACAACATGCAAATTTTCAGGGTAATCCCCTTTATCAAGCTACAAAACGACACTTAAACAACGGTTAACAACAGTTAACTGGTGAAAAAAAATCAAAAATGAGACGCAGAGCTAAGCCACTTATGTGTTTTTGGTTTTGTAGTTTGGTAAAGGGGATTACCCCCCAAATTTGCTTGTTGTGTTTTGTCCTAATAAATAGCATTCTTTGGAACCTTTTGTGTGTTTGGATCTTGTTTTAGAACGCTTGTAGTCATGTGTATGTCTGTGTTTCCATATAATACTTAATATAAATTGTTTTGGCAAGACTGTGCTCTACATGTGTATAGACTGTGATATTGAGGTTAATATGTATGACGTGAGCACTGAGGGCGTTGAGGAGCACGTGATAAATGTACCTTATTATTGTTCTGTTCAGACAAGTTCTGGTACTGGCGCCTGGCCCCCAACCACAAGGCGCTGCACTATGGCGACTGCCATGAAGGGGTCCAGCCCAAACTGGAGGACCTGCCCAGCAAGCGTGAGTGCACAGCATTGTCAGGGCTGGCGTGGGCTGCTTTCACCTGGTGTTAGGGTTTACTTCCTGTGCCTAACAGTCATCTACACACACAATCATGCACACACACACATACAAACACACACACATACGCACACAAACACACACATGCACAAACATATACACACACATGCGCACATGCATACACACACAAACACACCACACACACACCCACACACACACACACGCACACACCACACACACATGCATGCACACATACACACATACAAACACACACAAAGACACACACACACATGCGCACATACACACGCACACAAAACGCACATACACACACGCACGCATGCATGCACACACAGACACATGCACATGCACACCCCAAAACAAATGTGAGTCAGAATTCTCAAAATGTCACTGATTGTACTTCATTTTGGCTAAAGTACAAAAATCTAAAATGTGCATATTTGAATTGCTATTTCCAAATTGTCCAAGGGGGCATGCTGCCATGAATGTACATAATATTGGAGGGGTAGGCCAGGGCACAGGGCAGAATGAGTTCAGAAAAGGGGGGGGTATGTGATCAGGAGTGTACATAATATTGGAGGGGTAAATCAGGGCACAGGGCAGAATGAGTTCAGAAAGGGGTAGGTGGGGGGGTATGTGATCAGGCATTCCACTGACTGCGGTTTGTGTGTGCAGTACCATTGGTGGACATTCAGCGGCTGGTGATTGGCAAGGACTGTCCTCATGTCGGTGGGAAACAAGTCTTAAGGCGAACGGTATGTTGTTGTTTTCATCAGCATTAGTGCAGTGTCGTCATTCATATCACTTTACCGTTTGTACTATTATTTGCTCTGATGGACATTAAACGTCATGTCAGCAGGAGGGACAGCACATCTCCTAAAGTCTGTTTTGTTTTTGTCAAAGTGACACTGATAAAGCAGTCTGTCAGCATTTGTATCAATCCTCTGATGTGGTCGGCATTTGTATCAGTCCTCTGATATGGTCAGCATTTGTATCAGTCCTCTGATGTGGTCAGCATTTGTATCAATCCTCGGATGTGGTCAGCATTTGCATCAATCCTCTGATGTGGTCAGCATTTGTATCAGTCCTCTGATGTGGTCAGCATTTGTATCATTTCCTCTGATAGCCAAGGGCTCTCTGCTCACTCAGTGACAAACAAGTCTTGTGGAGGGTGGTACCAGTTTGTGCTGTTTCCTGTAGAGAGGCTAGATTGTTCTGAATTCAGACAGTGCTAGCCTAAGACTGTTTTCAATTCAGACAGTGCCAGCCTAGGACTGTTCTCAATTCAGACAGTGCTCGCCTAAGACTGTTCTCAATTCAGACAGTGCTAGCCTAAGACTGTTCTCAATTCAGACAGTGCTAGCCTAAGACTGTTCTCAGTTCAGATAGGCAAGCCTAAGACTGTTCTCAATTCAGACAGTGCTAGCCTAAGACTGTTCTCAGTTCAGATAGGCAAGCCTAAGACTTCTCAAGTGCTAGCATAAGACTGTTCTTAGTTCAGACAGTGCAGCCTAAGACTGTTCTCAGTTCAGACAGGCAAGCCTAAGACTGTTCTCAGTTCAGACAGGCAAGCCTAAGACTGTTCTCAGTTCAGACAGGCAAGCCTAAGATTGTTCTCAAGTGCCAGCCTAAGACTGTTCTCAATTCAAACAGTGCAAGCCTCAAAAGGGTAAAGACTGTTCTGCTCAGAGCTAGATAGTTCTTTCGGAAAATGGTAATTACCATAATTTGTAAAAAAATTCACTGCTGGATCAACACTGTTCTTATATCACTGATAAACGAGTCTTTTGTGGACAGTGATACGGATCATTTGGAATAGTTTCTCTGGTGGGTAAAGACTGCTTTCATAGCACAGTGTCTGGACGAGTCTGTGTCATGAGCTGAAGTATCTTAGATAAAAACAGATTCTGTCATGCTGAAGGTACAGGCTGTCAGGGAGAATGCGCCTGGAGAGACCTGTTCTTCCAGGAAGTCTTTCTTTCAGCTGTTCGCTAGCTTGTAACCAGACAGAACATCTGACCCTTAAATTTGACGTAGTATATATGCATGACCTAGTTTTATGAAAAGGTTCCAGACACTGTGCTGCAAACTCCAGAGTGTCCAGAATAGTGTCTTTCTGTGCTAAGTCCAGTGGTCAGCAGTCTTTCTTGTACCAGGCTCCAGCTGCCAGAACCAGCAAACTCCCTGTTTCTGGCTGTCATGCTGCTCTCTGTCAGCTCTTTCAGATCTTCCTGGAAAACCTTTCTGTCATCAGTCGTCTGTACTTCAGTCCCTATGGCCCTGAGATGCAAGTGTGTGCGTGCGTGCGTACATGTTTGTGCGTATGGAATCTTTTTTGCAAATACTTGTACGTTTAAAGACTTTGTTATCGCTTAGTGTGCTTAGAGAATCGTACCTTTTGTGGTGGAAGGGTCAGTCAGCATGCAGGCACATTTGTGACGCTGAAACACGATGTCAGAAACCAGCCTGTCATTAGAGGGTTTCTTAAAACTGGGCAAGGGGAATAACTGCTGGACACAACTCAGCAACTGGTGGTTTTGGGGGTGGGGGAAGGGGGAGTGCTTTTTTGTCCCTTGCTGTTAAATATCCATCAAGCACCAAAAAGGCTAACTTTAGCGGGAGTTGTTCTGCGATTAGGAAGGTCGATCACAAGCTGTATTGTATAATCAGGCATTGGAATCTTCAGTCAACAGTTTTGAAATCAGACTTTTTTGTGTGAAATTGTGAAAGCTGACCATGTAGGTATACCCACTCAATTTTTTTAAAGTAACCGAATCACATGAAACTTGCAGGAAATATACCTTTTAACAAAGTAAAATCACATGCAAAATTCCAAGGCTCTAGCTACATTTGAAAAGGAGATATGACAGATTGAAAAACGTATATTTTGGCTGTTCGCACAAATAACTGAAACTGCCATTTTTCAAAGCTCATAACATTAAAACTGCTGATAATACAGAGCTCATACTTGGTAGACACAGTGTCTATACTACAGTGATCAAGTCTATATTTTTTTTCTAGCAACAAGAAAGAGGTAAAAGGAAAATATGATGCCTCAAAAATGGCCTTTTGTGTAATTTGCATGATGGAAATACCCCAAAAATGTCAAAATTTGACATTTGTTGAAATTACTGTATTTCATCTTTTCTGCCATCTGTGAATAATGTACAGGCAAAACAAAGCACAAAAGGGGCTTAAATGGACTGCAATGACCTACCCAGTGACCTAATTTGACTTGTCAACAAAAAGTTTCCTGAAGGTGTTCCAACGTGCCAAGAGGACTCCCCACCTCACACTGTCAATTTGCCATGTCCTGTTCTTGGGCACAACTTCAAAGTCAGAATCAAACACATATTTTGCAGCAACTTGGTCAATGTCCTCTGACTGGGGCCACTTGAAAATATTGTCATTGCCAGTGCTGGTCATGAAAGTGACATCAGCAAAGTCTGGGTTATGGACTTGTAGTACCTGCCCAACATAGAAATCTCTGTCATAGAAGACAGCCACCGTCTGGCCTTGCTGTGAAAAGTTAAAGCTGAAGTCTTCCTCTTGGAGTTGTTGGGATGCCTCATCTTCTTCCAAGTTTCTTGGAAAATTCACCAATCCATTCCATCTCCAGACCTTTGTTGAGGAATGATGAAATGTCATTGTTGGTCTTCTTTGATTCAATATCCAGCCGATAAAGGCAAGTCTGTATCAAGTGGCCAATATTTTGTGTAGGTACACCTGCATTGATGCTGACTTCATCAAACAAAGTTTGAATGGAAGCAAGTGAACATCCAGTATCCTCTCTAAGACCATGCAGCTGCAGCAGAAGCTTGTTGTTCATTGGAACTGTCAGCTTCAATTTGTCTTCCAAACTTGGCCGACCCCTTGGTCTCTTAACCCCAACTTGACTTTGATGGGTGTTGAACTGATCATCATCTAGTGGAGCAAAAGACAGAGAAAATGTTGCTACTCAGAGAAAATATAGTAATAATAACTAAAATAGACATTTTTCACTTGCTCCTGCTGATAGTGATACTGTCCCATGTTTTCTCCCTTTATGTTGTCATTACTGCTGTTGCTGCACCTGCTTTTGTGTGTGTGTGTGTGTGTGTTTTACCTTATTTTTGTTCTTTGTGTTGTCTGTTTGTTTGGCTGTGTGTGTGTGTTACACCATTGCATAGTCTGCATATATTAACTTAGCATTTGTGTGTATGCCTGGTGTATGTATATATGTCCACACACTTAAAAACTGAATTAAAAAAAGTTTAAAAAACAAACTAAAACTACCCCCCCCCCCACACACACACACACACACCTCCTGAAAAAAATAAATTTTTCATACAAATTCTCTTCTTGTACTTGTAGCCTACTATTGACTCTCTTGTACTGTTACAGGAGAGAGAATAAGGGGTAGGGGTGGGGGTGGAGATGACCACACGTCATCGAATGGTTTTAATCATCATTTACACCAAATAAAAACAAAGTTTCGCTTCATTTATCGAAACTTTATCAAGAAAATACAACTGCTTCGGTTGTGTCGATTGTCTGCTATTAAGAGCGAGTTATCGTTCTTCATTTCACCAGCACTCTGGGGAAAAAATAAATTAAAAATTCTGGGCGTAATTACTGACGCTAAAAACAAAATGTAGTAGCTGCAACAACTATCTGTCTTTCCAATCAGGACAATAAATAAGAAGTGAAGCAGGTTTTAGAGAAGCCAGAGATCGATGAATGAGACCCCCTTCTTCGTACAAGTTTATACATGTGCAACTTCCGGCCGATTGTTTTGGTCTACTTAAAACAGTAATTTCAAGAAACGAATTATTAATCAAACAAAAATATGAATGGGAATCAGAACCTAAACACTCTGTGAATTAAACATACCAGTTTCATGCGGGTAACTTACTTAACAGTGAGCGTATAGCGTTGAAGTTGACACGAGTGCCACCCAGGCGGCCATAGTGTCAGTCATATTCGCCATGACTACCTTCAACATGTATGGGGTTCTCCCTATTTCTTCCATGGACTTTCCGAGAGCGGTATTTCCGGATCATGTTATACATCAATTTAAAGAGCGATTTCTCCTCTTTTTAACGATACAGAGTTCTTTGAGAACTGACCACAGCATCAAATTTTATTAAGCGTCAAAGTAAATATGGCAACTTTAACTTGTAATTTTTAATTCAAAACCTAAACACATCACTACGAAAATCACATCGCGTCATACGCCAAGGTTCTAGCTTTCCACTGATATAAGATTTATTCTGATTGGTCGAGATTCGGAAGATCAGTGACGCATTTTCTGGGGTACCCCAAATGCTTCGCCGGTCTGTTCACGTTCCGAAAAATGGCCGCGCGTAGTTTGAAACGCGATACGCACCGAGCGTTTCAAACTACAGGAGTAAATCAGTCACACTCTCATGCATAATAAAGACACAGATGGAAGGTAGAAAGATTGTTTTATTCATTCAATCATATTGCAAGCATGTGTATACATTATTTTTGGAGTTACAACGGGGCAAACTTGAGCAAACATCGGTGTGTTTGGGCATTGTCCTATACTGCTGTAGAACGAGTGGGCATACCTAGATCATGTTTGTTGTCAAGGGATATTGAATTTCAAATCATTTTATGCTGTCACATTGTCATGTCTGATAATGCAGGTCCTAAAAAGATACAGTGGTATGTACGATACATCGTCTGTTTTGTCTCCTCCAGAACCAGATGGCCCGGCTGGCGTTCAGCATCGTGACGGAGGCAGAGGAAGATCAGATCTGTTTCATTGCTGCCACAGAGTACGAGCACAACATGTGGTGTGATGGTCTCAACGTCTTGCTGGGCAATGAGGTCAGCTTGCTGTGCTACTCTCTTCTTCTCTTTTCACAAATAGAGAAAGAGACACACACTGACAAAGATGTGCTTGTGTGTGGAAATACACACATGCATGCATGCAAGAACCCATGCATGTACACACACATGCACACACATTCACACATGCACATGCGCGCATGCACACACACACACTCTCACACATACACACGCACATGCACACGTGCCCACACACACACACACACACACACACACACACACACACACACACACACACACACACAGTGAAGGAATTAGCAGCATGAAGTATGTGGCTATACAACAGGCAAAAATAATTGACATGATACAGCTAAAACTGAACCCACGTAAAACAAGAATTCTAGTGTCCATCATAATTTCTGCGTGCCGACAACAAAAATAATTCACAAGAGTCCAAGGAAAGTTGACAGCATGGAGATCTGAGTTGCTAAGCGCAGACTTTGATCTTAGAGGAGTGTGTTTTGAGAGGGTTCCACTGGATTTGTTTCTGACCATAGATGATGGCTATCACTGGGCCTGTTTCTGTGGGTAACCCCAGTTTTAGACCGCTCCAAAAGCCATGCAAAAGTGGTCAGGTGACTGCTTTTTACTGTGGGTGGTTACTGTGAATATCTGGGTTGCTGTGGGTTATTCGCCCTGATATAGCCGCACTGGTTGACTGGGCGTAAAACACCAACTTACTTGTGGGTTACTATGGATATCTGTGAGTCACTGTGGAAACCTGTTGGGTTACTGTGGCTGTCTGTTGGCCATTGTGGATAATTGTTGATTATGATAGGTATCTTTGGGTGACTGTGGATATTTGTTGGTTACAATGGATATCCATGGGTTACTGGGGCTGTATGTTGGCTACTGTGCATAATTGTGAGTTATTTGTGGCTATCTTCAGGTTACTGTGGATATATGTTGGTTACGATGACTATATGTGGCTTACTGTGGATATATGTTGGTTACAATGACTATATGTGGCTTACTGTGGATATATCATTTATATGTTAGTTACATGTAGCTATCTTCAGGTTACTGTGGACAGTTGTTGATTACTGTTAATACTGTAGCTATCTTTGGGTTACTGTTGGTAACTGTAAATAACCATGGGTGGCCACTAACAAGGGGGGACTGGTTAATTAAATGGTGAATATCAGTAATTTGGGGTAGTTTTGGTAACTATGGATAACTGCTGGTAACTGTAGATGACCTTTGGTGACCAGTTAACTAAGGGGGATGGGGTAATTGTGTGGCTAATTGTGGCTATGGTGATGGTGGCTTACTGTGGACTGGTGTTGGTTACTGTAAGTGACTGGGTGACTGTGAGTGGCTGTGGCTAACTGGGTAACTGTGGCTGCAACTTTGGCTAACTGGGGTGACTGTGACTAACTGTGGGTGACCGTGGCAGTGACTGGAGATGACTTTGGCTAACAGGGGGTGACTGGCTAACTGGGGGGGGGGGGGGGGGGGACTGGATGGCTGTGGGTGACTGGCAGTGACGGGGGATGAATGTGGCTAACTGGGGGGTGACTGGCTAACTGGGGGGACTGGATGGCTTTGGTTGACCAGCTGAGGGTGACTGGATGACTGTGGTGGGGGGAAGTGACTGGCTAACTGGGGGTGACTGGCTAACTGGGGGTGACTGGCTAACTGGGGGTGACTGACGTTATCTTGCAGATGAGCAGTAGTCAGGTGCAGCAGGATATGGACATGCTGATGTCCATGGAAATCAAGATCCGCCTCCTGGACACTGAGGGTCTGCAGATCCCCGCCGAGCCCCCACCGCTGCCCTCCCCACCAGACAACTACAGCTTCGCCTACATGAGCCTGCAGTTGTGACGGCGGCCAACCCACCGCTCGCTTGCTCGTCCTGTGTGTCATGATGGATGAAAGGGAACTGTTAAGGGGGATGCTTCTGATGTCATCAGTCGTCGTCGTCGTCTTCATGCAAGCTGCCTAAAAGGAGTTTTATATTATTAGCCAAAGACATTTGCATTGACTTTTAAGACAGCTTCTTATCCCATAGCGCTGGTCTGAATGGGAAAAGAAGACTGCTGTAAATTGCAGAGCAGTAGGTGCTGGTTTGGAGAGCTTTGCTCAAACAGGTTATGCTTTAAAACAAAAGGGTAGATTTATAGCACATATTGTATGATGAAATGACAAGAGTTAGGTCTATTTTGTTACAGAGTTATCTACATAATAATAGATTATTTATGGTGCCCCATCTCATATGAGCCGGGGGGCTACAGATACAAAGGCTTACCGATATGTGCATTTCATCACACATGCACACATGTACATGCACACACATGTACATACAAACACACACATAAAAACACATGCACACACACATGCACATGCACACACTTGCACACACACGCACATGTGTGTACATGATTACTTCACTAGGCAATTTGTTGGGCTTGTGTTGTGCAGAACTGGTTTACTGCATTGGTGATTGTGATAAATACTTTCATACTCTGTGGAACAGAAACAAAGGAAGTGCTTCATTTTTTCTTTCTGACTTTCACGGGAATGTCTGAGTGTCACATTGCTTCAGTCATGCAGAGTTGCTTGAGATCATTATGTGCACAAAAATGTTCACAGAAGTGTGGAGACAGGGGTAGCAGAGAAGATATGAGTATGAGGAGAATGTCTCCTTCTTTTTGCCCACTTGGTGTATACACCTATGAGTATGAGGAGAATGTCTCCTTCTTTTTGCCCACTTGGTGTATACACCTATGAGTATGAGGAGAATGTCTCCTTCTTTTTGCCCACTTGGTGTATACACATGACCTCAGCTTCCCATGCTTTCAACCTGTCTTGAGAGTTTTTGTTCTCAGTGTCGATTCAGTCCCCCACCATCTCATCATCCTGTCCCTCACTCCTGGCTTTCCTTCCTGCTTCTGTCTTCCCTCTGTGTACTCTGTTGCTGTCTCTTTTTTCTCTTTTTTTTTTTCCTTCTTTTTTTCTTTTTTTCTTTTGGGGGGGGGGGGGGGGGGGGGGGCGATGCAAAGAGAGTCCTGCTACTCCAAGTATTTTTCCATTCTTCTCTAACAGAGCTTGAATTCCTCTCCACACTTGGTACTTTTCATTGTGTCCAAACCTAAACTCGCCCTTCTCACGAGAATGAAGTGCTGAAATGTTGGTTGCTATTGTTGACGGTTGAAATGGGTCCTGCAGAGATGTGTATTTATTTGTTGAAGTACAACCCTCAGTGGAGGAGCATTCCAGGTAATCGGGGCAGGGTGCTTTTTTCCTCTCCCCACCCCCCATTTTTTTTAGGGGGGTAGGAGGGTGGTGCTTGGGGGTGCGGGGTGGGAATTATTACCCCCATTATGAAACAAGGTTTTTTACACCTTTGCTATTTCAAAGTCTGGCCACATACTTAGAACTGAAAACCCTCTCTGTTATATTGTTGTGTCATTTGTGTACGGTTCAGGCCTGTCTGCACTCTCCATCAACCACCATTGTAGCTGCTGAGAAGTGTAAAACTGTGTGTGTTCCTCTGCCTCTGTGGGCAGGTATTACTGGCAGAAAGGGGGTGGGTGGAGGGGGTCACAAGCTAAAATTAGGGTTGATCCTGTTGTCCCTTGAGCTTTGCTGAAGTAAATGTCACACACACACACATGCACATGCATACACATATACATGCACACAAACACATACACAAATGCACGCACACACACGCATGCATGCACACACACATACACTTACTCACACACACACATGCACTACTAAATGTAGATTTTGGGACTAGCATTTCAGCAAAGTTATATGAACAGATGTTAGTTGCTCCAGAATTCCCCTCTTCTTCTTTTTTTAGGGGCTGGGGATGGTACATTGCTAGTTGAGGAAAGACAGGTTTCATACAGTGTGTTAGTGTGGGCATTTGAATATTTACTTCTTCCATCTTCTGGTCGGTGCTTGTCATTCTTCCAACTTCTTAAGTACTGGACGCAAGTAAATGGATCTTGTACAGGACTTGAGTTTGACACAAAAACCTGTTTTATTTATTGCACACACAATGTATCTATAAGCCAAAACCAGAAAATAAAAGTGCAGATGTTTATTTTGTAGTGTATTTTGACTGCGGCAGTTGGAATGTGGTGCGAGTTTTGATCGGGTTTTGTGCCCAGAAGAAATGTATCATGTTTCTCCTCTTTAGCCCAAGTCATTTTCCATCATTGCATGAAAAGCATTTTAAGTGTTCTTATTTGCTTCTCTGTGTGTGTGTGTGTGTGTGTGTGTCTCTCTCTCTCTCTCTCTCTCTCTCTCTCTCTCTCTCTCTCTCTCTCTCTCTCTTTCTCTGTGAAAATGTTGTTATGAAAATACTGAATGAGTTGCATAGAATATGTTGAGTTAGTTGGGCTGTTCTATGCTGAATGGATGTTAACATAATGATTTTGTGTAAAGCAAATGAGGTGAACATGTTGCAAACCGTGAAGTTTGAAGTCGTGAGAGAAAAAAATCCATTAATTTGCCCATCTACAAAAAAGAAAAAAGAAGGAAAAAAGCTTCATTAATCATTTTGTATTACTCATTTCTCAGCAACGAAGCAGTGTTTTTTTTGAGTGTCATTACTTATCTTTCTTTTGTCTTTTTTTCTTCTTTTTCCCCCAGTGTGTGTACAATAGCAGTTGCGTTGTGCAGCATTTCAGAGCCAAAAAATACGAGGAACTTTGACCTAAGCTAACTTAATGAATAATAATTATTAGTCAAAATCGTATACATGTTCATGTCGATGGCCAATGCAGCTGCATGTGATGAATTTCATCAAGTCTTATTTCTTGTGTACAGTCAGTGCTGTGTATTATCATCAAGTCTTATTTCCTGTGTACAGTCAGTGCTGTGTATTATCATCAAGTCTTATTTCTTGTGTACAGTCAGTGCTGTGTATTATCATCAAGTCTTATTTCTTGTGTACAGTCAGTGCTGTGTATTATCATCAAGTCTTATTTCCTTTGTACAGTCAGTGCTGTGTATTATCAAGTCTTATTTCCTGTGTACAGTCAGTGCTGTGTATGATTAGTAAGCTGTGTATTGTTATGCGCCAGGCTCATGCACATGGAAAGGAGGGGTAGTATGTATCGCACACATCTGTACATTTATGATGCCAGGTACTAAAGGCTGCAGTATATAATTATGAGGAATTTGTGATGCCAAATGTTTTCCTCCACCTGCACCCTTCCCCTCCCCTCCCTCTCCCCCCTTCCTCTCGCTCCCTCTCCCCCTCCCCCTCCCCCTGTCTCCCCTCTCTCTCTCTCTCTCTCTCTCTCTCTCTCTCTCTCTCTCTCTCTCTCTCTCTCTCTCTCTCTCTCTCTTTTCCCCATTCCAGTCTCTCTCTCTCTCCCTCCCTCTCTCTCTCTCTCTTTCCCCTTCCACCCCCTCTCTCTCTCTCTCTCTCTTTCCCCCTTCCACCCCCCTCTCTCTCCCCCTCCCACACCCACCTCTCTCTCTCTCTCTCTCTCTCTCTCTCTCTCTCTCTCTCTCTCTCTCTCTCTCTCTCTCTCTCTCCCCGTCCCACCCCCACCCCTCTCTCTCTCTCTCCCCCAACCCCCATCTCTCTCTCTGTGAAATGTCTGTAGCCGCTGTTACAGATGTAGGTTGTACAGGTTCACGTCATTATAATGCAGAGGATAGGTGGCAAAGGCAGAGCAGTTCAAAAAGGAAGTACCTCAGTATAATGTTTCTGTGCGGCTGGACAAGATGGTGAATTAGTTGTGATGAATAGTTTTTCTTCAAGAGAGTAAGTTTGACAGTATAGTCTTGAAAAAAAAAAAAAAAAATCCCCAAAGAGCATCAAAGTGCCATTGAGCTGTGACCTTTTAGCACTGCCTGCCAATAAGTGCTGTCACTGACCTGGCAGTGTGTGCTGCTTCTGCCCAAAGTGCCGGTGGCGGGTTACAGTTAACACGCAAGCACCCTACGTATGTGGCTTTGTATGAAGTGACAGGACATGGTGCTTGGTTGGATGGTGTACACAGAACACACCAAGACAGCAGCAGTTTCGCATGGCACTGGTTGACTGGGCGTAAAGCACCAAATTACCTACCATCACGTGGCACTGGTTGACTGGGCGTAAAGCACCAAATTACCTACCATCACGTGGCACTGGTTGACTGGGTGTAAAGCACCAAATTACCTACCATCACGTGGCACTGGTTGACTGGGTGTAAAGCACCAAATTACCTACCATCACGTGGCACTGGTTGACTTGGCGTAAAGCACCAAATCTACCATCACGTGGCACTGGTTGACTGGGTGTGAAGCACCAAATTACCTACCATCATTGACTGGGTGTGAAGCACCAAATTACCTACGTCACGTGGCACTGGTTGACTGGGCGTAAAGCACCAAATCTACCATCACGTGGCACTGGTTGACTGGGTGTGAAGCACCAAATTACCTACCATCACGTGGCACTGGTTGACTGGGTCTGAAGCACCAAATTATCTACCATCACGTGGCACTGGTTGGCTGGGCGTAAAGCACCAAATTACCTACCATCACGTGGCACCAGCCATGTAACAACTAATCAGCGTAGTCCATGTCAGAGTTCGGTGGATTACGGAAACACCAAAATAACCCAGCATGCACTACAGGTGTTAGAGTCTTCGTGATGTTGAAGTTGGACACTGTACGGAAGATGATGATGATGATTTAAGCACCAGTGAAAAGCTGTCAGCAGAGAGACCTGTCACGTAACCAGTTATGGCTGTGGTTTGGGGTGAGACCTATGACGTAACCAGTTGTGGCAGTGGTTGGAAGTGAGACCTGTGACGTAACAGTTATGGCAATGGTTGGAGTTGGGATCTATGGCGTAACCAGTTATGGCAGTGGTTGGAGGTGAGATGTGACGTAACCAGTTATGGCGGGGGGGGGGGGGGGGGGGTTGACCTATGACCTGTGAGGTATGTGACGTAAACGGTTATGGTAGTGGTTGGGGGTGAGGCATGTGACGTAAGCAGTTATGGCAGTGGTTGCCGGGGAAACCTATGAGGTAACCAGTTACGGCAGTGGTTGGAGGAAGGATGTCACGAAGCCATGCTTGGAGTTTGGGTCAGTCCATTGCCATCCAGCTCAAGGCATCTTCACTGGTTGAAGTGTTGCTTTACGTCCACAGAAACCGTAGGTAGGCTTATTAGGGACGGGAGCCCAGGACGTCCACCTCGACTTTCACACAGCTCCTGAGCTCCGCGTCCGCGCTATGGTCGTGGCTTTTCTGTGCGGCCAGAGATGAACTGGTTTCTGCTTTGTCAGCACATGTATCTACAGCGTGACCGTTCGCGGTGCCATCCCTTCACGAGCACCCGTTGTCTCGTACTGGTACCCGGTCAGAAGTGCGTGCATTGGGGTACGGTGTGTACCTATATGCGAGTCAAACCCCCAGCACTGGTTTACGACATCTTTTCTTTCTTTGGAGAAAGGTGCCGGAAGGCGGCTTTTTTGTGTTGTTTTTGGGGGAAGTGTGTGTGTGCGTGTCTGTGCGCAAGAGGATGATGGGTCTTGAATTATCTTGAGAGAGTCTGACTGCACTACCTACAGCATGTACCAGTCTTCTCCACCTGTGCGTTTCTTTTCCATCCCTGCTGTTTAGTGCACGGACCTGTGATGTTGTCTTTTCTTCTTGCAACATCAGTCAAGAGAACTTCGGTTACATTGTAATATACTGTATGGTCAAGGTTAGCCTGTTTTCCAGACGTCTTGTGTGGCTGTCAGGAACGTTTCTCAGTGT
>OY757546.1:2206250-2223750 GCA_963584105.1 Alviniconcha strummeri
GTGTGCGTGCGTGTGTGTGTGTGTGTGTGTGTGTGTGTGTGTGTGTGTGTGTGTGAGTGTGTGGTGTGTGTGTGTGTGTACACGTAGTGTGTATGCGTGTGCGTGTTTATGTGTGTGTGTTGGTGGTGAGTGCGTGTCTGTCTGTCTGTCTGTCTGTCTGTCTGTCTGTCTGTCTGTCTGTCTGTGTGCACGTAGTGTGTACGCGTGTGCGTGTTGATGTGTATGGGGGGGGGGGGGGGGGGAGGTATCGATGCAGGTGTGGGCTGGGGTCGGTGCTTAGAACGGTGGTGTTCGTGTCCCTGTGTGTTGCTGTGGCTAGAAGAGTGTGCGGTCCCGTGTCCATATCAGTTTGATTTGGTTTCTCAATGAGATTCCCGGCGCTTGGGCAAATAAAATGGCCCACCTGACTGCATTGAACGCCACGTTGACGTTGTTTGTTTTTCCTCGTTCAGTCATTCGAGCCGATTTAAATATTGATTTTTATGCTTCACATCAGCTGTATTGTGTTCAGTGTGATCGTCTGATCACTCGGGTGGTCTACAGTTCCCGAAAGACATAAATCCTTATTTAGTACTGTTCCTTTGATCTTTCGCACGCTGTTTGCTCGTTTATATTGCATGTAATCCGTATGATAGGGGAAACAACTCATGTGTCGCTATATTGAATTGCTCAGCGCTATTTGCATGCGTATGCAAAACGCGGTGGCAATGCAGTGCAGTATCAAAGGGACCCCTTCCCGTGTTTGATTGCAGCATGCAACACTTCATTACCTTGCTACGGGAAATTCAGACGTTTGGAGTTTTGCCTTGTGGGTTACCGGCCCTGAACTACGAGTCACGTGATCGGGCGACGTTGCAGCCGCCGCCGATCAAAGAGTTAGCAGGGAATCTTTGAAAGGACAGCCGTTTAATTTTTCATGGCCTGGCTCCGCAAATCGGGCTTCAATTAGCTTGTCCTTGTGAAAACCACTCACACTCCTGTCGTGGGCGGCCTGATGCGCGAAAAGTACTCCACAACAAGCTTATACTCTGGAGTAAACCCTGGCGTTGGTTTTACCGGTATCTGGCCACAGACACGTCACTTCCTGTCAGAGCCCGGAGCTGAGTGGGCAGGGAGGTGGAGCTGGCTTTGTCGTAGCTGCCAGGCTTGTCTTGCTGCCGAGTTGTTCTCAACAGTTGGTTTTGCGAACACTGTCTTTGTGACTTTGTTCCCCACAACTGTTGAAGGAGCAAGTTGCGAGGTACACAAGTTCCAGTTTGCACTGGCTGCATGGCTCCCCACCAACTTTAATATCTGTTGTTCTGGTGGTGGTGTTGCTCGTTTTAGCGGGTCGGAGTTCTTAGGACGAGCTATTCATAGGTTCCCAACTGTGTATAACCATTGGAAGCACGCATAATTATTGTCTTCGGTAATCTCTGATTTTAGTTCTGTTTATCAATCTATGATAGCGTTTGGTCGTCCAGAATTGAACCTGTACGGCTGACAAGACGTTAATATCCCATTCATCACTAACTCTGGTCTGGTCCAAAGTGTTCGTCTCAGAGATATCACCCAGTCCACTGATACCTCCTGGCCCAGTTTTTGGTTCCAGCGTTGCTTTAACTTCAAAGAAACCATCAGGCTTATTAGGGACGGGCACCCGTGACGTCCACCTCGACTTTCACACAGCTCCTTAGCTCCGGCCAATGGCCAGTTCCATGTCGGTTTACGTCCACAGAAACCGTACGCGGACTATTAGAGACGGGGAGCCCAGGACGTCCACCTCGACATCCACACAGCTCCTGAACCCCGCTAAAGCATCCTTGAGTCGACTAGCCTCTTCCACTGGCCGAGCAGAGCCTGTCACATCCCGACCTGTCTGCGGCTCTGATTGGTTGAAAAGAGCGGTCATTACTCTTCGGAGAAACCATCAACACAAATTTCTAGTCATAGTCTACGTCATGTTTAATTATGTAGTTGATGTTTTATCGTGTTTAGGACCAGAGGGTCAGGTGTGGATATGGATCATCAAACCAAGTCTGTCTGAGAGAAGAAGAGAAAAGGGAAACACGGATGACACGGATGTTTGTTCTAGAACAAAATCCAAGCGCATAAACATGGGCATTTCAGAATTCAGATAGATTCGATCCAAGCACCTAAAGGGTTAAAAAGAATACTAATTTAATATGATAATACATGTGACCGAGTGCATTGTGTGTGTCCAGGGCCATGACCCTTTAACCTTTTCTTTCCTGTAATCCTTTTTCTTTTTTGATTGGGTGGGAGTTTTATGGCCCTAATTATCTGAAGTGTTAAAACTTGCGTGCTGGGCCCGCCGCGTCATAGTTCAGGAGCTGTGTGAGAGTCGAGGTGGCCGTCCTGGGCTGGCCGTCTTAACGAGCCTTCTGGTTTCCGTGGACGTAAAGTTATATTGAACCCTGCTCCGGCACTGGTCTCAGCTTGTCCCTAATATGTCAAGTGACATCCGAGGACATTAAGCAACACTGTATACCTACCTAACTACCTACCTACCGCCGCGTCCTCTTTCCCCCAGTGTTCCTGCAGAAGCAGGTCGCCTTTCAGTGTGAGCTGTTACCTGGGCACCGAAGCGTCTGATTCAGGGGAGAGCCTACACTGTTTCCCTGTTGGTGTCAATAAAAGTTGTTATAGCAACCTCTGACTTGTGACTCTTCATCCATGCCTCCAACCTGCTTCCCTCACTCCCTACTCCGCTCCCCTACATACAGAACATGTGCAACTTTTCGGGTTAGACCCTTTCCTTTTTCAAAGCCACAAAACGAGTTAAACGAAATATTGAACTTATCCGGTTGCTGTGTGCTGAATGCCTGGGGTGCCTGGATTTATCACCGTATAACTGTTCTTTTGTGGCTATGAAAAAGGGGATTTACCCGGACAATTCGCACGTTTTGTATTGTCATGTTAAACTGGCGCTCTTTTTAACAGTTTATGTGTTCGAACTGAGACTGTTTGATTTCTGAAACTGCCCATCACAGGTTCATTGCGACAGCTTAATTCATTTTATTTGTTATGGGGTTTTTTTCCCCTGTGGTCATGTTCGCTCTGGTGTTATTTTAAGATAAGATGATACGTTTTTATTGTAATGAAAGCAATAAACACTGATGAGAAGAAAACAAATCCCACAAATCCGTGAAATATAGGGGGCAGTACCGCCCTCCGGCATTGAAGTAGCGACCATTATTTTGCTGGCCCGAGCTATACTTATAGGTCATCAGCTCGTCGACTTCATGGAACTGACGCTTTGCACCTGCCTCGGGGTGCAAATGAATACTGTCATCTCCCTTTTGTCGATCTTGTCTCGCCCGGAACTGCTTCGGGTTACAACGTGTTGACGGATTTATTGCGTGGGTCCTTTCGAAATGACAGCATATCTTTATACGTTCCGGACGACTCCACGCTGCAGCTTTCGGCAGGAGTTTCTCGGCGAATGAACAATTAACGTACCAATAAATCAATGACTGCTAAGCTGTACTGAGTGGGTAATGCACCTCTGTCGTTGGTAGTCGTCTCCTTTCAGCCACCACCACCACCACCACCCCCACCTTCCCCTCACATTCTTCCATCTCCTGGGAGAGTCCAGGACGACCACCTCGACTTTCACACTGCTCCTGAGCTCTGATGGAGATCCCGTAAATTCGTTTCCCTCTTACAGAACGTGTAAATGATCCACTCCTTCCAGTAACAGCACCCGGGAGAGCATCGTCTCTCTCTGAACAAAAGTAACACCTCAGAACCACTTGAAAGCGCGTCCGCTTCTGGCAGTCGTTGACATCGATAGCCTCCCCTTTTTCACACCAGGCGTCGCTGCAAGCTTCGGTGATTACCCCCCTTAGCCATTGTCCACTTCCGTCCCGCAGGTTTCGCACCTGTCAGGTTGCTGAGCGGGCCGCGTTTGATGTGAGGAGCGGGCGGACAGGTAGCTTTCGACTTCAAAGTGCAGGACAAAGGTGGAGCGAGGGCTGGCGTCACGTGTGACTTTTGTGACAGCTCTGCTCCCTGACCACCCTGCTGAAAGGAGATCAGGTCAAAGCGAGACTGGACAGTGGACACTGAGACCTCGGTGATCCATTTCGGCCAGTCAGCTGATCCCTTTCGTGTAGTGGGCAGCTCTGCGTGCCGTATACAGATGCCTTACGTCCCTTAACGCATGTCTTCTTGATTTTTTTACTTTAGGGGATAGTCTCTCTCTCTCTCTCTCTCTCTCTCTCTCTCTCTCTCTCTCTCTCTCTCTCTCTCTCTCTCTCTCTCTCTCTCTCTCTCTCTCTCTCTCTCTCTCTCTCAGGTCAAATTGTACATATATAATTATCCAAATACAAAAGATCTTTATTATTCATAATAATTGCTTCAAATGAAATTTTGCTGTTTGGGTCACTCGAATTCAAAAACAAACAAAACAACAACAAAAAACAGACAAATCAGCATAACAAAGGTTAAAGTATACAAATAAAATAAAACAGAATTAAAGTATAGAAATGAAAAAGAAAAGAAAAAAGAGTAAAACGCAGTAAACGATGGCTTCTGAGATCGTTTAATGTAGCTTTGCGCTGCCAGGAATTCTGCCTTTTTCTAATTTCTGCTTTCTTGGTTCATTCAACTTCATCGCTGTTATCGTTCATCTGTCAGTTCAGTTCAAGGTAGTATTTATGCGCTCGGAAAAGCCCATATGCGCTCCACTTCAGAAGTTTCCCCAACGTTGCCTTTGAAACGGTTTCAATGTTTGTCTGATGGACAATAACCCTTTCTCGGCTCATCGTTTCAAACATGAAGTAACTGTATATGTCATGTACGGTGACTACATCTTTTTTAAATTATGTGCGTTTTGGAAACGTGAATTAAACGTTTACTTGTCTCCCTCCTCCCTCCCCCGATTAATTAAACAAACATTAAAATGGCGGCCCATTTGGCTGGTGGTGACTGTGGCGTTAGGTGTAGTCTCTCTGTTCCCCAACCTCCTGTGGTTTAAATCCTTGCCTTTACCTCCCCAGGGACAATTCGGCCTGAAACAAGTTTAACCAAAGTAGCTATGATGACAGTTTAACCAAAGTAGCTATGATGACAGTTTAACCAAAGTAGCTATGATGACAGTTTAACCAAAGTAGCTATGATGACAGTTTAACCAAAGTAGCTATGATGACAGTTTAACCAAAGCAGCTATGATGACAGTTTAACCAAAGTAGCTATGATGACAGTGGTTGTGCTGGGTAGCAAACGATGACAACATCTGTTGCAATAACGATCACGGTCATGATGTTTGTGACACCTGTGTTAATGATGCTGACAGGTGCACTATACCTGTACCGGTCAGAGGTACCTAGCCAACTCTGCTTGTGACACCTGTGTTAATGATGCTGACAGGTGCACTTTACCTGTGCTGGTCAGGGGTACCTAGCTAACTCTGCTTGTGACACCTGTGTTAATGATGCTGACAGGTGCACTGTACCTGTGCTGGTCAGAGGTACCTAGCTAACTCTGCTTGTGACACCTGTGTTAATGATGCTGACAGGTGCACTATACCTGTGCTGGTCAGGATTACCTAGCTTACTCTGCTTGTGACACCTGTGTTAATGATGCTGACAGGTGCACTGTACCTGTGCTGGTCAGAGGTACCTAGCTAACTCTGCTTGTGACACCTGTGTTAATGATGCTGGCATGTGCACTTTACCTGTGCTGGTCAGGGGTACCTAGCTAACTCTGCTTGTGACACCTGTGTTAATAATAATAATGGACATTTGTAAAGCGCCTACCCTGCGGCTCAAAGCGCTGAACAGGCATACACACATAATGTACATCGAGATGGAAAATGTTATCCAAAAAAATATATATCGACAAGGTGTCACGCATAACTATGCAAAATACACACACACACACACACACACACACACACACACACACACACACACACACACACACACACACACACACACACACACACAGAATTATAGGAGTGAAGGACAATGTGGATTAACTGAAATATTCTGAGAGAAAAAAGTCTTCAGTTAGCTTTTGAAGGAAGAGAGAGTAGCAGAGTGCCTGATGTCTTGGGGGGAGATTGTTCCAGATGTGGGGGCCAGAATGTGAGAAAGTGCGAAAGCTATGGGTTTTGCGGTTGAAGCGTTGGATTTTGAGCATGCGCGTGTCTGACGAAGATCGGAGTGTAAAAGTGCAGCTCAGAAAGATAAGAGGGAGCGGAACCTGTGATTGCGTTGTAACACATGCAAGCAGTTTTGTATTTTATTCGTTCAGAAATTGGGAGCCAGTGGAGTTGCTGTAGGAGAGGTGTGCAGTTTTGATGGCGTGGAGCTGGCCATGCTGGCATGTGCACTTTACCTGTACCTAGCTGACTCTGCTTGTGACACCTGTGTTAATGATGCTGACCTGTGCTGGTCAGCGGTAGGTGGGCAGTTATGTCTGTGATGCTGTGATAATGATACCGGTATCAGGGCTAGCTAGCTGCTATGTTTGTGATTGATAACGATGCTGGCACAGTTTAGCTATACCTGTGCTGGTCACTATCAGTGGCGGGAGCTGCCACAAGTATCATGTTTATCGCGACAAAAGTTTTGTCGCGACAAACACGTTAACACGTCTTTTGTCGCGACAAAAGTATGCTTGTCGCGACAAAACTTTTGTCGCGACGAACATGTTTTTGTCGCGACAAAGCATTTCTCGTGATAAATATTTGTCGCAACAAACATAATTTTGTCAAAAATAATAATTTTGACAAACGTAATAAACACCTGTTTGTCGTGACAAAACACGTCTTTTGTCGCCATGCTTGTGATGCTGTCATAACTGTTCTGGCATCAGGGCTAGCTGACGTAGCTGTTTGTGAAGCTGTGATAATGATGCTGGCATTCGAACTGTACCTGTAGCGATACCTCGTCAGTGATACCTAGCTAGCTGTTTGTGACGACGTGATAACAATGTTGGCATTCAGCTAGGCCTGCCTGTGGCGGTCAGCTGTTTGTGTCGCTGTGGTGATAATGCTGGTATTTGAACTATACCTGTGGCGGTCAGTGGTAGCTAGCCAGCCGTTTGCGACGATGTGATGACAATGTCGGTCAATAGTACCTAACTGGCATTCAGTTATGCCTATACCTGAGGCGGTCAGTGGCAGCTAGCTACTTATGTTTGAGACGACGTGATAACAATGCTGTCATTCAACTAGGCCTATACCTGTGGCGGTCACTAGCTAGCTGATTGTGACGACGTGATAACAAAGCTGGCATTCAGCTAGACCTATACCTGTGGTGGTCAGTCGTGGCTAGCTAGCTGTTTGTGACGACGTGATAACAATGGTGGCATTGAGCTAGGCCCAGACCTGAGGTGGTCAGCGGTAGCTAGCTAGCTGTTTGTGACGACGTGATAACAATTCTGGTATTCAGTTAGGCCTATACCTGTGGTGGTCATTAGCTAGCTAGCTGTTTGTGACGACGTGATAACAATGGTGGCATTGAGCTAGGCTTATACCTGAGGTGGTCAGCGGTAGCTAGCTAGCTGTTTGTGACGACGTGATAACAGTGCTGGCGCTGAGCTAGGCCTATACCTGAGGTGGTCAGCGGTGGCTAGCTAGCTGTTTGTGACGACGTGATAACAGTGCTGGCACTGAGCTAGGCCTATACCTGAGGTGGTCAGTCGTGGCTAGCTAGACGCTCGATGGGCAGGTGGCGGACACCGCGGCGGGCAGCCAGCAGGCCAGAGGAAAGGCCGGACGGCCGGTGGCAGGTGACACCGGCCGGACAATGGCGCACGGACGAGACGCGTGCGACCTCACAGTCGATAAAGCCTCCGGCTTCTTCTGATGTCCACCACCGCTTCGGGCCTGTGTCCTCGCGCTCCTCTTGCCGGCCTGCGATGCCCAATTAGGCAAATTTTCTCGCGGCTTTTGTTTTGCCCAATACGGCGAGTCTAAAGGTGCGTACCAACTTTGATTTCGTCCCTTCAAAGGCGGTGCTGGGCTTTGATGTTTGCCGCCGCGCCACAACTTCAAAGGACCCGCCCAAACGAACCTAGGAAATGAGTTTACATCCGTCCGATCGCTTCTGTGTGATAGAGAAGGCAATCCTGGTTTACAGCCACGAGGCTTTCGTCGTCTGCACAGGCTGATTGAGGATGTTGTTGTAGCCATCCGTTGACATTTTGGACGGGGAGAGAAAAGAAAAGGCCTGTTGTTACTTTAAAAAATAAAAAGGACAATACACACAAAAAAGACAAAGAAGAAGGCTTCCGTCTGACCGAAGAAAGAATTGATGTATTAAGAAATGATATATGACTTGATGATTTTTTTTTCCTTCTTCTTTTTGCAAAAGGAGATCAGAAGTATTTTTGTCCCCTTTTCATTACCAGAAACAAAACAAAAGTGGGACTTTGTTGCATTGTTTTTGTTTTGTTCTTTGTTTTGTTTTTTCGCTTTGTTTGTTTGAAGTTGGGTTATCTGCTTCACCATCGCCATCAGCAGCAGCAGCAGAAGCAGCAGCATTATATCGTCGTCTGTCCAGGATGGCGATGACTGGATTGTAACTCCATCCTAGACAAGACCTTCAGCACACTCCAAGCCTCGCTTTTCGGCACCTCTCCTCCAAACTCTGCCAGAACTGGTTACGCAACTATAGGGGCACTCCAAACTCTGCCAGAATTGGTTACGCCACTGTATTGGCACTCCTAACTCTGCCAGAACTGGTTACGCCACTGTAGAGGCACTCCAAATTATGCCAAAATTGGTTACACCACTGAAGGGGCACTCCTAACTCTGCCGGAATTAGTTACACCACTGAAGGGGCACTCCAAACACTGCCAGAATTGGTTACACCACTGAAGGGGCACTCAAAACTCTGCCAGAATTGGTTACGCTACTGAAGGGGCACACCAAGCACCTTTTTACGACATCTAAAGGTGCCGGAAAGCGACGTTCAGAGTATTGGGACACTCTTTATCTCCGCACAGCTGTTCGCCGACGCTGTTACACTCCAAGTATCGCCTTCATGCACCTTCCACCAAACTGTGCCAGAATTGGTTACGCCACTGAAGGGGCACTCTACCTCCCCGCATCTGTCCACCGACGCTGTTAACGCCCTCCGAAATGTTTGGGTACTAATAAGACTGCGGAAGTCACACAGCGTCGGGGCACACACTTAAACACGAGGCGAGTCCGCCAGAGTAAAAATAAATAAAATATATATATATAAAAATAATTCCGTCTGATATTAATTTGGGTTTTATTTGTGCTGGCGTAAGCAGGGCAGGCGATTGTAAAAGAAACATCTGAAACAAACGTACTCACTTGTCTGTTACAAACGTACTGAGTGTTCTGTTATATACGTACTGAGTTGTCTGTTACAAGTGTACTCAGTTGTCTGTTACAAGCGTACTCACCTGTCTGTTACAAGCGTACTCACCTGTCTGTTACAAACGTACTCCCATTCTAGCACCAAGGAAAACTGCGTGCCAGCTGACAGTTTCCGGAGAGGTAAGGCGTAACCAGCTGTGGCAGTGGCTGAAGGAATGATGTGGTAAACCAGTGCTGGGAGTTTCCGGAGAGGTAAGGCGTAACCAGTTGTGGCAGTGGCTGAAGGAATGATGTGGTAAACCAGTGCTGGGAGTTTCCGGAGAGGTAAGGCGTAACCAGTTGTGGCAGTGGCTGAAGGAATGAGGTGGTAAACCAGTGCTGGGAGTTTCCGGAGAGGTAAGGCGTAACCAGTTGTGGCAGTGGCTGAAGGAATGAGGTGGTAAACCAGTGCTGGGAGTTTCCGGAGAGGTAAGGCGTAACCAGTTGTGGCAGTGGCTGAAGGAATGAGGTGGTAAACCAGTGCTGGGAGTTCGGACCTTGAGAAGGACGACAGCACGGCTAGCTTCGCCCACGATGTGCTGACCAGCGCCCAGATCGGTTGTGGGCGAGTGAGCGACAGGTTCAAGTTCAGCGTTTCTTCACGTCCACAGAGACCATAAGGACAGTTATGGACGGGGAGCCCAGGGCGTCCACCTCGATTTTCACGCAACTCCTGAGCTCTGAGGCTCTCCCTCCTTCTTCAAATGTTGCTTTACGTCCACAGAGACCGTACGGACTATTACGGACAGGGAGTCCAGGACGACCACCGAAACTTTCACACAGCTGCTGAAATCTGGTCCAGTCCCAGTACAGTACAATGCTGCTTTACGTCCACAGAGACCATAAGGACTGTGTGAAAGTCGAGGTGGTCGTCCTGGGCTCCCCGTCCTTAACAGTCCTCGTGGTCACTGTGGACGTAAATAAATACAGAACTTGAACTACAGAGCTAAGGAGCTGTGTGAAAGACGAGGTGGACGGCCACCTCGACTTTCACACACCTCGACTTTCACACACGTCGACTTTCACACAGCTTCAGTAGCAAACTCATCTTCTTTTTAATGTTCACAGCTTCACTTGCGGCCCTTTTGCCCATAACAGGAGACTGCCATAACTGTTGCTAAAATTAGCAAAATATTTGTAATATTTCCGGCTTAACCCCTTCACTGCCCCAGCGTATATTTCCGGGCTGAAAGATGCATGGACGCGCCTGCAAACAGTATATTTTCCGGTCCTATAACATCTACTTTAAATGCTACACGTTTTGATGGAAGTCCTTCCACAAGCCAGTGCGAAAAAGAAAACAGAAAGTCTTAAGGGCTTCAAATTTCGCACTTTCATTGGCCAGTTTCAAGCGACACACATGGCAGTGAAAGGGTTAAAAAGAAAAAGGCAAAAAGGCAAGTGGTATGAACAATAGAGGCAGATCTAGGATGAATAATGGGGCAAGCCGTGCAATCAGAGGAAATTTAGGGGGCGGGGATAGCTCAGTGGTTAGAGCACCGGACTCGTGATTGAAAGGTCGCGGGTTCGAATCCCTGCTGGAACGGCGGGAGAATTTTCTTCTCCAGGGTCGACTTTCTGTGCTGACTCTTATTTTCGGTATCCGTTCCACCCCCGTGTTACCGCAGTAGCACGTAAAAAATCCCGGTCATTCTGCCAAAAAGTGCAGGTGGCAGGTTACAGCTAAACACGCATACACCTTACGTATGTGGATTTTATTGAACCGTGCTTCGGCATTGGTCACAACTTGTCCCTAATATGTCAAATGACATCTGAGGACATTAAGCATCAACTCATCATCATCATCAGAGGAACCTAAACAACGTTCTTCAAATGTAATGCTTCAGTCACAAGGTACTGCTTAGGAAGGAATGTTCATGTAGACAAACGTCCACCTCTTAACGACTCCACAAAATACCAGACGATGCGACACAAAGACTCAATAGTATCGCCTTCATGCACCTTCCACCAAACTCTGCCAGAACTGGTTACGCCACTGAAGGGGCACTCTATCTCCCTGCATCTGTCTACCGACGCTGTTAACGCCCTCCGAAAGGTTTGGGTACTGATAAGACTGCGGAAGTCACACAGCGTCGGGGCACACACTTAAACACGAGGCGAGTCCGCCCGAGTAAAAAAAAAAAAAGAAGAAGAATTCCGTCTGATATTAATTTGGGTTTTATTTGTGCTGGCGTAAGCAGGGCTTCCATCCACCTAAAAATGTATACATCTGTTCGTTTTATTTCCGCGACAAAAAAGCCGACAGACAAAAATAACGCGTTGTTGTTGAAGTGTTGCCTTACGTCCACAGAAACCGTAGGCAGGTTTATTAGGGACGGGAGCCCAGGACGTCCACCTCGACCTTCACGCAACTCCTGAGCTCTGAGGGGGGCAAAAACGCGCATGAACACCTCTGTTTTATATGTCCAACGTCTCGCACGCACTTGTCCTGAGGTGACCCTATGCGGTTGACAGGACATTAAAATCCAGTTACTAAATAAATTCTCACACAATAATACCATGGCAAACTATGTCAAAAATACCAAAGACCAACGAATGATTTAATACATAACACAGAGGCAAGCAAGTAAGTAACTTGGTTCTTTACGCCCAATTAACCAGCACGGTTGTGTGAGGGCGAAACATTTGTTTAATCACACAGTAAACATGGAAGCAGAGCAGAAAAACCGGATGTAAGACACATTTTGTAGCATAACAATCTGTAGACTGTTTCGGAATCAGGCCGTTCGAGAATAAAGACTGCGAGCGGGAAAGTTGTGAATATAGCCATGCCTGGAGAGAAGAAAACTTTCGTCATCTCCCTCTTCCGCACACGTAGCCGGGCTGGCACTGTGGAACTTTTTGGCTCATTGCAGAAACACTGTCTTCCAAGCACTCGACACGAAAACAACTTAGCTCAACCCAAACCAGATAAGTGTCTTAGTTCTACATCTCATCGTTCACCGTTTAACTGTTGTTTAAGTGTCGTTTTGTAGCTTGATAGAGTGGATTACCCCGAAAATACGTATGTTGTGTATTGTCCTACTAAATTAGGACTATTATTTATTTATTACATTATTTTGAACCGTTTATGTGTTTGGATCTAGTTTTCAGAAGGCTTTCAGTCATTCTTGCTTCTTTTTCTTCTTAAATCTCCTCTTTCTTTTTTTTCTTTCTTTTCTTTGCGGTTGTCTGGGTGTAAAGCACCGGCTTACTTACTTACTTCTTTTTCTTTTCCCCCCTCCCCATTGCAGAAACAGTAATGGCAGAGGATGGGCATATTGCCACAAAACGAAACAGGAAACGAAAGGCGGTGGGGGTTGCGCTGTTTGGGGGGGTGGGGGGGGGGTGGCGGTGAATTTGCGGTATGGAGGGTCGATGGTGGGGGTGGTTGTGGGGGTTGGGGTGGGGGGGGGCAGGAAAAAAGGGTGGGGGCTGGCAGGCAGGGGTTGGGGTGGAGGAGGAGGAGGATGACCTCCGTCCACCCGGGGTGAAACTGGTACGGCTGGAGTTGACAATTTTGCTTTACGTCCACAGAAGCGAGGTTGCTTATTAGGGACGGGGACGGGGGTGGGGGGGGGGGGAGGGAGGACGCAAGAGTGAAGGCTCGACCGCGGATACCGCCCAAAAAAGACCGGAGAGACCGTGGACCGCCGCCAGAACAATGGAAGTGTTAAGGCGGTGTCCCCTCGCCATTGCGCAGCGACTAGTGCACTGCGCAATTGCTGTTTCAACTTCCGTGCTTGGGCAGAGTCACAAGGACAATGTCCGTGGCACTGCTGTTGAGGAACAACCCGAACCGAAAAAAGTCCAACTTTCGCAGCCCAGCGGATCCACCTCCCTGCTCATGATCTCTTCTGGGCTAACTTGAGGGTCCAGCTCTACCTCCCTCCTCTTGATCTCGCCTAAAGACCTGTGGGCGGCGGGAGTTCCTTCGGGTTTACTTTAAATTCTCAACTTGGAATCTGTGAGTAGAGCCACGGAGAAGAAAAGTCGGAAATTCCTTCCTTTTTTTTTTTAAAGAAGAAGAAGAAAAAGAAAGATGCACAAAACTGCAATAGGCAGGCAGTTATAGTATGCATGGCTTAATCGTTAAGTAATGTAGTGAGTGAGTTTGTAGTTTTAGCTTCAGATTAGATTAGTGTTTAGATGTTGCAGTATGCATGGCTTAAGCGTCAAGTAATGTAGTGAGTGAGTTTGTAGTTTTAGCTTCAGATTAGATTAGTGTTTAGATGTTGCAGTATGCATGGCTTAAGCGTCAAGTAATGTAGTGAGTGAGTTTGTAGTTTTAGCTTCAGATTAGATTAGTGTTTAGATGTTGCAGTATGCATGGCTTAAGCGTCAAGTAATGTAGTGAGTGAGTTTGTAGTTTTAGCTTCAGATTAGATTAGTGTTTAGATGTTGCAGTATGCATGGCTTAAGCGTCAAGTAATGTAGTGAGTGAGTTTGTAGTTTTAGCTTCAGATTAGATTAGTGTTTAGATGTTGCAGTATGCATGGCTTAATCGTCAAGTAATGTAGTGAGTGAGTTTGTAGGTTTAGTTTTGGATTAGATTAGTGTTTAGATGTTATAGTATGCATGGCTTAAGCGTCAAGTAATGTAGTGAGTGAGTTTGTAGGTTTAGCTTCGGATTAGTGTTTAGATGTTATAGTATGCATGGTTGGAGCGTCAATGAATGTAGTGAGTGAGTTTGTAGGTGTAGCTTCGGATTACATTAGTGTTTAGATGTTATAGTACACATGGTTGGAGTGTCAATGGATGTAGGGAGTGAGTTTGTAGGTTTAGCTTCAGACTAGATTAGTGTTTGGATAACCTAGATTACTTAGCCTAAATTTGCTGGTGAGCAAGCGATTGCCTAGTATTTAGCATAAATAATTATTTTGGTTGAATGAAGTACGTGATGGACTATATACCTTGCGTTCATATATTCATGGCTTTGATTTAAGAAGAGTAAATAAAGTTTCTGTTTCTGTTGGCTGCATGGGTTAAAAAAAACAATAAACTGCTCTGTTGGTTATGTATGTCTTCAGTTGCCTGTGGTCGCTAGGAGAATAAAGCTTTTTTAAACCCAGTACAAATCCTATTATCTTCTCTCTCGTCCAAGTGTTCACGGAGGTATTTTTTTAAACGATTTTTCTATTCATTGCGGTGTTTAGCACCATGTCCATACAAAAAACAAAATGCATCCAGATGTGTTGGTTGAGAATGATATTGTTGAAAGGTTTGACCAAAAATAAGTAAAGTCAACCTTAATGATGAAAGTAATAATAATAATAACAACAGATCATTACATTTTGTGTGCCCCATCTGGTAAGAGACCTGAGCGCTTACAAAGGCCTACAGATGCGCACACACTCCTCTCTCTCTCTCTCTCTCTCTCTCTCTCTCTCTCTCTCTCTCTCTCTCTCTCTCTCTCTCTCTCTCTCTCTCTCTCTCTCTCTCTTTTCCATTCCTTTCAGTCTGGCTTCCGATGTGGACATTCTTGTCAAACGGCAGTTACCCGTTTAACTGATATTTGGCTCTCAGCTTTCAACAACCGTCAAATGTCAGGCGCTGTATTTCTCGATTTTCGCAAGGCTTTTGACCTGGTTCACCACGATATTTTACTGAAAAAACTATCCACGTACAACTTAAGCATCGCAAGTATAGCTTTCTTAAGATCTTATTTACAGGATCGTATACAATGCGTGCTTGTAAATGGCACATACTCCCAAGAAACGTCTATAACAAGTGGAGTACCTCAAGGGTCGATCCTAGGCCCACTTCTGTTTTGCATCTTTATTAATGACTTGCCTCTGTGTCTTACACGTGCGTCAGTCCAATGTGATTTATTTGCTGATGATGGTACCCTTAATACAGCTAATGACAACATAGATAATATACGAGGGGATTTACAACAAAGTCTGTCTGATGTCTCTGGATGGTGTTGTAGAAATCGGATGGCACTAAATCCGACGAAAACAAAATGCATGTTGATGGCGACGAGACAAAAACACCAGAAAAAACAGCTCCCTTTAAATCTAAAGTTCGAGACCACGCCAATAGAGCAAGTTTCAAAACATCGCCTACTTGGAGTGACTGTAGACGAACAGCTGAAGTGGCAAGCACATATTAACAACATGTGCAAAACCGTTTCTAGAAATATTTTTCTTCTTTCGAAACTGAGCCAAATTGTCAGCCAAAAATCCAAATTAGCATTCTTCTTCGCACACATTATGTCACATATGAACTATGTTTCAAATGCATGGGATGGATGTGCCGGTGTGCACATGAAGCAGCTGTATTCTCTCCACAAACGTGCCGTAAGATTCTTGATGCCAATTCCTAATTTAGACTACAAACAAAAGTGCTGCGCTCTCAAACTACTCCCTTTAGACAAACAACTATTGCTCAACAAATGTGTTCTAATGCAAAAGGTTGTTCACGGCAAAGCCCCGCAGTATCTGAAAGATCTCATGATTCCATCTGAACGTCTTCATGTTCATGGGAATAAACAGCTTTTGCCCAGAACAAGGATTGATATCTTTAAAACGAGTTTCTCCTTTTCAGGCTCCTTAGCGTGGAATAGTTTAGCTCATCATCTCAGATACCCCATGGAATTAAAAACGTTCAAAAGGAAAGCATTTCAGGCACTTGCTAAGCCACCTTGAATACTTCGTTTTACTTCTCCTTTTTTTTCTTCTTTTTTTCTTTTTTTTTCTTCTTCTTTTTTTTTTTTTTTTTTTTCTTCCCCCTTCTTTTCTTCTAGCGCGTCAGACAGCTTGACACGAAATGTATAGAATGCTGTTATTGTTTTCCCTCCCTTGCTCTTGTAAAGTTTTAGATATGTGTGTGTGTGTGTGTGTGTGTGTGTGTGTGTGTGTGTGTGTGTGTGTGTGTGTGTGTGTGTGTGTGTGTGCGTGTGTGGTATTTTCATGAAATATTTACCTTTGTTTTCCTCCTGGTCATTTTTTTCTTCTTTTTTTCCCCCTCAATTTTAATGTTTGCATATATGATTGTGGGTGTATGTGATGTGCTTTGATTTTGGTTAGGTGTGTATAATGCATCATCGCTTAGCTTCCAATCCTGTTAGATGTGATCTTGTCTTATACGAAGATAGAAGTCATTATTCTGTCGCTTTCTTTTATTCGTTAATATGTTTTTTGTCATTCTCTCTCTCTCTCTCTCTCTCTCTCTCTCTCTCTCTCTCTCTCTCTCTCTCTCTCTCTCTCTCTCTCTCTCTCTCTCTCTCTCTCCTAAAAAAATAGTTTGTATTGGTCTTTGCTTTATTATTGCTCTGTTCGTATGATGTGATGTTTTAGACAGAAATCAGTTTGTTTTGAAGTCGTTTTTTCTCTAGCGTATTTAAGTGAATTTTTGTTTGATGTATTGAGTGTTGCTGTGTTTGTCATCAGGGACAGATTTGAAAAAAAGCCGACACGTGCTTAAATCTTTATCCCTGTGTAATAAAGTATTATCTTATCTTATCTCTCTCTCTCTCTCTCTCTCTCTCTCTCTCTCTCTCTCTCTCTCTCTCTCTCTCTCTCTCTCTCTCTCTCTCTCTCTCTCACACACACAAAACACACAGTATTGGTTTGCATGTGTGTCCTTTTTGATTTCTATGTGTGTGTGTGTGCGTGTGTGTGTGTGTGTGTGTGCGTGCGTGCGTGCGTGCGCGCGCATGTGTGTGTATGTGCATGCGTGTGTGCGTGCGTGCGTGCGTGTGTGTGTGTGCGCGCGTGCGTGCGTGCGTCCGTGTGTGTGTGTGGATGTCTGAATGTCTGTCTGGGTTATAAGGTGCTGGCGGAACTCCTGTGAGTGCCCGACGCGAGAACATGTCGAATATGTGCGTGTGTGTCTGACAGTGGAGGGGGAAAAGAGACCCTGTGTCGCTCAGTGTGTCTGTATGTGTCATAGATGCAAAGACTGAGACAGACAAAGACAGATTTGGGGGAGAGAGGAAGAAGAAACGTAGCGAGAGATGTGGGTTTATTCAAACAGGACAAGCATCGTTGCTCAATATTAATCTGTGTAATCGGACTTGTCGCTGTCGCATAAGTGAAGCTTTGTTTTATGTTTCGCTCTTTTTAGTTTGCCCCTAAACACTTTTTTTTTTTTTTTTTAAGTGATGGGGGAAAAAGCAACAAATGTCGATGAAAATAAAAACACATCAAAGGC